>OZ022422.1:9919584-10461240 GCA_963989365.1 Rhimphoctona megacephalus | reverse complement strand
CCTTTTTCCCCCGCTGTGACGCCTCTGGGAGAGACGACACTTGCTGTACAAGAAAAAGCGTCCTGTGGTTTGTCTCTCTAGTACTCGCGCGACAAAAAAACTGAGGACGTAGATAGCGGAAAGAAGGGACAAACTCCGAGACAAAACAGAGATGAGACTGTATATACTTCGGAGGCGACGTGAGCGGCAAAGTTTTTCTCGATTTTTACGCTCCCCAAGCTTTTTGCATCCACACCGAGTATTCCGAGAGTTACGGCACTCTTCGCGTTAAATTTACCGAAGTTTAGCGATAAAAATTCGACCGATAACGTTGCAGGTTCAAAAATAATAAAACGGCAATTAACTCTGTACAAAAATTCGTCCGTTTTTTGTTGTTTATAGTCTGCGGTAAGAATTTCCTCGTTATAAATTCTTTTCAGAGTAAATAAATGCTCAACAGTAATTCAACGAAAAAAAAAGATATCAAATCAAATGAAATTTGATTTATTCCGGTGTGAAAATTTGGGAATTCAGGAAATTGAACGTTTATGGGGATAATAAGATTTTTTCCAAAATCTGTCAATGAGATTCCCTCGTGAAGCCTTACAAAATTAATTTGTCGAGGATTCGAAATCCATTTGGCACCAACGAAGAGGCCATTGAAATGATCCCTTTTACATTCGGAAAAAAGTATCTTCGTGACGGGGAATAACGTCAAGGCGCGACTTCATCACTTCGAAGCGTCGAGCGAGATTTTCTACCCGCGTCAGCCAGTGCTGCCGTGGGCTCCGAGACTGTCACGAACCTTTGCGGTTTTCTCACAATAGAGAGAAGAATAAGGAAAAGGGCTGTAGATTGGTTGGCCAAGCGAGTCTCTTGAAAACGTAATAATATGAATGGTATTGTACAGATTTGAAAAGGGGGTAACCGTTGCCAACACTTCTACCCCCGGCACCCTTTCTGCCCACGTACTTTTGTCCCGGACGACAATTATATCATCCATTATTCCTTTCTCACTTTTGTCCTTATACCTTTCGAGACTTACTCGCACACAGTTATCCAACGAGCTTTTCTTATACACATAGAAAATGGAAATTTGTCGAAAAGAAAAATGAGCAAAAAAATCAGTTTATTCAAATGTAAGTAATTTCAAAATAATGTTCGAGTTTCATTCGATTTGAGGGCGAACTTTCAGCATGAATTTCAAATTCAAAAAGACACGATTATGGATACAATCCCCATTTCATTTTTATTTATGGATATAAATCATGGGGATTTAATCCCCATGAAGCCTTTTGAAGCTCTGTAATACACAAAATTAATACCTCCCGATTGATTATGATGTTTGTATTTAAAAAATTGACGAATTTTCATTTACAGATCCATCCCATAAATTTTAAAGCTCAAAACGATTATTAAAAATTGATTTTTTCTTTGAAATATTGAACAAATTGTGAGTAAAAAGTGACAAACGGAGAGAACGATTTTCTTTGTCACTGGTACCGGATAAACTGCTCGTTATGTTTCATATCATTTTTATTTCCCGATTATTGAACAACGATATCAGCAACGCTTGTAATATCATTTCAGTCCGAAAATTTTTCATCGAAAATGTAAATCCCGTCCGATATTACACGGACGATCAGAACAAAAAACGGTACGAAAAAGACACGCGCGACTAGTATCGAATAAATTGTATCGTTGAGTATTTATATCGCAAGCGGAGCGTGTAGGCATCGGAGAAAAGCCAGAATGATTAATATAGCATATATCTCGGGCGATGAAATCGGCGAACGTGAGGGAGTAAGGGAAGGGAGGAGGAAGAGGGTGGTGAGATCCGATCGATCGGAACATCCGGTTTTAAATCGTTGGAAAAATGTCGCGTACCGAGAGCCTGATAGCAATGCTGTTGGCTCTGGTGTGGTATTCGAGAGCGGTACTCTACAAGAGAGAAAGAAAGCGAGAGCGAGAGCGAGAGCGAGAGCGAGAGAGAGAGAGAGAGAAGAGAAAATTCCAACGAATGGTATTTGCAAACTGTATATTTCGAGGGAAGTGGTCCAGAATCGAGAACGCGAGAATAGCTCGAGCGTGAAGCGTTGAATTTTCAATGGTAAAATTTGGATTTTTCAAGCCTTCTTTCTCCCAGCCTCTGTTGCAGTCTCATCTTTATAGTAGCGCATAAACGATCGACTATTTTCATATATTTCTATATAGTAATAAGAGAAACTTGAGGGTAAAAGTTAAAGGGAGAAAGGAGCTCAGGTTAATATCATCGAAATTCTAGATATGAAGCAATCCGGCCCATTATGTTCAACGGTACACACACAGTTTACACTCATCGAGTGCGTGCAATTTATCCACAAAGACATACACAAGCCCCTGAACTACTGCAGATTAAAATCCCTTCCAGAGAGTATTTCCAGAACTCTCGAACGCCCCGTACAAATACTCGATCTCTAAAACGCGATACAATTTCATCCCTTACCACAACACATTCGTGCATCCTCGAATTCCACCGTCCAACCTTTTATTTTCATCCCTTAAGTGTGCAAGTTTCCCGGAACGGAAATAACGTACCAATTCACATTCGAGAGTCATTATACCAACCCTCGATTACGATTTGTGTGAGACGCGAGCTTCTGTTCGAAAAGCACCCTCGATAACGTAACGTGCGATATTCGTACAATTCGATGCGTTAAATACCGCCTCGTATGGGCTTTTATGTACTGAATTCACATTCCTCCTAACCACCTGTTTCTCACGATACATTTTTACCAATTATCTATTTACACCCAGAAAATAGTTCTATTTAAACCTGCCAGGATCGTTTATTATATTCGTTTCAGCTAGAAAGCTGCATTTAAGGCCTTATATACGTCCACAATTTTCAAAAAATCGATTTTTTTTTTACAGATTATTATTCTCTATAGTTTTAAGCGTATTTCTGTGTAAGTCGATTGTACAAATTCCCCATAGATCGAAAGTTATTATAGAAAACGTGACTGCCCAACGAGAGTCTGATGCGCGCAGGTAGATGTGTAGTCCAGGTACTAAGAGAATAGTTGATATAGCTACCAATGTTGCTGTATGTACTTTTAATGACGGGGCAGAGGCTTTATTAAGAATAGAAAGATTACTTGGAATAACAATTGGATACGAGGGATACCGCTATTGTCTTTGAGAAAATGCGAACCGGCTAAAACACGCACGAATCAATGCTACTAAAGCAACAAAAGAGGCCAGAACAACTCGTCGATTGGAAAAAAATAAACAACAACAATTGTTTACTGACAAGGAAGGCATACAATATGAAGCTGGAATGGGAGATTAAACGTAAGTTAAAAAAATAAATTAAAAAATTCATAAAGTTCTTGCTTTAGCTGCGCGCGACCTCAAGCGAAACGCACTTGAAACTTTAAATGCGTTTTTCTCAAAACTACTTTTTCTGGCACGGTCTGCATGATAACTCATACAGTTTTTAATATTTTTTGATGCTTTTTTTTTAAATATTCGAAATTGTTTTCTCTATAGTCTGTCGAGTCGGATTTTTGATGTTGTGATTAAAAAATTTTATAATCATAATTAAAGTGTGACATTTATGACATAAAATGCACACTTTTTTTTAAACTGCCGTAAATTGCCAAAATTTTTCGAATTTCAAAAATCCGGCTCGACAGACTATAATTACAACTTTACTTTACAAGAATTTTTTTACGTTTTGCAGATTCATCAGCATTTCAAGAAGAAATGATGCAGACCGTGGAGCAACTTTTTTTCATAGTGCTTCGGGAAACGTGTTTTTTATGTTGTAATTTTTGAAAAAAAAATGAAATAAATTTTTTTATAAAGTTTAAATACTAATAAACAATGTGTAAAAATTATTTTTATTAATTTCTATTGCTATCTCTTCTAAAAACAGTTTTTCTTTTAGCGCGTTTTAGGCGCTGCTGGACGTGCGTAAGGCCTTAAATCAAATAGATAATGATATTTGGGTCCGTTTATTCGAGTACCCACGTTAAAGCTTCTTGCTCCGGCCACCACGTGGCGTAGAGCGTCGAGGCATTTCTCACATACGAATTGCGTTATAGATGTGCATAAATTGCGGGAACCATAGTAGTATTATTATTCTGACTGAACATGTCTAGGAAGACGAACGTGAATTTTTGTACCTGCCCAGGTCGTAGACCCATGAAAATATTATTGAATAATATCGTAATTGAATATGGTATAATTAATATTATAAATATGTTTCGTGTCGAAAAAAAAAAATATGTACCACTTTCAATACATTTAGAATTATATAGTTTTATAGTGCTATTTATTCCTTACGAAAAGAATAATTCAACAAACAATTGTAAAGTTCACCACCTTTAGACCATTTGGAATTTTCTGAATAATTTAATATTCATCTTTTTCTCTCGTGAATCCCCATCGTTAAACGATTAACGTTTACATTTCTAAAGTAATCGGAAAATCCTAATCCAGGAATTTTTAACCTTTATTATTTTATTAATAACTAATCTTTTCGAGAGTCTCTTTCATTCAATAAGAAACATTCGGCATGCACATTTTTTATTATAGCCGTGGTTTGCACATTTTTTGCCATCATAGAAAAGGGATTAACTCGTCCAAAATTCCCAGTCATAAAATCGCTGTTCGGTTAAACAGCACCGGTACTCCCTTCCCCGTTCCTACGTTATTCCCCACTCCAAGGCTTATCTATCTAGAGTTCCCGAATTTTCGAGCATTCTTTAAGGAAAACGCATTTCCTCCCGCTTGACCGAAATTAACCAATGAAAATAGGTATGCAAAATATTACCCTTTCCTGCAGCCCTTCCAAATTGGTCACTCTTCGCTAAAAATTATATGTTAGAATAAGTCAGTCTTGTACGAATCGCTAAACTCACAACATCTCAAAAAGAATTATTTTCACAATTGTTATCTTTTTTTTTCTTTACTTTTGCTAATCAGAATTAAATATTAAAATTTGTCAACCACAAACGTCTTCATTTATTTTTCGAAACTGGTTATATTTTATTCATTTGAAATATAACGTACCATAGCAGAGATCGTTGCTATCAAAAAGCATTTTGGAACTTACGCCTCCGAAAGAAAAAAAAATAATAGTTTTTATTTCGCGGTTTTTATGGTACAAAATATTAGGTGTATAACTTAATTTTTACCGTTTTTTTTATAAAATTTATTTAATGTTATAAAATATACAAAACAACATTAATCTTCGAAATATTGTCCACTGTTTTCGATGACCTTTCTCCATCTATCAGGCAACATACGGATGCCATCTCGAAAGAAATGCTTTGGAAAGGAGGCTTTGAGGCAATAAATTCATCGATGAAATTTCGTACATCGTCCACAATGTTTGGAAATGGCTATTTGCCAGCGCGTGCTACATTGACCGGAACAGGTGAAAATCAGATGGGGCTAACAAGGAAAGGTACTTTGGTGTCCCCCTCCGATTTTGATAATTTTTATATATGTTATAGTCCATCGAAAATTAAGAGACACGTAATTTTTTTTATCGGCTTAAAGTTATTTTTAAGGGGTGAAATCGACCCCCAAAGTTGAGCATGTTTTGCATCTGGTAGAGTGTTTCATATAGAAGCACTTAACCGATCGTAACGAAACCAATTGCAAAACGTTTTTCACGTCAAATAACCTGTATATAATGTTCAACTTCTTATGCACCCCTATTACATGGGGATGATTCACCCCCGAATATCCAGAATTCTTTTGTATAAAAAAAACTTGCAATCCGATTTCAATAAAACAAACGCCATTTTGCAGAGCAAAAAAAATAAAATTGACGTATTTTTGGGTTTTTCTCAGATTAAAAAAATTAAGGGGGTAAAACACCCTTAAAATGTCAAATTTCATTTTGAGCACTGTCCCCTTCCGATTTCAATATTTTTTTTATAAAATGTAGCTTATCGAAAAATAAGACCACCTATTATTTTTATTGGCTCAAAATTATTTTTAAGGCGTGAAATCAACCCCCAAAGTTGGGCATGTTTTGCATCTGGTAGAGTGTTTCATATAGAAGCACTCAACCGATCGTAACGAAACCAATTGCAAAACGTTTTTCACGTCAAATAACCTGTATATAATGTTCAACTTCTTATGCGCCCTTACTTACTGCAGGGGGGTGAACCACCCCCTGACATTCATAATTTTTTGTATAAAAGAAAAATTGTCATTCGATTTCAATGGAAAAACCAACATTTTGAAAAGCAAAAAAAAATTATAGTGAATGTGTCTAGATTTTTCCAATAAAAAAAATTAAGCGGGTAAAACACCCCTAAAATCTCAAATTTCATTTTACGCACTTAAATGATAAAATTCAATTCAATTGGTCTCATTATCATTGCGTATCGACTTATATGCTAAATAATATTTATTTCGCATGTACATCGGCTTTTTAATTATATGAAAAATTGAGTACTCCTACATCTTCGGTGGTCGTGAGCTTCACGATTTTTTATTTTTGTATACACATGGTCTGTACACAAATATATATATATAGGTTATACATAGGCGCTAAAATCTTTCATGTAGTAAAAATAGATTCCAATTCAAATTTTCGTTTCAATTATCATTCCTGAACTTAATGATTATATTTTGAACAGTAATGATGTTCTTCGAAGAAATGTTTGAAACAAAGTGACTTTTTACACCATGAACATCTTACTACAGCCACATTTGTGCAGCCTTCAATTTCACATTGTGTTTGAGATGACATACCAAAAGCGAATTCAACGGGATTTTCGAAATGCTCAGGTCGTTCTTCTATGTACCCACTTTTGAACCAGGCATATCGAAATAAATTTTCGTACCTCGGAGATGATAATTGATTATGTACTAGAGATTGCAGCTTGATTATATTATTTCGTAAATGTAGACTTAAATCATAATCAAGTAACATGACACTGTCTGAAAAATGTCTGACATAATTTTTCCAAATTCTAAATCCGAAGACATCAAGTGGCTGGATATTCCCTGTTGTTCCTTTCGGTATGATCATTGTAACAATTTCTTTGTTATGTGGTGTAACTTCCGTGACAACACTAGGGCAATGTCCACTCCATGAGTCTATTAAAAGCACACTTTTCTCACCGACATTTGGGAAGAACACTTCTTGAAGCCATACTTTGAAATGTTCTATAAATCAATATGTAAAAATTAATAGCACATCTATTTTTTATATTTGAATATTACATACCAACGTACCTGATGTAGCCTTGCCAGATTTTGAAACACTTATAAAAACATTGGGAGGTCGAAAAATGGTTCGTTCTACGATTGGCCCCAACCGCCCGGATGGCTCTTTTAAAATTATCAGAAGAGGTGACAACAATTTTCCTGCTGCTGATATTGTCGGCTGGATGGTGTAGCTATGGGTTGTCGCTGAAACGGATTGTACAAGGCATTCTACTTGTTTTGTACCTTCTTCTGTTAACGTTCGCCCTGAATGGACTTCTAATTGGAAACCACTTTGATCAGAATTATAAATATTTTCCAAGCCATATTCCTCAATTTTCAATTGAACTGCGGAGACAAATTTATTAGCATCGTTTTGTAATATGTCCTTTGATTCGAGAGTCTTTCTTGTCACGAATTTATTTATTTTTCTACTTGTTATTCGATGAACTTTTTTAAACTTTTTTATCCATGTTGGCGAAGCCCTGAAACGCAAATTCTCATGCCCAATCAATTTTTGGGCTTGTAATGCCCATCTCCGAAGATCGATATCGTGTACAATGAGACCTGCTTCTATGGCGCTTTTTAAATTATCGATTGTATATTCAGAAATGCGCGACAATTTTTCCTTGTAAGTTCCGCCTTTATTAATTTGTTGAGCCCAGCGCCTTAATTGGCGCACAGATTTAACGAGTTTAAATCGGTTTTGGACTGTTTCTATTTTCCTATTTTGTTTCGTTTTTGCACTTCTCCAGTACTCAACAGCTCTTTGTTTGTAGTCGTAGCTCAAATCTTCTTCATCGTCAGTACACGTTTCAGGGCTTAATGGAGATTCTCCAAGACCCCATTCGATGTCATTATCTTCGACAGGTTCTACTATGACATCTCTAAACGGTTCTTGAAAATCTAATGTCGTATCTTCGACGATTTCTAACTGATTGAACTCTGCCATAGAGGCCTTCAGAATTTCCGCGAAACTCTCTTTCAATTCCACTTCATTATTGTTAACAGGACTGTCAGGAATGTTCATTACCTCGAATGTAAGAAACAACAGTCTTATTACGTTCATTGGATTGATGGACATGTTAATAACAATACGGTATTCACGATAGCGGACACGATAATGACTGATCAACAGTCGAACAGCAACTTAACTTCTGGAATAATATAAAGTCAGTTTTACCTTTTTCATCTTGAGTGGGCGGTTTGATCTGACATCACCACGAAAACAGCATTTTTATTTGGTTTTCGGATATACCTCAAACATTAGCCTGAGCGAACTGGCTTTTTCAAGAATACTTGGGGTCGAGCCACTATAGCGGTTCTTGATATGAATAAGAATATGGCAAGGCATGAGCCAGCTTTGTTTACATTCTGGGCGGTGAATTGCTGATGCGACTCTTTTGATATTTGAGTTTTTTTTTTATTTTCGTAAATCGTTCAAAATAGAAACTTATATAAATAGAACGGATACCAACACTTCTTTATAAACGTGAAGCATGTCAGAAGGGCAGCGGATGTACATGCGAAATAAATATTATTTAGCATATAAGTCGATACGCAATGATAATGAGACCAATTGAATTGAATTTTATCATTTAAGTGCGCAAAATGACATTTGAGATTTTAGGGGTGTTTTACCCCCTTAATTTTTTTTATTCGAAAAATCTAGACACATTCACTATAATTTTTTTTTGCTTTTCAAAATGTTGGTTTTTCCATTGAAATCGAATGACAATTTTTCTTTTATACAAAAAATTATGAATGTCAGGGGGTGGTTCAGCCCCCTGCAGTAAGTAAGGGTGCATAAGAAGTTGAACATTATATACAGGTTATTTGACGTGAAAAACGTTTTGCAATTGGTTTCGTTACGATCGGTTGAGTGCTTCTATATGAAACACTCTACCAGATGCAAAACATGCCCAACTTTGGGGGTTGATTTCACGCCTTAAAAATAATTTTGAGCCAATAAAAATAATAGGTGGTCTTATTTTTCGATAAGCTACATTTTATAAAAAAAATATTGAAATCGGAAGGGGACAGTGCTCAAAATGAAATTTGACATTTTAAGGGTGTTTTACCCCCTTAATTTTTTTAATCTGAGAAAAACCCAAAAATACGTCAATTTTATTTTTTTTGCTCTGCAAAATGGCGTTTGTTTTATTGAAATCGGATTGCAAGTTTTTTTTATACAAAAGAATTCTGGATATTCGGGGGTGAATCATCCCCATGTAATAGGGGTGCATAAGAAGTTGAACATTATATACAGGTTATTTGACGTGAAAAACGTTTTGCAATTGGTTTCGTTACGATCGGTTAAGTGCTTCTATATGAAACACTCTACCAGATGCAAAACATGCTCAACTTTGGGGGTCGATTTCACCCCTTAAAAATAACTTTAAGCCGATAAAAAAAATTACGTGTCTCTTAATTTTCGATGGACTATAACATATATAAAAATTATCAAAATCGGAGGAGGACACCAAAGTACCTTTCCTTGTAAGTCTGGCGAATACGCCGGGTGCAACAAAACTTCCCAGCCCAACTTTAATATGATGTTTTGAGTCATACGAGCAATATGAGACCGAGCGTTGTCATGCAGCAGAATGACTTTTCGGTTTCCTTTCCCAGTATATAACCTTTTCTTATCCAGTTGTTCGTTCAATTGGTTTAATCGTCGACTGTAGCGATCCGCAGTAACTGTTTCACCAGCATCCAAGAGCTCGTAATAAATTACTCCCTTCATATTCCACCAAATACAAAGGAGAACCTTCTTCATGTGAATTTCTTTTCGAGGCACGGACGTGGAAGGTTTTCCTGGATCCACCCACGACTTCTTGCGTTTTGGATTCTCGTAGAAAATGTATTTTTCATTTCCCGTTACAATTTTCCACAAGAAGTCTTTTGTTTGTTGCTTAGCAAGTAGCATAAGACACGTGTTCACTCGCTGACCAAAGTTATATTCGGTCAACTCGTGAGGTATGCATTTTCTTACCTTTTCTATTTTTCCCATTTCGTATAGTCGTTCGGAGATGGCTGCTTGAGTGACACCTAATCGAGCTGCTAGCTGCTTTTGTATTTGCGTTGAGTCTTCATCGAATAATGCTTGCAACTTATCATCCTTAAATTTTTTAGTCTGTCCAATGCGAGGCCGATCAATAAGATCAAAATCTTCGTCTTGAAATCATCTATATCAGTAGCGACACGTTTCTGGAGACACAACATTGGTGCTGAGAAAAGAACAAATGGACTCGCACGCTTTTGTAACATGTTTTCCTTGTTGAAATTCGTAAAAAATACAGTGCCGAATATGCTGCTGATCGGTCGCCATTGTTTACACTAGTGATGTGTAAGGTTATGCAGCTCGCTCGGGCACGTCATACACTGTTTTGAAAAGAGCATTGACAGCACATTATAGCCGTAAAAGGGCGCGAAATTATTTCAATTTTAAATAGAACTTCTAGCTTAATAAAAAATCAGTAAAAACTACGTTATACACCTAATATTATAAATAATAAGATAAATATTATTTTTATTTCAACTAGGGATGCCAGATTGTTTGAAAAAAATCGATCGATTGGATCGAATCGAATTGTAAGTCACTGAATTGATTTCATAATATAACAAGTACCAGAAGATCGATCTAGTGAAAATCGATCTTTATTGAATTATGCTAAAAAATGAAGTGTATTACATATTTTAAAGGAATTAAAAATAAAGTCAATTTTCATTCGTTATATCGAGTGAAAAAATAAAAAAAACTGCCACGTCAAAAATAACAAAATTTTTCTTATTGAGGGGGCATATACAACTAGAAGGGGGTAAAGAAAGAATTATACGAATTTTTTTTGCACAAAAAAATTGTCAACGTTTCTCAATGTTTTCAACCACAAAAATTCTTCATCCGATTAATCCAACAGGTTTCAACGATTTTTTTTTTTTTTTTAATCACTCATATTTAACCGTTTTATATGTTTATGCTTCCTCAATTTGGATTAACATGGGATCCATAAAAACTATTGTTATTTCCCACGGATTTTCAGTTCGATACTTGTATTTGAAATGCAATTGATTCGGCCAATAGAATGCAAAATTTAAATACATATTCATTTCTAGCCAACTTCACTTCGATACAACATTTATTAAGATTCTGCGCATATTTTATGTAACAATGCTGCAATCATCCTCGGAGAGCAGTTTTTACGGTGCCAGCAGTATAAAACGGTTTGAGAATCGATCTTGCATTTAAAAGATCAATTCAGAGAATTAATTGGTCTGGGAGAATCGATTCAAAAAATCAATTATTGCTACCGAAAAGATCGATTCCTGCAAACATCGTTTTTAAGATCGACATCCCCAATTTCAACTTCATATTCGTTCAATTTTTTAGATAAAAATATATCTGATTTTAATACATATATTGAATTTTTCATTAATCAAGAATATAAAAATATTGTGATATAAAAAAAATGTTCTTGAAGTTAAATAGACCTTTATTTGACCGTGAAACAAGGAAAAAAACATATTTGATTTAACTAGATCCTAGTTGAATCGACTAGATATTTTTTCTGGGTATAAAGACACCAAATATTCAACCGCGTTGCGAAAAATAAATGTTTATTCTGTACTGACGAATTTAACACACGGTTATAAATGTGGCGATGTAGGACATTGCAATGGGAGACTTAAAAAAATCATATTTATTACATATTATTAAGCTTTTTCGGGTAATTTAATTGGTTCAGTTCCAAAAAAAAAGCTAGGGAAATTTTACTACGACGAAAAACTGATAAATATATTAAAATTTTCATTTACAATCGCTCACATGTTTACAGTTCTTTTTAAGTATAAAATTATTAATTATAGGGTTAATTTTATTTGTACTACGCTATTTTTTAAGTTAATTTCGAAAAATGTTGTTAGACTTAAAAAATGTGTAGCCGAATCATGAAAATTTGGGAAAATAAGGTTTCAAAAATGATTCAATGAATTAAACTTGAATAAAAATGGTAACCAAATTTTGTTCTTTCGTTCCTGCGATTTACTATTACCATCGAAATGTTTATCAAACTTATCAAGATTCCGGTGGTTTTAATTAAAGAAAAAAGGAGTAAGGATTGAGGAAAATGGAGGTAAATATCTAAAAGTACAATACTTCGATGCGATGATGATAAAAAAAAAAAGAATATGAAGAATATTCGCGTTTACTCGTCCGAGGATCAGCAAAGTCAAAAGAGAAAGAGAAGTAAACGAGAAAAGTAAACTGCATCAGTGAACACACATAGTGCGACTAAATCCCCGGGGAAATTCGAAAGTTACTCTCTGTGTCTCCGCAAGCTCCGAGTGTGAGGAATCTACGCAAATTTGTTGAAGCATCGATCAACTGGGCGAGGGTGCAACGTTGCTATACGTGCAAAAACTCCGAGAACGAGGAAAAACGCGATATCGAAAACCGACGATGCTGATACAAATGATGCTGCAATAGCGGAGCAGTGTACATTCGGAATTCCATGTAAACTTTTCGTAACACGCTCCATTTGTCTTATTATTATTATTTCAACATCGTCAAGCTCTCGATAAAACCTTTACATTTTCTAAATCATTTTTGACAGCAGACGTCGATTAATCAGAATTTTTTGGAACATCCAAAATGTACATTTTAATTACGATTTTATTATCGTTTTTGTAAATACGATTCGCTTTTTGGGATTAAAAATTACTTTTCCATTTCTTCGTATGTAATTTTGGAAAATTCTATAATTATAGCGCAAAATATTGAATTATTGATTAAACAGAGATTTTTTCGTAAATAAAGGAATCAATAAACAAAAAACGTCGTTTTTAAAAAAATATTTGAGAAGCATTGAGCATGTCCAATGTGTTAATTAACGAGTTCATTGACCCATCACATTGACGTGGAAAGTCCCATGCACGTAGCAATGGCAATCTGGCTGGAGAAGCTGATGCGTTAAATCGCCAGTTGAGAGTAATTACACAGGTTCTTGTTATAGTTCGTTCATTTGGGACTTTAGTGGAGCGTGGGTGCAACAGTTCCTACATCGAAAGAGTATTAGTTTGAGAGGAATGCTTCGCGTGGAGTATATGCGTAGAAACATTAACCACTGGTCAGTTTATTGACTAATCTGGCGGTATGGATGAGATAATCAAGCCTGGGATTACGAGAGCATAAAAAAAAAATACTTTCCAACAACATCGAGAAAAAAGGGAGAAAAAAACTATTAGGGGATAAAAATTCGTCGTTCCGGCTTTAAAGGCAGTATTTTTTAATTACGACAGTAAATAAAAATGATTCGATAATCATATCATCATCGAAAGCTTCTTTGGATCAAAAAATTTATTCGTTATTGTATTTTGATGCAGGGGAATTGTCTCGATTCCCAATGGCGAAGCAACATCCACGACTTTTCTACGTGTCCAATGAATTTTCGATTTGAACGCAACTGCTCACGCGCTTCGGGTAAAACCAAGAGGTCCAGGAAGGTTATGGCTTTAAGGAGGGGTGAGAAGAACGACAGAGATAAGCGTAATCCGTGGTACGTGTCTCGATCGTGTTAGCTTCTAATATCCCGTGTATAAATTTCATGGTGGAGTGCGCGGTGCGAATTTACGGGCTAAGTTTCCTCCGACTCCTCTCTCTCTCTCTCTCTCTCTCTCTCTCTGTCTCTCTCTGTCTCTCTCTCTCTCTGTCTCGACCTCCTGGTTCAACTATTACGCGTCTGCCGTTGAGTTAGCATCAAGCAGCAGTAGCAGCAGCAGCAGCAGCAGTAGCAGTAGCAGCAGTATCAGCAACGTTACAATCACGCTGGCACAGCCCCACCTAAAACGAGGGCGAATAATCGGTAGAACACCCGGACTCAATGTCTACGTGTAAGAGAGCATTTGTGTGCGTAACAGGGTTCGACGGAACTGCGGATAGTTCGAGCTGGGACTTCGGAATAGCGAGTATATTGGCTTGACGTTGAATTTACGACTATCGGAATATCGATCATTGATTCCTGTGAGAGGCCGAGAGCTGGAAAGCATCATCAACGAAACTTTCTTCCTTCCTGGACAACTCGAAAAGTTCTTACATCGCGAAGAAGATCGAGTTTTCCACTAGCTCCGCGCCAACGAACTGTACGAGTAAAACGACCTTTACTCATTTTCATTGTCCTTTTCCTCACCCATCCTCTTATATTGATTCTTTGAATAACGAGAGAGAATACCTAAATTACCGAGACATCCGGAAGTTAAAGAACCGAATCACCAGGACCAGACCCGCGGTCGTCTGCCTCGTCGCTCTATAATACTTGGCATTTTATCAGGTCGTATTAAATTCATGAAATTATTATCAACCGAAATAAACTTGGAATGATTTCAGTCGTAGGCTGTGTCAAGAAAGCCATCAGAGTCACAAATTCCTCAAAATTTGGTATACATTATAGGAAATTAGAAAAGATTCTGCGGATCGTCCTCACCTGCTAATCTTAGTTAGTTTTTCGTTTACGTGCACTCAGAGAAATTTATGGTGTAGGCGACCATATTTTAACCATATTCGATATTTCCCTAGAGTGATAGAAATATTTTATGGTAACGATAATTCGAAAAAATGTGCTTCTGTTTACTATATTTTATTAATCGATTGTATTATGTGCGTATATTGGCTGCAACAATGATCTTCGCAAATATATGTTGCGTATTTGTTACCAGAGGATAGTGATACCTGTAGTAAAATGTATATAACCTTTTACGATCGAAATAGTGCACTCGATTATGCTCGTGGTAGAACGTACCAATGTGTATATCGATGTAACTTTTTTTCACGTCAATGCCAACCATGTTTATGTTACATTATGTTATTAGTCACTACCATGAGATATTGTAATCAGGCTTACCCATTGAAAGTTATTAACCACTATATAAATGGTGAAAAAATGGTTAACCGGAGAAACCAGTTTAGGAGGCCGAAATTTTGGTGTTTTTCGTGAATTTTTTTTAACAGGAAAGGAATAATCAGAATTTGTTTAAACTTGGAGGATATTTTATTCATGTTTTGAAGTACACTTTGTAATTTTTTCAAGTCATTTCCGCCGGAAATAGTGGAGTTAGAAGCTGCTGCCCATGAACAACTTTTTTTCAACTGGTGGGCATTCTAGCTCAAAAAGTTATGGACCAATCGTTCTGAAAATTTGTGTGAATATTCTTTATTCAATTACAATCTATATGAACCTAACTCTGGGATGATATTATTATTAAAAATATTTTTTTAATGCAAAAAAGGTAAAAAAACATGGTATAAAAACATGACATTATGTTCAAACATCTCAAAAACATGCAATTCTCAACTTTTTTGATCACAATTAGGTTCATATTCTTAGGAAATATGTTGTTAATGAAAAAAAAAAATTATAATGATTTCAGATAAAAATTGTGACTTCAGGAATGCCCACCAGCAAAAAACTCGGATAGCGATCGTCCATGGACAGCAGCTTCTAATTCCACTATTTCCGGCGGAAATGACTTGAAAAAATTGAAAAGTGTACTTCAAAATATGAATAAAATATCCTCCAAGTTTAAACAAATTCTGATTATTCCTTCCCTGTTAAAAAAATTCACGAAAAACACCAAAATTTCGGCCTCCTAAACTGGTTTCTCCCGTTAAATTCACAAAATTTCGGTCGAACATTAAATATGCTACAGCATATCATATTTTTTATATAAATAGCCACTTGCTTATAGTGTTGCTTTGATTATTTGCTCATTTTCAGAGGTTTTACTATGGCTCATAACACTTTTTAAATAACACATGGTTACACACATCATTGGAATCTTATGTTTGAATAAACACTAAAATTATAGTTCAATTAACTATAATATAATTTCCCTGACAATTTTCTTTAGTAAATTTTACCATACGACGTCCAATCATACGTGTTTGTTGTAGATACCATTGATTTTTCTCTCGGTGTGAGTACTTTTGTAATGATCGTGTAAAGTGAAGACTATGTAGCAACGCTTGGAATCACTAATTCTTCCTTGACGTCGTCAATGTTCCCAGGAAGAAGGAACAACGTTGAACGTTGGGCTTCTTATCCTGGCCCGGAAGTAGTTAAACGCAAAGGAGTTCACATTCTCGAGGGCGAGAAGCGGCGTCCGTGAGAGTTTGTTACTCTTTCTTACTTCGCACACCCGACACTTCCGTAACCGTACAAAGCTTCGTTTCCCTAACGTAACTAAACTTAGTTACACTTGGAAAATTGTTCGCGGGCGTCTTATAATCGCGGGTGTGACTTCCAGACGCTAACCTCTTCAGCAATTCCATCTCGCCATGCCCCTCCTCTTTTCAACTGAACGCTCCTTCCTGCTCTCACTTTAGAACAAAGCCACTATAGTGTACTCTCGTTTTACCGAGCACTCCAGGCTCGTTTTCTCATCCTAGACAATATTAGTTACAGCGCCCAAGTGCGACAAGCTTTTTTCACATTCTTTTTCTCGTTAATTGTTCCTTCGCGGAGACTTTCGAGGCGAGAAAGTTGCTCGTGCTTGTTCTTATGCGACAACAACAAAAAGTGGCAAAGTCTGGCAAATGTTCGCCGCCCGATATAGAGCTGTTGATGCACTTTTGAAGCAGGAAAAAGAGTCGAAGCGACCTAATGGAAAATTAAATGTCAACCGGTGCGCCCTTTTTACACTCTGGAATTAACCGATTTCGGCAATTTTGTCAAATTCCCATTGACCAAAACGTGCCTCGAATCGATTATTTCCTCGAGGTTCAACCTCTTCTTCGATCTTTCAACCTACAATGGCCGAAAAGCTTTGAAGCCAAAGAGCGAAGCAGTCTTTATCGAGTGGAAAGAAAGGCACACACGAGGGTGCCATAAGAAATCCTCGCCTGGAATATTGGTCACGCACGTGTCGAAACGTGAGCCAGAGATATGTGCCCTCGCGATTACAGTCACATGGCATCGCTCTGTTACACAGCGTTCTAAGGACTCTGTAGCGGAGGGTAAACAGGGAGGATCCGGAGTTGGTTCTCAATGACGTAATTTACGTCACTAGCGATAAGGAAATATAAGACGAAATGATGATCAGGAATTTGTGGAGGAATGTGTCCGAAATACGAAAGAGATTGTGGCAAATTTAGAAACCCAAATAGCTTTGATGGGTTATTGAGAAATGACATGAAATAAAAAAGAAGTTTTTCGTGGCAAAATCGAACGAGAGACTGAAATATTTTCAGAAACACGTACGACACCATTGGAGTCATCCCATCCCTGGTATCTCATATTTTTCTCTTCTCAAACCCACAGAGCAATATAGTAAAAGTCATAAAAAGTTCTCTCACGAGAATTTACGTTGATATTGAGAATCCCTTTTTATTCAGAATAGGAAACTCGAGTGTATTTCTGGTGCAGGATAATGTATTCAAGTCGCGAGGAACGTGTATCGCTGAAAAGAGAGTGAAAAGTTGCAAAGGAAGAAAAAGAATTTCTTAAGCTTTTAACTAGCCAGAATTCAGTCTTCTTTTCGGACTCTCCAAAGTGTAGCCAAAGTGAGGCTAGAGAGCAAAAGATTTTCAGGGAAACGTCGAAGGGTGAGTTTGACCTCATGGAGCCGAGCCTGCACTAAAGCTTCTCTATGAATGGATCGTCGTCTCATTCTGTCTGGCAGTCGTAGATATACGTAAAAAGCAGCAAAAGGGATCGTAACTGTAAAAATAATCAACGTGTCTTCCCTCTCTTGCCACGTTTGTAAACCCTGAAATTCTCCTGCGAACCTGCTACTTCGCCACTATTCCAACTAGCAGCGACGTAATATCATCGCCGGTTTACGATCTTCTCTTTTCACGTGCCCTTACATCCCATTTCTGTACTCGCCAAGAGATCCTCGGTAAATACGACGGCGTATAGAAGATTACAACACTTTACTGTCCTACCACGAACCTCTGAAACATTCTGCCCGGATACTTCTTCCAAACAACCCCCATCTACTGTGTATCTTTGTGCCACTACAAGTAGCCACATACGTACTCAACAAACACACACTTTTTACAAGTCTTTACAGCGAAAACTATCGAGAGAACAAAGCAGCGAGTGCACATCTGATAAGTTTGCCCCTTTCTGCTTCGCACTAGTCTATCCATGTACGAAATCCACTCTCTCTCGCTTTCTGCTCTGTTTATGCGATCCTCTGCCACTTACCCACTTGTTTATTCCTCCCTTTGGGTTCATCCAGTTGTGCATCAAGTTTTACAATCTTGTGAAAACGAGCGATAAAGATAGGACGAATTGCGCCTCGAATCATGCGGCCCGGATATAACTTCGACCTGCTTATTACTCCAAAACGTACGCTTAAACGTCTGTTCAAAGACTTACTTTGCCCACGTTTACATCCAACGAGAGCTACGTCTTTGTTACATATTTTTGTGCTACCAACTTACGGATACATCGAGTTTTCTTATTTCGTACCAATTTTAGTCCTGTTGTTTCCTCATAACAACAAATAAATGAGGCTTGTAAAGAGAGATGGGATGAGATATTAAAAAATCTCGAAACTTGGTAGACAGACATTCTACTTTCGATTTAATTCTGCTCGGTTGATCAGAATTGATAAGAAATTTTGTGAGGAATAATTGATCCCATTTACGATAGTGTGGAATGAACTTTGGCCAAAATAGCCCAGGACTTTCCTCGCTTCGTGGAGAGATATCGAGATGCAGTTGTAAAGTTCAGCTCTCATTTTTTATTGTCGGAGTTATCTAGATGAAGATTCTCAGATTGTACACCGTAAACGCACACGTAACGACTGCAACGGCTGAATGTTCGAAATGGCAAATCGGTAGCCACAAATATCAATCGCTCACGATTGGTGGTCATCCGTAGTGAGAAGAGGAAATGGCTCGATGCTCTAAGTTCGTTTCGCTTGAGTTGACTTACTCCGTACGAATTTCCCACAGCCAAAATAGCGAAGGAAGAGAGAGAGGGGGAGAGAGAGAGAGAGAGAGAGAGAGAGAGAGAGAGAGAGAGAGAAACGATGAAACAGAATCGAGTGAAGCATCGGAAGTTCGAAAGTTGACAAACCGCGGCTGTTCAAAGTTCAAATCATTCGATACAGGTGAATGAACACATGGAGATCGAAGTGTGAGGTCAAAAACGTATCAAAGCAATACCCGGAAAGTTCCAACTGCGAGAATTTCAACTCGATCCTAACTTTGAATCAGAGTTAAAGGGCACTCAAGGGATAGTCCATTAGTAGACAAAATTGTGACTTCAAAAGGTGCTGCAGATTAAACAGAGCATTTATTTATGTAAAAATTGAATATACTTCATTGACAATTACAGTGCGGTGTTCAATTCTGAAATGTGTCAATTTTACTCGGAGTTTCATGCGGTGTATGGCTCGAAATTTTACTTCGATCGAATCTTTCATGTGTCCAACCATTAACTCTTCGTTCTCATTCATAAAACAATAATTGATACCATCAAAGAAACATGTTATCGAATTAGTTGTCGCAAAATTTCAAGTCAAAGTTTAGGACATCAAAATATCTTTATATTTGTTCGATTCGGGCTAGAAATTTTATATGTTTGTTTCTTTGCTGTCACATTATTCAGAGATTATTTTAAAAAATTGTATACTTTGTAGCTAGACAAATAAAAAGGAGAAAATGTTTGTTAAATGGTATAACAGAATAAGACTTTTTTGAGAGATGGAAATTTATTCTCGATTTCGATCGTTTTGCATAATTCGCGTTTAAGAAACGGAGCTATTTTTCTAAGAGCCATTGAACATCGAACCAGTTTACATACTATCATACCCTCGGTCCAAAAACTCTTGCAAAAAGATAGAGCAAGTTGGAGGTTACTTCTGTTGAGTCTGCAAAAGAAAGAAAGAGAGAAAGAAAGAGAGAGAGAGAGAGAGAGAGAGAGAGAGAGAGAGAGAGAGAGAGGCCAAACGCGACAACCAACGAGGGGAATATTGTCCCTGTCAGCAAATATGTTTTATAGGAGCGTGATGCTTTGCTCACAAAGACTTTCAATGTGCCTGTTATACCGGTGATGTTCGTACACACACCGTATCAGCCAATCCAGGCAACCGACGAGATAGCTTTTTCGAGGGTTACACGTGCTAAGACGAACGCAAATTTTACAAACTGATAACTTTTCAGATTTTATGGATAAAGAAACATTTTTCAATGTTAACCGCTAACATCAGCAATTTTCCTTCATAAATAGTTAATAAAAAATATTTTCAAAATAATTAATGAGGAATCGCTGTTTTGTTTTTCAAAATATTTCAATAGCTCTCAACATTTTTTGATAAAATCGTAAAATCATTGAAATTCCTTGATCCGCTTGTAAATTTTGATTTTTTAAATGTGTAAAGTGCGGCTAAACATTTTATGACGAAAAACATCCAGGATTTTGGATAGAAGTGTGCCAAAAATTATAAAAGCTTGAAGAAGGGAAGGAAAAAAAATCGAAATGGCTGATGTACATAATAAATAAGGTGCGAAGCAAGATTTTCTAGACGGAGTTTGGTATTGAGTTTGTAAGAGGAACGATCGTCGGTCTCAGTAGACGCTTTTCTCCTCAATATCGAAATTGCCCGAAACTCTTTCTCCTCAAGGAATAATCCTATATTCGTGTAGAGGTCTTGCGGAGCTTTCGCCAGAAAATACGATGTCGGAAACGACCGGAAAGTTCAAGGACGTCTGAGACTCTCGAAAAACCTCTTTGGAGTATTAAACGTTCATATTCTCGTTTAACACCGAAAAATTCAGATAAAATCATTTAAAATTCGAGTAAAAAATCATTTTTAAAGGATTTTCGTATTAAAAAAATTGAAGCCTGCTTAGAAAAAATGGAGCAAATGCCAAATTTTAATATTGAGCATGAAAAAAAAAACAAAAATCTGGGAAGCAAAAGTTCTAGAAATTTTCCATAAACACAACAGTGCAATTAACTTTTTTTCGGATTTAAGGATTTTCGTATTAAAAAATTTGAAGCCTGCTTAGAAAAAATGGAGCAAATGCCAAATTTTAATATTGAGGATGAAAGAAAACAAAAATCTGGGAAGCAAAAGTTATAGAAATTTTCCATAAACACAACAGTGCGATTAACTTTTTTCCAAATCGTTTCATACGAATAATATTTGAAAAAATAGCAAAAGAACTTGCACATTTTGTCTAAAGTTTTTTTGGCTTTTTTTTAATTATTCCGAGCCAATTTTGGTAGTGAACTTCTAAAACTGATGGCGATAAAAGAGAAAAAAACTGAAAATCGTGAATGCTCTACTTTTTTCGTGCAAGTTTCGTCAACGTTCTTTTCTTTGTGAATTTTACTGTCGAATGAAAACGCTGAAGAGCCTGACGATGTGATGAATTTTTTTGTTTTTTATTCGCGATCTATGAAAGCGCGGTTCCGAAACGAGAAATTCCATCGAAAGTGAAGAAAAAGGAGCAATTCTTATGAATTATTATTGGAATTACGAGGGTAGTAGTTTGGGGGTGAGGCCGGAGTTTGGAAAAGTACGAGAAAAAATCGAGTTCTCGGATGCAACGGAAAAGTCATTAAGGAAGTTGGATACCAGCGGCAAAAGGAAAAGGGCGGTCTTAGAATTTTCATAATCACCATGAAAATTGTATAAATTAACAGTAAACGTATATCAAACTTGTTTTTTAAGAGAGGTAGACGTTTCTCGGTCGTTGAATGGTTATTTCGTGTATGCTAATAAATTGTGGCCTGATAATCCGTGTATACGTAAGTCGATAAAATATATTCACGATGTTAAAGCTTTTGCATCGTTGCTGTTTATCGAAAGATTTTTTTACAGTGTAAACCGTATTTTTTCATTTATTTACTATCAACAAACATTTTCCGAGTTTTTTTCAAGAATTCTCAGACAAAATCTCCAAAAAAAATGGTCAAAAATGTGCAATTTTCGAAATTAACAAAATGTGAAAAAAATTTTTGTTATTTTGTTATTTATTTCATGTTGCCATACGGGGCACAACATCTCATTGTTTAAAATTAGATATTGGGTTTTATTTTTATTTCGTTAATTATTTTATGATATTTCATTGATAA
The DNA here is from genome assembly GCA_963989365.1 of Rhimphoctona megacephalus. Classification (NCBI taxonomy): domain Eukaryota; kingdom Metazoa; phylum Arthropoda; class Insecta; order Hymenoptera; family Ichneumonidae; genus Rhimphoctona; species Rhimphoctona megacephalus. The sequence goes on along the minus strand of OZ022422.1, from coordinate 10,438,957 downwards.
TTCTCCATTCCGTGAAAATTATTGGCGCTTTTTTAATATCAGATGCGATAATAAAAGCTCGAGAAAATAGAACGATTCGATTAGTGCTCGGTTTTCTAAGAGAATTGAATTTTGCAGTGAATTTTAAGAAAATTTACCTCCGCAATTGAATTACCAAAAATGAATAAATGAGCGTCGAGAACAGCCAACGAATCGTTGGTGTTTACGAAAATGACATTCACACGTGTTACTTTAGAACGGAAATTTGACCGAATTTGGGGCTAAATTCGTGTACACGAAAATACGTGTGTTGTACAACAAGTACGTACTCGACGTGATAGGTGATTATGCACGACACGTATTCGCGCAACACAATCACCGAGGGCCTCTACTAGGAGGAAACACTCGAGAGTTTCCATGTCTAGAATTCGAGGTTTCCTCGTCCATATAAGTGGATTAATTGAGACTCCTGCAAATGAGGAGATATCGCTATCTGCGCACGAGACCTCCTGAGAAAATCGAATTAACCCTGTTATTTCGGGATTTCTCGTTCTCGTCTGCTTGCGAATTTATTCGTTTTCCTATTTTGTACTTGAAATGGTTCATTTTTATCATCTGATGCTTCTGCTTTTGTCGCGAAAACAAAAAAAATGGAAAATATCAATTTTTTTCAATATTTTTTATTTATTTATTTATTTTATTTGATATTTTTGAGACAAATTGATAAATAAATAAATAAATAAAATGTAATTTTCCTTGTTTTCGTAAAATAAATCACGCTCCTAAGGCACAAAGTCGTAGATCACAGTTGGACGCATTGAGAATGAAATAAACAAGGCAACCAACATCCTAGAATTTCTCTCGAACCCCAAATACATTATACACGTATATTCGTATACGTATTTGAAATTTTGCTGGCTCTCGACAAGCCGCCGTTCATCTAACCACAACACGAAAGCTATATTTCACAAGATTTGAGCTCACGTTTCGCATCCATGAATCCGAATCTTCTCTGCGATACGTGAACACCAAAGAAACGTGGAAAAGTCACTCTCACGTAAGACTCAACGTTGCGCGAAAAATTCACGAGAAAATCCCGCAGGGTGCCAACTTTGCATTACCATTTTCACTGAGACTCACAATTTCACTTGTAGAAATGTTGAAAAATTATTTGACAGCTGTAAATTTTCACGAAATTTCAATATGTACTTCAGAACTCAAATTCGAAAGTAAAATATGGAATAAATTACGCAAATTATTACCAATGGACGATAATTTGACATTCCCAATTTTTTATAAATATTTTTCGAACCATCGACTAGTCGCGAAATTTATTTCTATTATTTTTTGTTTTTATTTTTTTTTAAACGAGAATTTTCGGTATGAAATTTTGTTGACTTTTTAAATAATTATAATTTCGCAACATTCTTACCTGTAGACTCGGATGACAGCCCAATTCGAGAAGAGTACGAACGACGCCGGCATGACCTTTGTTAACCGCAATATGCAGAGCTGTCTGACGCCTTTTATTGCGAGCATTCAAATCAGCTCCAGCACCTGCAACGAGTGCCATGACTCCGGGCTCGTCACCAAATGCCGCGTGATGCACAGCGCGATCGCCGTCTTCGTCCTGTTAAATATATTGACGATTTAATATTGTTTTAAGTTTCCCTCAAAATTTCATTCTTTTTCCTGAGCGTGTGATCTTTGTTTTAAATATTTTTTAACTCCCGACTGCCCGCACGGGCAAAAGTCAGGAGTTATGCGTTTAACCGCGATCAGCTGATTTTCACAAATTTTTCGTGCAGAATATTTTTGTCTAAAGACGTTTTTAAAAAGTGCATCGTTGAAATTCAACAAATTCGTTTTGTTTTCTAAAAATGACTTCGACTTTTGCCGACTCAATTCCCGACAATTGGTCAACTTTGTATTCGAATCTTTGTAAGAAAAAAACAACCATGTTCTTCAATTATTTTGATGAATATTGACGAATTGAAAAATGAAGAAACGTTGGAAACTTGAAAATAAAGTATGATAAAGATCTTGTCCAAATCCCACGTATATTTAACTCGTAAAATAAGTATTAGATATTATTTTATTGATAAAAAGAATATTACAATGTTCAATCCATAAAAAAGATTTTATAAACACTCAATTTATGAAACCGGTACATTTTTTATAAGTCATTTTAAAATAATTAACAACAGAGAATTTAATAATATAAAAACGAACCCACACGTAATTTTGAAAGAAATGCCCTAACGAAAATCGTCAAATTCATAAATAATCGCACGAAGACTCTCGAATACGATATCTGTTTCGTTTTTTTTAGTGGATAATAAAGATTCGTCAACGAAGTGTCATTTCCGAAAAGTAATTTCTTAATTTTGTAATTTCTCTGTCTCATCATACCTCGATTTCAACGTCCGCTTTAAAACGCAGTAAAATTTTGATCACTTCGAGATGGCCTTTGTGACTCGCAGCTTGTAACGCTGTGTGACCGGCGAACGAGCCGTTGACATCGGCATCCGGTCGTTTCAGACATTCCTCACACTTTGCAGCATCGCCGGTGGCAGAATTCTTCACCAATTCTTCGTTTATATCACTCGATACGTGAGTTTCAAATAATTTTTTCAACATCGCTGACAATCGTTCTGAAAATCGAAAAATGTAATTTATTCACATGTTCACCAGTAAATAATCCACAATTTATGACAAAATTAATGAAGAAAAATCGAAATTAACCCTAAACAACGGGATCGAAAACGACCCCAATTTTTTTTTGTAAAAAACCTTTTTTTTTGCATTTTTTCGATACATTTTTTGTTTTATAGAATTTTCATCATTCAATTTCCACCAAATGCGATTTTATCATACACCATTCTCTTCGCTATAAAAAAACGAAGAGAATGGTGTATAATTAAACCTTTTTATCGCATACGAAGATCATTTTATGCTAAAGAGAAGATTGGGGTCGTTTTCGACCCCGTTGTAGAGTTTACGTTCGAAAAAATAGATCGTAGGGATCTAAAGTTAAGGGATATAACGAATTATGAAATATTCAGAAAATTTAAGAAAAATCGATTATTAAATATTGCCGAGACATTGTTCAAATAAAATTTAATACTCAATGGATTCAAAATAGAGTCGTTTTTTATCGTATTAATCGAACTGAGAGCAAATCTTACCACCACTGCTAATGCCTGGAGCGCTGCCATCGCTACTCGCAACTTTAATAACAGCCTGAGGATTATAAGTCCAAGAAGTGCTACAAACTTCGACCTTAAGGTCACCGTCGTGATAAATTTGTTGGACACGACCAATTTTTCCCAAAGTCTGAAAACGAGAATACGATTTGTTAATCTCGATTTGAATATCATTTGCATTTTAATGATAAGTTTACTTAATACTTTTTCACTCGTATACGCAGGTTAAATCACATTGAATCAACATTTTGAATCGCATCAGTTTAGACTTCAACAAGATTTTTAATTTCGAATGACTTCATTTTCTTCTTAAACTTCTTCAAAAAAAAAAATTTCATACAAAATTCTATACCAGAAGTTTATTAATATGCCATACTGGTTTTAAAGTAAAAAAAAAATCAGTTTATCGAGAATATTCATTGTTTGATTATCTGATCCGATTATAAACATAAATCTGATTATAAAAATTGAAAAAAAAAAATCTGAAAATGCATTTTTCGCAAGTAGCCCAATTTTGAAATTGAAACAAATTCAGTACATCGTAAAATAATTGCATCCAACGTTACATTTTTTTGCATTACGATTTAAAGGGATACGGATCCCAAATTTGTCTGGCATTTGGGTCTGAATGGATTTTGTGGATATTTGGACCAAAAAAAAGTCAGTACATCATAAAATAAACGAATGGAACGTAACATTTTCTGGCATTTTGATTTAAACGGATTATGAATTTTGATCAAGTGGAGAAAAATGAAAAACCATTTTCAATAATTATTCTCAAGTGAAATTTCGAAAAATCTCAAAATTTACCGGTGCCATAGCTTCGGCCCACTCGCCATGGCCTCTTTGGAGCAGTTTAATTTTCTCCAAATCATTGCATATCTGAACCAAATCACCAACGGCGAATCTCTGATTGTCCGAGCTCGAATTCGTCACCGTGACTGGAACTTGAACTTTGGAAAGAACAGCAGGATTGAAAGTCCAACGATTACCACTCGGATACGAAACTACGATGTCATGGTCCTCGTCGATGCTGACGACTATTCCAGTCGTTCCGAGACATTCGAACATTCCGTCCGTCCAGCTGCCATGACCGTGTTGAAGGGACTGTACGATTTCAAGTTCAAGATCAACGTTCACTTGATCACCGATCTGAAGACCGTGAGGTCCAGTGCGACCTGGGCCTTGTTCACCCAACAGAGGCAAATGATCGCGATAAACCGTTTGCCCTTTCGCATCGTTCACTACTTTCAAATCAGCCTGTACAGAAAAATTTGTATTAATTTTACAAAATGTTTATTTTTTGTTACAGAAAAATTTGTATTTATTTTACAAAATGTTTATTTTTTGTTGCAGAAAAATTTGTATTAATTTTACAAAATGTTTATTTTTTATTCTAGATTTCTTAAAAACGTTTTACACCAGAATATGTAACCAAAATTTCGATTCGAGCCAAACTTAAACAATTAATTATTTGACGAAAATCGATGTTGTTATTTGAAATGTTGCGAATAATTACAATATCGAAAAGTCATTAACAAATTGTTTAAATAAACAAATGAAGACAATTTTGTATTTTTTGGTATTCGAGATAACTTTGTCAATTTTTCTAATTTTTTTTTATCGATTTTCTAGCCCATATTTCATAAACAAATTTTTGTCATTATTGTAATTGGAAATCGTTCTTCCTATTAATAACAGGTGAGTTTTTCCAGATTTTTCCGGAATGGTTAAAGCACAAAAATCCTGGTCAAATTAAAGTTTGGACTAACAATGTACGTGTGAAACATTCTTAAACGACTAAGATATAAAAACAATTTTAAATAAATCTTACCATTCCCTCAAATCCGACTCGATACAAATTTTTCGAGCCATTGTCCCAAATAACATAAGCTGCAGAACGTGGACTAGCAGCTGACCAATCTTGTATCTCGTTTACTTTTCCTCTTCGACCGTTGCCACCGTCCTGATCTTCCCACTGCCAATCAACACCACGAACGACTCTGGCACCAGGGAAAATGCCTCTAATCGCAATCTGTAAATAGAAAATAGAATAAAAAATAGGAATAAAGAAGAATAGAAAAATAAGAGAAACCATTGCAAAATAATTAAAATATTTGTATTACATTAAAGTTAGCACCATTCCAAAAAGTAAATCGGCACAAACATATTTAACACTTGCAAAAATTTATAATGTAATAAAAGATGACGAGATTTTTTCGTTTTTTACTGCCTGACAACTAATCCGGGCCAAGAAAATCAGCCAATTTTTTTTCAGATTCCATAAAACACGCACAGATCGAGTTTATTTAGAAAATGATATTAAAAATTGTTTGACAAAGAAAAAAATAACATTTTTTGCATTGCAGCGATGTGAACTTCGTTCACATATATTTTTTGCATTTATACCTTTTTGCTTTTTCTCCTAGGTTCCAGCATAACCCGCTCGCTGCCAGGAGTCGCGATGCGATAAAATCTGTGTCTCAAATGATGTTTGTCGCCGTGATAACAAATCGAACAAAGATCATAATTGCTGCATTCTGCGCATTTCCAACGAATGCCAAATATAGGCTGTTGCCTGCAAGTGTCACACATTGTGCCGTCATGCTTCACACCTGTAGTCGCTGAATCGAGGATACGAAGATCAAATGCTCCGGAGCATCGATAATTAGCTGCAGTTCCATTGTCCCATACTACAACCACTTCCTCGGGGGATTCAAAATTTCGTACGGTTCCTACGTGTCCTTCTCCACCATCCTGTTGGAAATGTTTCAATTATTATACAAAATTTATTATTACTATTAATATTCATTGATTGATCAATAATAAATCAATTATTTCAAAGTATTATACGATATTGTATATTTTTGTTTAAAATCAAAAGTAAAATAGGCAGATTTACAATCGTGTAACAATATCAAGTCAATTCTTATATTATTATGAATATTATTTCCATTTAACTAAATGACTTAGTCACAATCAATGCTCTTAATTATTGCATGAATAAAATGCAACTTTTGACATCAAATTATCAATGATGTTAAAGTTTGCATAATTGGAATACAAGTAAATTCTTTTTTTTTTTAGTAAAACCCAAAGATTTCAGTGTTTAGCTACGATAGTTAGATATCTTTTTTGGCACCTCGAAACTAATAATAAGAAAAATATTGAGACGATTTCAAAAATTAGAAAAACATAATGAAAAAAATTCCAAAAGAAAAGTTGTTTCAACCATGCAAATTTTAATACCACAAATTATTATCGTTTTTCATAATTATGGTAAAAATAATCCTAATGAGTAATAATAACAATTATTATTTAATATCATTGTATATAGTTCATTTATTGTCATAATATTATTATTATTATGCAGTTATAATAGAAATACTTTTAATTATTTTTATATCTTTTTTATTATTGTGTTCATGATGATTTTTATTCCACAGCTTTCATGATTCTTTTTTTCATTCGTTTTATCTCAAAAAAAGATAATTTGGTTAAGAAATGAGGGGATCCCTTACAAGAGTATCAAATTTCACTTTTATCCCTGTATGGTATTGGTACAATAATTTTTATTTTATATAGATTCTCTGTTTCAACTTGTTATCCTAGCATTTATGGTTGCTGATAATCGAATATTGCATACTGCATATTTAAAGTTACCTAAGACTCGTGTTTCGATTGTTTATCTAGAGAAATGTTGAGCCATAACATCTGCTAATAACAATTCGTTCATCAGGTGTTTTATTTCGAGAGAACGTGACACATGAACATTTGAAAATAAAAATTATTAATTTTATTGCCGCTAGATTGACGTCTCGTCAAGGTCGTCAAAAAAAACTGACAATACTAAAAAAAGAAGAATCGTTCGAAAGCAAAAAAAAAACGAATATCAATTTTTTCCCAGAGATCGAAGGAATGTCAACATTTTTACGATGAATCATCGTGATTTCGAATATGAATACTGTTCAATTAAGTACGAATTACAATTTTTGGATAACGTTAACGCAAATATTTTTTTTACTAAAATCATAGTGAAATTTTGACATTGCTCAATGCTGTGTGTATTTTCCTAACCTGTTTGCCCCATTTCCATTCGGGCCCACGAATAACACGAGCACCGACCCCCTCCATCATAAAACGCGAGGTGCGAGCACCGGCACTTGCACCAACCTCCATTATTTACACTTTTGACACTCGCGTTATTTACGAAAATGATTACGAAAAAAACAAAAGTCAACGAAATATCGCAATAACCCGTTCACGCACGTCCACTGAAAAATACCGCCATCTTACACTAATGTCAAAACCATGGAGACTGGAGTAATAAGGACCGAGAACGTGATTTCCTGGAATGTCAACGATAACGAATCGTAACGACAGGTTTTTATTCATGGCGCTGCGGTCGGCTTAGAACCAATTGGAGTCGATCCTCAAACAAAAACAGAGGACAAAAATCACAAGTAAACTTACGAAAACATTGTCGTTATTAATCGTGGAATTCGCTTTAGCATTCAAAGAACAAATTTATTTATTAACCAAATGTAAACATGAAAGTTCTTTAATTAATCCTCGAATTAAACAAACGTGTTACATAACCTCACTTTCCCAACCAAAATACATCGAGCCCAAATTTGGAGTAAAAAATATAGGAAAATCCTGCGGTTTTTCTATTTTTGATCATTACTTCAAGATTCTTTGTTATTTTAATAATGAATTAATTAATTAAATATTGATTCTTTTTATTTCGATAATAGAGCGTTTTTTGGCCAAAAAGTGTTCTACGAATAGTGAAAAACACTTTTTTGAGCGAAATAAATTTTTTCATTTTAAATACTCACAAACTTTTTGAAAATTTTTTCCTCAATTTTTTTTCCCTTTCATAGAAAGAAGCTAATAAAAAATCACAATTAAGTAAATTATGCCAGAATGTTTCCAAATTTTTGTAAAATCGCCCGAAAAAACGAGACCTTTTTAAAATTATTCGTTTTATTCAACTTTCCAAGGTACAATGATATAACTTTTGAGATGTCTATTAACAAATAAAAATTGCAATAATTTTGTACTGAAATATGCAAATATGAGAAAAACAGACAAATATTGAATCCATGCCCATTTAAGTTCTTCCCAAAACCCGGGCTGATAATGTATCAGCTCTTCGGAGTAAAAAATTTCTCCAGAAACAATGATCGGCTCGTCGCTTAAAAATCCTGTTTCCCATGTCACTTGAGTATTCGTAAGTCGCGCCGATACTGAAAATTGATTTTTTTCAATTATATTAAATCATCAAAAAATATTTTCGAGCATTATTAATGATTCTTTTTTACTCACATTTTTTTCTTGCATTTTCTGACAATACTTCGGTAAGTGTTTTCTCTCCGATATCAATACTGTAATTATAAACTTCGGGAAAACTGTCGATTCGCAAAAGACTTTTCTGTTGCAGTCTCAAGTCGCTAATAAAATGCACTTTTTGTACGTCATGATTTAACGAGTAATCAAAAACTGCTATTGTTCCAATCGTCGCCTCTATTAACTCCTAAAACAATTTTTTTTTACATGGTATTTAAATTACATTTGGTAAATTGCAAGTCAATTGTTCTTTTCACTTTCATGATTTTCGAATATTTTTTTTTCACGTTAATTATGTCCAAAGAGGGAAAAATGAGTGAAAAAAGTTTTTTTATACTAAGAAATTAAATTTTGTTGTATTCGAATAAAGCAAAATTAATCATTTTAAGTATTTCCTTTAAATCAAATTTATAATAGTTAAATAATTATCATTTCATTTATTTATATTTCGTTATTTTACTATAGTAAATTTTTAATGAGTTAGAATCAACATTTGTAAATATTTAGCATTGATACTTTTAAGAAATTTGTAACATTTTTTTTACTCGGATATTTCAGTATTTTGACTAGTAATTAATTATGTCGTTTTTATTTGATTTCTTGCATGTTCGCGTTTATTATCGTATGAGAATAAAAAAACACTTACTCGCAATTCAATATGAAAGAATAACAGAAGCCGCAGCGTTCTCAATGGTTGTTCACTGTAGAATTGTGCCTCAAATTTAAGAACGTCGTTCCTCCTGTCTTTGTTGGCATCAATTTCTTGCACCTGTGAAAAATCAAAATTTAATCCGAATTGTGCAATTTATTCAATATTTTTGAAATGATAATTCTGAAACTCACTTTAACGATTGTGCAGTCATCGTTTATGGGATTTTCTTTATAACTGGAGAAAGTCGAGCAAACGATGGGTTTGGCACGAAAATCTTTTTCACCAACGAGAAAATATTTGTGTGCGAAATTTACTAAAGGAGTTTCAACGTAAATTTGATTTCGAAGCCAAAAACCTATAAGAAAAAAAAACACTAATTATTTATTTCAAATAAGTGCTAAAATTGAGGCAGCGAAATTTGTTTACCTCCTGTCTGATAAACAATAATTAATGGACAAATGATCGTAGCAATAATCAAGATAATTACGAGAAAAACACTAAAAGAAAATAATTTTGTTTTATATTTATAAACTACTGGACACGTGAAAACATCCAGAGTCGACATTTTTTTTTGTATGATTAAAAGCGTGTGTTAGGCTCGTGTTGTCGTGGCGACGCGTCCAACTCGATTCAGCCATCCGTGTCGTTCGTTCGAAGAACGCTATCGAATCCAGTTCAATCAAAACCAAATTTGAATTTCATTTTTAACCCTAGATTACCACCATTTTATGAAGACCTGCTGTTTTTACCGTAGGTCTGCATGACCCAGGGAAATTATCGCACTCAGAACTCGTGAAAGAATCAATATTTTTGAACACACTTTTTTGAGCACGGCTGAATATCAGGAAACGATTTGCTCCCTTACATTTGAAGTTAAAAGAAAATTGCATCTTAAGTCAGTAAAAAACAAATTTCAGGAAGGAGCGATATTTCATGGTATAAAAAAATAAAACGGCATTCTTGCATCGAATGAATTTTGATGAAAATATAATGATTACGCAAAAATAACTCTTATATTTAACGTGGAAACTTAAGGTAACAATTTCTTTGACGTAACTGTACAAATTTTTATCCTTTTGCTCTCTTATTTCATTATCACGAAATATTATCGAAATCGATGTCAGCGAAATCAGCTTCATCGAAATCTAGCAAATTTCCGAAATCTTCGCAAGTCCCCGCGATATTTTTCTCTTCTTTCGTACCGGACTCGCTTTCTTGGCTCGTGTTCGACGGGGATCTGGTTACAAATGAGTCCATCGAGGTCTGCCCTTTAGTTGGAGACTTTGATGGAGAGTTTTCCTTGTTCGTTTTTTGCTCCGATACCTCTGCATTGTTTAAACAAAAGTTCTGATCTAGGCCAACTTTTGTCAGAACACTGATTTTGTGTTGGATCAAAGGCCACAGATAATCGTCCACTGTGTTCCTTCCTACAAGATACTTAATTGTTACACTTCCGCTTTGACCGATTCTGTGAACTCTGTCCTCGGCTTGACACAAAATCTGAAATCGGAAAAATTTAATATTTTTATTTGACGTATAAATTTCCATAATTATGAAAAATTACGATTCTCTTATCATAACGAAATAAATTATTTCGAAAAGCGTAAAAATTGAAAGAAAATTAATCCATTCCTAATAATTTTATATATTCCCAAGTTTCTATAATCAAAACAACCATAAAAATAACAGGCATATCTTGATTTAGAACATTTTTGTGCTCTGAATCTGAAAACGCATTTTGAAAAAATGCGATTTCGACGATTCTCTATACTTCTTGCATTTAAATGGATTTTTCCTCAATTAAAATTCATTTTTTCCTAAACAACGAAAGAGTAATTCACTCGTTCTCCGTGGCAACAATATTACTTCTTTTTTTAGCGGAAAAATGTGAATCCAAGTTGTGGTAAGCAGTCAAATTACCCCAGGATTCCAGAAAAGTTCAGCAAACACCACAAGCTGAGCCGCGGTCAGTGTGATACCAGCATTAGCTGCAGTTATCGATAAAACTGCGACCAAACATGAATCCGACTCTTGAAACAAATCGACTGAGGCTTTTCTCTGATCCGGAAGAGTTTTACCATCGATACGTATAAATCTAAAAATTTGATACGTGCAAAATCAAAATACATTTCATTATATTAAAAAAAAATGCACATTCAATATCGTATTAAAGTTTCAATCGTTTAAATGTAGCAAAATTGATTTATTCCACCAATTCGGGAATTTTCATGTCATTAAGATTTTTTCATAAGTTTTATCTGTGCTAAAACAAATTGAAATATAACTTTAAGCATTTTTTGTAATCTGAATGTGAAAAAAATTGATTTTCGAAAAATCGAAATTTCGTTGAATTCTAACGATGCAAACTTCAATTTTGTGTTTCAAATGTTTTAAAAATTTACCGAATGTCTTTCGAATGTAAGAGCTGGCAGATCGAGTCAATAACAAGCTGATGATGAGCGTAAATGAGGAACTTTTGTCCATGTTCGAGCAGATCGGCGACGTAATTGCTAAAAAAAAGTCGTAAATTGAGGAATTAATAATCATTTTAATGTTACGAAAATATAAAAGGGACAAAATGAGACAAACCACACGGCCAAGACTCGTTGATCACTTGATTCGTGATAATATGCTAAGATAGCGTTTTCCCTCTCGCGACGTCCCAATGCTGAGTTGTTCAGTTTCGCAGCGATCTCTTTCGCTTCTTCCGATGCTTTTTTTATCATAGTCGGATCCAATATAACAACTTGCCTAAAATTCGATCAAAATGTTATCCATTACAATATTTTTTTTAAATATTTTTCTTTCTCATATTTTTCTATTTTATTTGTTTAAATTTTGAGATTAAACATTTGACACATGAATTCGACTTACCTAATTTTATCAGGCAATTGTTTCAACACGTCGGACTTCAATCGTCTGATTAAACAACACGCTCTCAGCAACAATTGCAATTCTTGCATGTTTGAACAGCCCGAATAATCCCAACCGAAAGTTTTTTTCTCTCCGGCGCAATAACGAATTCCGTAATCGTGGAATCTAAAAATTTACTCCATTATCGCAAATATTGTACAGTATTTTTTCTTCTTTACACGAAAATCTATTTTCGTGAAAAAAAATCTATTTTCGTGTTTTGATATCTAAAAAAATTTGTTATCTTTGTACATATCAAAACAAGTGACCGGACGGCATGCGTTGAAAAGATTTACAAAGAAATCGAAATAGAAATTATAGAAATAAAATAAATCTCGAGCTCTGCTGCACTCTTGCGAACTCTGATACGAAGTTTTTTGATTATTTTCAATTTTGTTAATTTACCCCATAAATGAGGGGCCCATTACAAGGCTGATTTGGGAATAGAGCTCCATTGGCCGCGACAACGCTGGTGTTCCGCTCAAAAGTACAACGTGATGAGCGTTCGTTGTTATTACTTGGACCGCTTTCGATCTCGCAGTTTTTCCACTTTTTACAGTATGAGATTCGTCCTAAAATTGTAACAGGAAGGATACTTCGCGTAAAACTTTTACAAAAATTGGTACATTCAGAAATATTGAAATTCGCGTCAATGATCGCGGCGAGTTTTCTTTTTTTGTTATTATCGTGCACAAACTTCAACTGCAGCTCTAGGATACAAAAAATACTTTTCTTCAAACGGAAAAATACAAATTACAGTTGCAATGTTAATAATTTAAAAAATTGATAAAGTGATGATAACAATTTTGCTGATTATTTTCAAACAATGCGAATTTTAATATCGTTTCAAAGATTTAAAAAAAAAAAGAATCTAAACTCAATGCAATGACTTGATTTTTTATTTTATTATCTTTAGGGCAATGCTTTAATCCAAATTACTCACGAGTATAACGAATCCATAAGTACGACGTTTAAACACGTCAATCGATCTGACCAGCAAATCGTATGAGACTATCGTTATTTTACTATTTCCAACGTAATCTTTACCACTGGTGAAGTGATGGACGTACTGAACTGGTACACTTGGAAGGAATGTGAAAATTGCTTCAGACCATTGGTACCTATAATTAAAAATGATTATTTTAACCAAAATGAACTAAAAAATAAATTTCCACTAAAGTAATAATTTTTCTTTTTTTAGTGGAAGTTCAAAATTGACCTGCTAAATAACTCGTAGAGTTCCAATTTTGTATTTCCACTGAAATGGACATGATGCAATGAAAAATTAGAGAACTTGAATTATTTTTGACTAGCTGTTCCCAGGGCTTCGCCCGCGGCAAGAAAAATCGTTGTTAATGCAAGTGTGATATTAATAACAATTATGTACTAATTTAATAAAATTTAGTAATTTCTGTACGAATAATACTTTTTTTTTGTAATTTTTATTTTGTAATGTAGCATAAATAATATTATATTATTTTTTTCTTATTTTTATCCATTTTATATTATATGAGCCAATGAACCAGGATATCGAGGGGATATCAGACCTAAATGGTTATTTTCCATTCTCTTCCCATTTTGAACATCATTTTTGGGTTTCTTTCTACTAAAATCCGCCAACAAAAGTTGCTCAATAAAATATTGAACATAACAAAATTTTCAATATTTTTATCACTTCATTAACCCAAGACGGTCACATGGGGTGTGACACACCCCAGGCCATTTTCGAGCTGGAATTTTTCTTGGAAAATCCCCAAATCCGACACTGTTACCAATATGTTCTCAAATTTTCTTGAGCCCTCAAAATCATTCTACGAAATGCTACAGCGCTCTAAAGTGCTTGGGGTGTGACACATCCCATGTGACCACCACGGGATTCTCATGAGGTGTGACCGTCTTGGGTTAATATAGGTGTAACTTTTTTTCTGTCCAAAATTGGGACTCCACCACCGTTCATTCTCTTCGTTTTTGAATTATCTTTAAATTGGTAATTCGTTTTTTTTTATTTATCTACATTTTTGAATATCTGATGAATTTTTAAAATTGAACATTGAATAGAAAATTTGACCTTTTTTTCACATTTCTGTAAAAAACAATATATCAGAATGTTATACAACCTACAACATAGTGTGAATCATCAGCTTTCTTCCTGCGAAAGATTCATCGAAATCGGTTCAGTGGTTCTTGATTGAAAAGCGACCAAACATTTTTTCGCCAACAGATTTATATGTATATATATAGACAGAGAAGAGAAGAGATAGTATTAAAATTAATTTTTTGATCAGTTTTGCAAAAAAGTTGTTACCTCACTGAAGATGGAGTGACAATCAAAAGAGGCCAATTTTCTCGATAATAATGAGCCAGACCCAGAGCTTGTATCGTTTTCCCAAGTCCCATATCATCGGCTATAAAACAACGACCTCGTTTCGATATCCCATAACTGGAAAAATAAAAGAACTTGTATTGTTTCCGCTATTTTTTAACCCCAGGTAAAATAAAACTTTTTATTGACAATTTACCTAATTCCTTCTCGTTGAAAAGGCATAAGGCTCTCAGTTAGTTTACTGTCGATCGACGACAGATCTATTAATTCTACTTCAGTCTTTTTGTTCAGATTCTTTTTGAATACCTGAAAAAGAAACCAACAATGAAAAATATTTCCACATTTTTATTAGTGTTGAATTTATTTGTATCGAGTCTTACTTTCAGCACGTAATTTGGAATCCCTGCTAAAACCACTTCCGGTCTTAATGCGTTACATTTCATTATCAATTTCTCATAGTCCGAGATGTGGAAGCTCCAACGACGAGTTTTTTGATCTGATGATTCAAATTTAATTTCGTTTTCAATCGTTAAATCACTAATCTTATTAGTCAATTAATTGTTGAAGTTAGACTTTTGTAAACATTACGAGGGTGGATCAAAAAGTTCATAGCCTCACCTAAAAAAATCACTGTAATGACAATTGAAGAAAAAAAGAAGAAATTGATTTCTTTTTTAGTTAGACTGAACACTTTTCAATGAACCCTGGTATTAAATTTGCTATCTTGATTGATTTCACAGTTAATTTAAACAAAATTCTTCAAATCAAATATTTGATTCATCATTTTTAGCACTTTTCAAGTTAGTAGCAAATCAATTGTGGCGGAATTCGATCAGTAAAAGGCTTTAGCACAATATTGTATAAATTTGGTAAAATAATTGTTGTTCAATGATTACCCAATAAATAAATGAATGGATAAAATAATAAATATCAACATTAAACAATAATAATTGGTTATGACGAAATGACAGTAAAACAAAATAAATCATATAAAAATAATTAAGAAATAGAAAAAAGATAAGTTTCATAACATAATGTGACATTGCAAAGCCAAAAATATATTTTGTTCAATGAGATTCAATAATTTTTTTGCAAATATTAGTTACAAAAATTAGTTGCATATTTCTAGGCTCCTCGACAAAGTTTTAGACAAAATCTATAAAAAACATCTGGTTAATTCGTGAAAAATTTTTTTTTTTTTTTTTCATTTTGCTCACCGTATAATTTACTGGGAATCGTTTTAAACACGTCGATAAGTTTTTGATGATATTCAACACTGACCATGAAGCGACATTCCGTAACCATGGTACAAGTGCCCGTTAGAACAGTCACAGGAGCAAAGAATTTTTTAGGATCGATAGGAGCTGGTCTGTTGCTATAACTTTTCGGTGATCTCATAGCACCGCAAGAATTTTTTCTGTATTCATACTGAATCAAGTTCAAAGACTTATTTTGACCAGGAGAATTTGACTTGAGACCCGAGACGCCAGGACTCGAGTTGTACTGGTTGAACGAATTGTTGGAATTGTTTGTTGCATTGTTCTTTGAATCTTTTTCAGCTTTGCGCTGCAGAGCCAATAACCTTTTTTGCTCTATTTGATCTTTCGAGTAATTAACACCTGAAATTTTCATAAATAAATAAAAAAAACGTTTTCCTTTTACGAAAAAATATGCAAATTCTGCAGTGTCGACGAACAATTTATTTAACAATAATATCGTAATTTTTTGAGTTTTTCATTTTATTTCAAACGAATACGAACCCGACATCGTGCGACTGTTTACACCAGAAACATGTCCTCAATTTTTTGCGATGTTGTATTTACTCTTCATCTCTCTGAGTATTTGAATTGTTCATAAAACTTTTATAATACGCATTAAGACTTTTTTGTAACGTTTGTTTACATCATACACACATTTTTGAGATACAGTAGAATTTTTCGTAACTGAAAGAGGAAATGTTTTTTTATGGTGTCGCTGTAATCGAGCAGGCTGCAATGTGTAACAGAAAATTCGCGGTTTACGAAAATATTGAGAAAGTTTTCCAGGGTTTCATGTCAAAATACAATAAAATCTATTTTCAGAAAAAAAAATGTTGAAGTTCATACAAAAATTACTTTTCTATTTTTTATTGAAACCTGTTAAAAATGGAATGTTTCAACTGTTAATTCACAAATTGTGTGGAATTAACGGTCTTTTTTAGTGTCTATTCCGAGCGCCAGAGGAATTTAAAAAAATTCTAGAGACTTAAGTTGGCAATCTTTAGTGATCTATAGTTAAAGCAAAGAACACAGACGTAGGATAGAAGCACAGTTCTTAAGGATGTATGTAAAATATATCAAGTCGTCTAACTTTCCATAAAAATGACTAATATGATAGAGTTTATCACGCTGCATCGTTCGGAAAAAAGAAAAAGGCACTTAGCCGATGATTTGAAACAAATACTTAAGAATTAAAACCTCATTTAACTCCGTGTTATTTGTACCGGAAGTTGACAAAATGAAACTAAAATGATAAAAAAGTATATGTATTGTAGTCAATGTTTGGCCAAAAAAAGAATTTTCAGAAAGTTCATACATTTTTCAATTTTTTCACGAAAATAAAAACTACTGTTCCCGATGTCGTTGTGAAGATATTCATGGTTAACTTTTGACGTTTCATTAGCGTTCTGTAAACTGTTGTTCAATTTAATACGTCCATCATATCGGACACGTAGATGCGGCAACGCAGCACGCTTCAATTGCCGGTCTCGGAATGATCAGCTGTAGTTGACTGTCATGGCTGGGTGTAGCATTGTTGCCACATTTTCTCGGGACAGAAATGAAATTATCTGATTGGCTCAATGTGTACTCGGCCACATATATTAAGTTGCATATCAATTTCATTCAAAATCGTAAATTATTATACAGAATGACATATTTTTTTCATTAGACATCATAAAAAACAAAAGGAATGATTCGGCACTTGACATTTCGACATAAAGATTAACCTTAAAAAATAAATAGATGTACTGCGGATTTGACCTTATATACATCCTTAAGGATTTTTCGTGCCGATTCTCACTGGGGGAATGACGTCATTCCCCCAGTGTAGTTCGTAGTCGGTGGCGCTGGCGTCATATCTCTCTTCTCGCTTCCACTCGCATGCTCAGCCGCATGCGCTCATTCCATCTCTCTTACTCTTATAGTAGCAATACACTGGGGGAAAAGGTGATATAGATATATGTATATCTCCTGCTTTTCGTAGAGCTTATTGTTCGGCTACGCCGGGATCTTTAAACGTTGAGTGTTTTAAATAGTGACGAACTAAAATGCCTGTAAACGATTTATGTGTTCATGAAGGATGTACCAGCGCGAAGAGAAAAAACCCAAGTTTGACTTTTCATCGTTTTCCGAAAGATGAAGCAGCGTGAGTCTTGAATATTACAGTTAATATATTACAATGTAATTTTCTGAAACACGAATAGAGCAATTTCTTCGGTTAAACATGAAAAAACTACTTGAAATAGTTGAAATTAGAGTAAGAAAAAGATAGGAAATTGATTTCCTGAGGTCACGTTTTCCAGTTATCTCTAGCGTAAGAGTTGAAGTTGTTAGGAAACAATAATGAATAACCTGATTTTCCCCAACCGTTCAACGATAAAATGGAGGGCACGAAGTGTCATAAATTTATGATTTATTAGGTATTGAGACAATTCGAGTAGAGTAAGTTGAAGGACGTGTCATTTTCAGAATTAAACAATAAGCAGAAACAAACAATGAGCAAACAATAAGCGGGGGCTCACACCTTTTGTGCCAGTTTTGCGCTTAGTTTGTAAATTATGACTGTGGTCTCGGTGTCAGCGTATGATACTCGTAGTGCCATGGTCGAGCGATCGAACCCTCGTATGATGACTTTTTTTTTTTTTTCAGAAATCGTAATTATAAATTTGTTCTTATGTAGAATACATTCAATGACAGAATTCAATTATTTTGGCTTTTCAAATATAAGAGGAAATTCCGATAGACAAATACGAATGGCATATTCACATTAAAACAATTTACCGATTTAATGAATGATGAACGTCTATTTAATCATTAAAGCGTTCGCAGTTTCACCTTATTTTCGTCAAATAAAATAACCAAAAAAAAATATTTATTTACTTCATATATTTAAGAATTTCTAAAGCTTATAAAAAGGTTAAAAATTATTCATATACTTGATTTAGAGAAAAAATCTTTAATAATAATTTCGTATTCGAAAACTATTTCTCTATTTCATTGATTAAAAATAATAATAAAGAATAACTGTATCGTCAAAAACTATTTTTTTTACATAATCGATAAAAGAAAAAAAAACTCTACGAGTGGGGTTTGATCGCTCGACCCTCCGCGTTCGGCTCGAGCCGTTTTCGCGCTATGCAATGGGAGCGAGAGAGATAGCTGCCGTACCGCGATCGCCACGCTGCCAAGCGGCAGTTTGGGTCGGAGAAAGTTTGTCCTCAGAGCGCCCATAAGAACTGTGCTTCTATCCTACGTCTGTGTTCTTTGGTTAAAGGCCAAGGTCTTTTAAATCGATCCATGTGTTTTTAATAATATAGAATAAAATTATCAAAATAACAGTGAAATATTTAGATTTTGAGTTAATGTTCTCCTCAAAGTGATTTTACTCAGGTAAAAATGAATAGAATAATTCAACGTTGCAGTAAACTAACAGTCGTGCCCGAAGTGGACCGATCAACGCTTAAAACCAATGCCGATTTCATTGAGAATACCAAATCATTGGAAAACAGAAATCCAAGAAATTTGGAATTATTGAGAATTGCAAGGAAACCTACGGGATGGCATTTGGAAAGACCTGGTCGGGAATTTTGGCACAAGTACGATCAATCTGCCTCTCATTGTAATTTTATTCCTAACCTTCAATCGTTTCATGAAACTTTTAGAAGCACTTGTTTGTCGTACATAACAATAACCACGAATTTTTCAGTAATTTTTCGCTAAAACTTCACTCGAATTTTTTTCGTCGAAAAAATTTTTCTCAATTTTTATGTACTTTACAATGTCGTAAGTTTATAAAAATTATTAATTTTCTGTTGTAAAGATTGGTCGTAAATGAATCAACGCGACATGTCACTGCTGAAATAATCCATTTTGAAAATAAAACTGTAGTGACAGCATCGACCAGCGAGTGGGCATTGAAAAAACAATTATACAGGTAAGTTTTCGATTAAGTACATTTTCAATTTGGTTGAAATTTTCAAAAAAATTTATTTCATAATTTTACATATAAACTGCAAAAAATGTTTTTTTGAGTTTTCTGTACAAACGAAAAACTAACAAATGGAAAACAATCATTTTTGGAGTATTCTCTTCTCTTTCTCATAATCTTGATTAATTCATAACAAAATTACGATTCTCATGCATTATATTTTAAAAGAATAACCAAAATAGTTTATTATTTACCAAATGTAGAAATTCATTTGATTGAATTAGATTTTTTTACTATTGAATTGTTACAAATTGTGTCTTAATGAGTCTCAAGAACTTGAAACAAAATTATTTTAATAATTACTGTAATAAGAAAACTCATAGCTAAAATAATTATTTGTAATGTTATCATTATCGCAAAAAAATTATTATCTTTTAGAACAAAAGATGGTGCTGCGTACCTCAATCTTGGTCGCGTGTTAGCCCAACGTTGTTTAGAGAGTGGAATACCATATGTAATGTGCAATTTGAAAACATCAGAATGTGAAAAAATTCAACTACTTTTGGCTGAGATGGAAAAGGGTGGAGTTGATTTGAAAGAGCCTGACAGATATATTCACGCAGCACCGTGGGATCGTTACCGATACCAGAAGCCTTGGGAAGTGGAAGATTAGAGGAACATTTTTCCTACAAATTGATTTATGCATTGTAGAACAGCTAATCATAAATAAAAACAAAACTTAATTTACCAAAAGTTCATAACGCAATATTACAAAACCAGATTCATTACAAAATATATATTTATCCCATAAATAATACAATTTTATTATAGTGTGCAGAACATTGTAGCGTTTTTCAAATGATTTGAAAATTTAGTGTTTTAGTCGAGTATTGATGATTTAAAAGTGCAAAAAATTTCCCATTGTTTCCAAAATTTGACGTGAGAAGGAATCACAACAAGAACTTGACCGCTCCATTGAGCCAAAATGTTCAGCTTTCATTTTCTGAAAATATTACAAAAATCATTTAAAAAATTCTCCAAACATAATGACGTTTATTTATAATTCTAACCCTAGGAATACACTCTTACGTCCGAAGGACCTGAAGAAAATATGTAAAACTTTGGACTTCTTAGCAAAATTTCTAATTTGTTCTGTTTTTAAGAGACAGAACGGAACGTACGATGATTTTGTCTGTATTGATTCGATTGTAAAAGTCTGGCCTTTGAGTTAAAAAAAAAACAAATCTTAACCCTAGAACCTCACAATCTATTTTTTCCAACATAAATCCCACACTGGGGTAAATAATTACCTCAATCTTTTCTTTAGCATAAAACGTTCCTCGTATGCGATAATATGGGTTAATTATATACCATTCTCTTCATTTTTTGATAATGAAGAGAATGGTGTATGATAAAGTTGCATTTGGTAAACATTTAATGGTGAAAACTCTATAAAACGGAAGGAATGGTTTAAAAAAATTGGTTCGGGAAGGAAATTTGACATTTTTATGGGGTAACTTATTACCCCGCTGTGGGGTTTTAGGGCTAAAAGACCCAGTTTGAATGAATAGGCAGCAATATGTGTGTGTACTCCTAGGGTTCATTACATTAATATAATAATATTTATATTATTATTATATTAATATTTTTATTCGTAAATTTTCTTAGATTTGGCCTTACCCTATTAATATTTCCTTCATTCCTGCTCAATGTGATGACACGAAAATTTTACTTGCTCGAAATTACTTCCAAATGAACATTTGTTTCAACAGATTTGATGATTATTTACTTTTATTTATTTACATTTTCTTTTTCATTTAATGCAAAACTTTGTGCTAGAGTATTTTTACCAAAAGCCATTCTAAGATTTAGATAAGATTTAAATTTATTTATTTACACCTAAATTTCAATTTAGACGATCTATTCATATATATTTATACATGAAGCAAAGATCGCATCATTTCATAGTGCACGGCGAAGGTGGTCTCGTTTCTCTACCAGGATGCATGAAACGTTCGGTGATCCGTTGCCCATAAATGTGCCAAGCGGCACAAATCAAGATTCCTGTGCTCATTAGTATAAGAACGAAAATTTTCAGTAGCAGCAGTTGAAAATGATCGAACGACAAAGTTCCAATTACGTTCTGCATGAAAAACCATGTTTTTTCGACCAAACTTTCAGCCGGTTCTGTTGAACTCGAGGAATCGGAACTTTCACCAAACATCATTGAAACCACTTCAATCATCACGTACACCGAACGCTCTGTTGAGTCTAAAATCCACTCGACCCAAGTTGGCCATGCATTTTCGGTCGAAGCCATAATCAATAAATTTGAGCACAGTATTTTGGTATTTTCATTCGTTGTTGCAGTTTTTTAAATCAATGTTCGATTTCTCACTCGTTTTCGTTTTGTTTTCAAGAAAAATCTGATTGAATTTGAGAATTTCCGTCAATTCTGGCGTTAGCTTTTTTCGTGTCGTGATTTTGATTCAATTTTTCGATAATCAATTCGCACACTTTTTAGAATTGTTGCACTGTTAAATAATACTCGAATTTGGATAACGTCTCAGTTTTTTAGCAACACTCGTGTTAATTATAGTGGAATGCGCGGAATGATGTGCGAGTGCATTGGGAGTTTGGGAGCTGTCAGCTGCACGATCAGCTGCCAGTCAACCTAACCTAAAAACAGAACATTAGCCTGCATTTTCGTTCAACCTGTTTGACGCAATGGAATTTTTTTGTCATGATTTCTTTACTCATCTGAGATACATAAGTTTTTTATGAATGAGTATTGATACTTCAAACTTTATAATATTCATTTATTATACTATTAATTCACAGAGACTCGTGTCGAACAAGGTAAATAACCTAAAATTTTTTTTAGAGTATTTTTTTAAATAATTGTTGTAACTTCATAAATATAATTCATAATTTAAATTTTTTTACAAAATTAGTAAACATAATTGTCATTCAGAATAATTTTTGATTGTGAATATAAAATGAAACATTTTGACATTGACATTTTTGGAATGCAATGAAAGTTTTTTTTAACAGAACACTCGTAATGTTTTGTCAGTTGCAGCGTCGTTTTTTTATTTTAAAAAATCATGTTCAAACAAAAAATTTCAATGATGTGAAAAATTAAGGAAATATATATTTTTTTCAAATATTTTTTTTTTGCATAACAATGTCAACTTTAACACAACAGTACTTACTCAATTATTCAAAGCAAAATATTTCAAAAACATCAAATGTTATTTTGAAAATTCAGCAATGTCTCTGCAAGAGAATGATCTGGCAAATTTGATCGAAGCGCATTGGCTGTCACTTCCGTCCCAGGGTAACATCTATTCGATGACCAAGTTAAAGTCTTCAAACAAATCGCACAAAGTGTTGGTAGCGTCGTTAAAAAGAAAAATTTATTCTTGCGAATATCATCCATGTCATACTTGGTATTTGCAACCGTTAGTTAAAGAACAACTATTCACGTACATTCCAAGTTGGTATAAGTTTATCAAGATCTTTAAAAGTTATTGAAGTTCAGGAAATGAGAATATATTTTGCTGATAGGTGGCGCGGAGATAATTTCCATTGATGCTTACAACAAACAAGACTCAGGAAACGAACTGGTGATCGGAGTTACTTTAATAAAGCACAATAATGAGAGTTCAGTGGAAAGATATCTCAACATTTATACAGAAGGTGTAGGTGACGGAGATTCGGAAGAAAGTAGTTCCATCGAGTCGATAGCCCAAAATTGTTTGATGGTTGAATTAAACTACACTCCGTATCATCTGTATCACACATTTTTGCCACCGACAGAGGCAGGCAATGAGGTATTTTTCCAAAAATGTGAAAATACCAAAAATCTTCTAATTTTTTTCCTACTATTACGAATCAATAATTTACAATTCAGATATTATTTTTTAGATCGTTTGGCTCATATCCGGTGATGACCAGAATATTCATATGATAAGAGAGGACAAATTGAGCCATGGTTATGCAGAAATAGCCATTGACAAATATTTTCCTGAGTTGGCAGATTTGCGAGCTATCGCTCTTAAAATTGATATTTATTACTACGCTAATAGCAAAAGGTAGAGCTACATTTTGATTTTGATTTGTTATTTTCATAAATTTGTACCCTGTGATTTTAATTTACTGTACTTTTTTTTCCCAGGAGATTAACTGTCGTTGGTTGCAAATGTGGATTCGTTAAAGTCTCTTTGGTCGATGTTGAAAAATTGGAGATTATTAAATGTTGGGCATTGAGGTACGACAGCCCAGTGTCTTCTGTTAATATATTTCCAGATAGGATGAAAATTCCTGCGCCAGAATTTTTCAAACATTTTGGTAAAAAGCTTTCATTATTTAATATTGTCGTCTTTTTGGATTTATGGTTATGCGAATAAAGTTTAATTGTTAAATTGTTTTTGACTGGACTACAGGGCCTGCAAATAATGAACAATTAAATGAGAATCCGTTCTTGAACATCCTCGTCGTCAATGCTCTCACTGGAACTGTCGTATTCACGTGAGACACAGTTTTTCTTAAAAATAATTTCGTTTGGGTTTTTGTGAAAATAAATAGGATTTCGTAACAATTTCAAAAATTGAGACATCGGGAAAAACAAAAAACGATTTTCTTTTTTGTTTCGTCAGCTATTCAGTGAAATTTACAAAAAATTTAATAATAAAATTAAAAAATGGCTCTTTAGCATTTCTCATAAAATTTCAAACAAGAAAAAAATCGTTGTTTTCGGTGTTTTTGGATCGAAATATATTAAAAGACGCTGCTTAAAAAAAAAATAAAAAATCAAATGTTTTTCTACACTTTGGCCTCTTTACAAAAACGGCTGTAGCGTTTGTTATTTGAAACCGTTTGAAGTTTTTCCAAATTATACAGAAAAATATACCACTAACGAACTCTAAAAAAATTCCAACAATTTCCAAATTCCTCAAAATCATGATATCTATTTTTCGACGATTTCTCAGTGACGTACTTAATCTGGGAATGACGTCCGATGTGACATTAATAAAAATAGAGTCAACGGACTGCGTATTATGTTCGTGCATCGCGGACATAAATATGGATGGTAAAAACGAAATATTGCTGGGAACGTACGATCAAGAACTTCTCATTTTCACTCTGCGTGACAATGTTTGGGAATTGATGAACAGAAAACAATTCGATGCTCCGATATATTCGATCGCTTATGTCGACTTGACGGGTGATGGGGTGAAAGAACTAATCGTTATGACTCAACAAGGTGTTCACATAATGCAGGTAAATAAATTTGAAAAAAAAAAATCGTCTAAAAATTTATCTACAAATTTTTTCAACCCCATTTTTATATAAAATCAAAAATAAATAATTTCTAATGTGGTTTCCTTTTCCTCAGCATGATCCTAAGGAAGTGAATCGCAAATGGAAAAAACGGCTGAATGATTTACTATCACGAAATTTATTATCAACGCCAGGAACGTGAAACGTCATTTTTCGGACGAGATACATATATGTTTGTATATGTATGTATATATTTAGCTTCCTCTGTGAGAAAGCAAATAAAGAATTTGTTTTTTTTTAACGATCAAATAGGAGAACATGTATTTTTTGATATCTCAAACAAGTATATAATAAAATTCTATCAAGATTTTGGTGATTCAAACGTTAATATTGAATAAAAGATGTTGACCCGTTCCGATTATCATCGAATTCACGTGGTCGGCGTGCATTATTTGACTACAAATGTCACCGTAACGTTGTAAAATTGCTGCACCCTCATTCGACAACAGTCGTTGAAGTCCTTTCAGAGTCATCGTTCTTGCTATGTGAATTAAAGTATCTGTAAAAAAATATGTAATTATTCGTTGACCATTTTAAAAAATTAGCCAACTTTTCAAACTTTTTCCAAACATTTGATCTACTTTTCAATCTAAAATTTCAAAATATTCCGATATTTTCTATTCTAAAAAAAAAGGTTTTGATATAATCTAGAAAATTTATTCAGTTTCTGAAAAATAATCCACATGTTCTGAAATTTTTTCCTAAATTTTGCTTTTTATAGAAATTTCTACACCTTTATCATTTTCGAACATTCATGTTGAGGAAGATGATTATAATAAAATCATCAAAATAACGATTAATAAAAGTACTTTAATGATAAATAATTACGAACCTTCTAAAGCTTGTTCCAGCACCGAACGAGTCTCTGAATCATTTTCTTCGGCAGATATTTTCTCATCTAGTAATTGAACAAGATATTTCCATTCTAATTCGTCACGGTATCGCTCCTGGAACGAATAATAGAATAAACATTTTTTTTACGACCTTTGGATCTTTGTGTTACGGTAAATATTGATATTCAATAATAATAATGCCAAAAAGTAGGTAAAAAATGGTTCAAACCACAAATTATTAAGAAATATTCAGTTTTTCTTGCGACATAAATGTTTGGAAATTTTTGAATCGTTGATTACCTTTGCATATTGTAGAAGAGATTGAGGACAATTTTCCATTAACATCATCGTGCCTTCTGTATTGTCAGCACACAATAGTCTGAAAGACAAATCCCCATCGATTCTGTGGGCTTTGAGAAAATCTTCGACTTCCTGTAAGCATTCATCAGGAAGATATCCGCTGGCTAAGAGAGCTTGTAGCTTCAAAATTTCATTGCGTACGTATTTTTCTTGGCTCTTGAATTTAGTTTTTGAAGAATTTTTATCATCGAACGTGTTCGTAGTAATTTTATCGAGGAAAGGAGGTCTAAGATTTTCAAAAAGATAGTCTTCATCGTCGTTGACATCGAGCTCGTTTCTGTTTTCTTCAATATTATAAACGTTCGTTTGCGTCAATTTTCCCAAATACGAACGTACTAAAATTTTGAAAGCTTCGATTATCGAATAATCGTAATGTAATTCTACTCTCGAAGAATTGGGTGTTTTGTTGCGTGAAAAATCGAAGTAATTTCGAAGATAAGTTTCAACGAATAACTGAAGAACTGAGGCAGCAACGTGGCCATCCTTGCCGACTCGGGAGGGCAAATGTGCGAGGAAAATTTGTAATATTTGATGCAAAGACACCGCGTGTGCGTCTATTACTTTGACTAAAACGTTAGCGAAAATTGTGCTTTTTTGTCGCATAAGAACGACCGACAAGTCTGAAAATGTTGCGACAATGTGACCGTTCTGTCTCTCGTGCGTAACGTCGAAAAGACATTGCCAATATTTGAGCGACATCGTTAAGATACAGCTGTCAGCAATGGGCTTGATTATTTTTTCAGCTTGGTCCTGTCGGTCCGCTTGAACGTACAATAAAACAAGTGCGAATTTCGTCAAATCGTCTTGTTCCAAAGAGAGAAAAATACTTATGAGTTTCTCGGTGGCGTACTCTCGAAGAACGGAGCTTCCGAAGATGAGTCGTGTCAAATTTTCCTTATTGCTCGTACTGATCATCTCTACGATATTGTAAACTTGAAACAATGCGTCAGCTTCCAGTCCGCTCTTCAAATTCAATAAAGCATCTGTTAAATAAGTAGCGATGCCTGGAGCTCTGCTGATCGATTTTTGTGCCAATGCATCTGCGATCTTAGTTTGAGACATTTTGAAGTAAGGGATGCAGAATTGCCATTCAATAGGCAATTCTGAATTGACGTAATATTCAGCTAACAATCCACAGGATTTTCTGTACAAGAATTCCATTTGCTTATCAGGTTTTTCTGTCTCGGAGTACACAGGATTTTTCTCATCAAGGACAGAGCGGTCAATGTCTTTGGAAAGACTTGCAATGATGTATCCTTCGCTCAACAAATGTCTGTATGTGCTGGGACTCGCTGATTTGTGGTTCATCGCTGTGCTAAGTATGTCTTGGTAAAGGTCTTCAGGACCAGGCAGCAACAGAGTGTAAAGAGTCCAGTGACTGTCGGCTTGAGTCAAAAGGAGAACGTATCGATTGACGTGCAAGAGTCTTTGTACTCCCATGAAAGGACGCAAGCCAATTAAGGAAACAGGCTCAACGTTGGAGTTCAAATTTTGTAGAATGTCGCTGGAGCTCGGAGTGTTGTAGGCAAGCCTCAGGGTGTAAGATTCCAGTCCTGCTTCGGTCAAAGCATGAAGAACAGTGTCTTCCAGTACAATGTGAGTGACCGGTGCAGTAAATGGATATGGCGTGCATAATGGATGAAAATTTTTGCAGCTCGCTGCAGGAAAATAGAACAAATATCCTTCTTGAGCAGTGCAAACGACACAAGTGATACCATTGAAATTTTTGTACTTGTCCGATCTCAAGGTACATTTTTTCCCAATGGAAGAAGCACTCTCGGATTTCAGATAAACTGGCTTGAGAAGCGAGCATGTGAAATATTCCGAAGCTTCGATTTTCTGGTAGGAAGTGCTCTCTTCACATATTTTTAATTGTAACAATCTTTGAACAACGTAGTTCTCGGACCATCCATCAGTAGGAGAACTCGTTTTTATAGCAACTTCCAAGTCCGGTGCGCTCGAAATAAATGGATTACTGATTGGTCCTGGTTTGTGTGTTTCTGACTTAAGCGCCGGTAATTCAATGCAAGAAAAATTCTTTTCGTTCGTTGTCTCATGAGATTTGAGCCATTGATCTTCATCAGCCTCCAAAACAAATTGATCCCAATCTATGCAGCTCGATGGATTTGTAATATTGTACACGGAAACTGAAGAGTTCCATGTGCCGCTGGACACGTCAGAATGTGCGTTTCGTTGCGTTTCATTGTCAACAGAATTTAAAGAATCCAACTCAAGGTTCCTATTGTCTTTGAACTGTTCTCCTCTCGAGGGACTCTCATTAGCTCGTTTTCCCTGAGTTCCGCTACGTAGCGACAGACCGGTAGATCCTGAGGATTTATTGATCGCTGACGATGCTGCGGAATTTGAAGAACTCAACAGGTCAATATCCTCGTACAATTGATTCATAAGTCTAAATATCATGAAGTGTTGCTCGTCCATTATCAAAAAAAAATCTTCCGCTATTTCCATGTTCGTGGGGGAGAAATTAAAGCCTAGGGACCAGGGTCTTGCTTCAAAATCGATAAATTTACGCTTCGACAGAGCTTGCCTTTCGACTTTCAACTCGTGAAGGATCGCCGTATCGCCCGTCGCTACTAACAAATTCCCAGTAACTTGGCAACAAGCTATCCTCGTCGGTTGACCATTAAGCGGCAATTCTATCATTTCCAGACTATTGGAAAGTCTATTGGAACTAGGTGTGACTCTTCCTGCAATTCTTGCTCTCATCGCCTGATTTTGATTGCCGCCGATAGCCCAATTGACATAAATTCTAACAAAATTATTGACGCTCGTACCGTCACGTGAATATTTTGATTCTACAGTGGCAATGTAATTTTCCCTGTTACAGTGTAACATCTGATTAACCAAATCAACGGTAGGAAAAACTGTTGTTACTCTTGGTTGCGGTGTTAATTCATGCACCTCTACGCAGTGACTAGAAAGGGCAAGGAGCAACATCTCCTGGTCGAAATATTTAGCAGTGCAAGAAGCTGTGGGCTCCTCGATCGCTGTGACATTCTGACCCAAAAAATTATGCACGGGAATAACGCGAACCATTTTTGAAATATTTATCGTTAATGATCACGTGGTAAATAAATAATTTTATCACAAATGTTAAAAATCAATGTTTTGAAGGCGTTAACAGTCCGCACCTTTGTTCAAATATCGATTGGTCAAGATTTTGTAATCTCGCTGTTCTTTATTTAAAAGAAATTTGATTACGTTCGAACACATATTAAAATTGTTATCGTTTTGTTTATAATGGAGATTTTTCGTAGTGGAACAATTTAACTGTCAGATTTTGACACTTTTAGGTTAGATTTTGTTCTCTTTTCGTTGTATACACTTACACATATAATTGCACGATTCTTCATTTCGTAACAGTGTTTTATTGTTTTAGTTGAAAGTGTCCTTGCTTAAAATACTTAAGACTATTGCATTTAACCGATATTCCAAAAGCTGCATTTTCAGTAATTTTCGCCTGTTTATGTTGACGGATAAACAATAATATCGGAAAACTCATTGGGGAAAAATGAGTCAGCTGATGGAAAAGCTCCATTGTCATAGGCTCAATTATTCGTGACCTAAACTATCAACCAATGAGAATCGAGCGGGGGTTGTCTACCAGCAGCAACGGACTTTTTTTCGTTGCGTACAAAGGTTCTCTATATCGGGAAGCTTTGTAAATAGAACTTAAAACGGTTCTACTCATTATTTGCGGGAATCGAATAGACGGGAATGTTCTTCCCCTCGCACCAATGTTGATTCAACATTCAACTACGAACCCTCGTTGTCTTATCGGCATGGCTATTTAATCATTCTACCACACCGTGTTTCGGACTTAACAAACAACAAAATAATGTATTTCGACAAAGATAATTTTCAGGATCATCCTATTACGAGCATGTAAGTCTTTCATATCTTAACCTCGTTGTTTTTTTGTTTCTTTTGTGGTGTACCTTTATTGATTACTTTTCCAGTTACGTTTTGACAAATATTTTTGACAATTTCGGGGCATTATCGAACGTCTCGGCATTCTATTAATAAACAATGATACGAAATTTGAATCTTGCGACGCGAAAGAGGACGGGTGGGGGAGAAATTCGGAGCGTAGATTTTGTTTATATATTTAATGCATAAAATACTGTAACTCTACAGGAACAAATCGGTCGAAAATCTCTTGATTTCGAGTCATGAAGTACTCAGCTCCATCAATTCCTCGTCCTTGGGAGGTCTCAATCCTGGAAATAAGGCTAACAACGAGTCGAGCATGGAACACTGGCACGATAATAGTCAAATCGATGGATCTGAACATTCCAGTCCCTTACCTACACCAAATCTTTCGCCACATCCTAGTCCCAAAACACAAAATAAACGCGAACACTCCAAAACCAATGCGGAATCTTCTGCAAATTTGTCGTATAGAGACTCATCTATAGTATCCAAATCGGATGATCAACATACCCAGGTATTTACATAAATTTCATTTTTTTTTAAATTGTAATATAAATTTTTTTGACATATTTTTTTTTCTAAATTGCAAAATTTAATTGTTTGTATTTTGGCACAAAAGGTTTTAACAAATTTTTGAATAGTATTTATCGTCAGAACGAATTGCGCTTTCAATGCGATTTAATCTGTCATTCTAATTATTTTTAAAACATGTCAAAAAAATAGTTTAAACAAATTTTAGACTAGAATTATTCTATTGTCAGTTTGATGCTTGTTTCAAAACTAATTTGTTTAGATTGAAAAATTTGATTATTCATAAAGGGTGTAAAAAAATTGTTCAAACAAATTTGAAATGATTAATGTATTGCCATATGAAATATCATTTTGAAATTGAATTTTCTAAATTTGCAAAATTCAATCCTTCAAAGAACGTGTCAAAAAATTGTAAAAAAAAAATAAATTTTTTAAAAACGAAAATTAATTTCTTTAAAATATTTGTCAAAAAATTGTTTCAATAATATTAATTTATTATCAGCTTGAATTGCATTTAAAAAATGAATGTTTCAAGTGGCTGGATTCAATTAAAAAAAAAAAAATGTGTCAAAAAAATTGTTTAAACAAATTTTAGAACGTTATTAATCTATAATCAGCTAGAATTGCATTTAGAAATGGAATTTTCAATCTGAAAAATTTAATTTTTAAAATGAATTTTGAAACGGTATCAATTTCTCTATGGATTACATTGGATTTAGAAATGCAACTTTTTAAATTGAAAAGCTGTTTAACAATTGCCTCAAAAACATAATTTAAAAAATTGAATGTGAATCAATTAGAATTATAATTACAGCTGATTGTCAAATTCAATTAAAATCAAAGAATTATATTCATATGTGAGTTCATAATTCTATCCATAATTTTTTCGTCACATTCCAAACTCATAAATTTTCATTATTTATATTGCATAAAATCTTCTACATAAAAAATTGAATGGGAATCGATTCGTTTACAGGACAGTATTAATAGATCGTCAGATTCTGCTGAACCGAGTAAGAATTCAGCGTCGGAAGGGAAAAAGAGTAATAGAGTTGACAGAGTAAAGAAAAAATCGTCATGGTACAATGTTCTTTATCCGACTTACAAATCTCGCTCAGAAGATTTCAAAAGAATCTTCAAAGATGTTCCCGATGACGAGCGACTTGTAGTGGGTAAGTTTTTTCTTTTTTTCCATTCGATAGAATTTGGGTTATTATTGTTTTTATTGATTGTCAATCGAATATAAAATGATGATTTTGAGATATTGAAAAAAATTGATGAATATTTTTTTCCCCCAGACTATTCTTGCGCTTTACAACGAGAAATTTTGGTGCACGGACGTTTGTATGTGTCGCAAAATTACGTATGCTTCTACGCTAACATATTCATGTGGGAGACGCTGGTCTCGCTTCGCTGGAAAGACGTAGCTTCAATCACCAAAGAAAAAACAGCTCTTGTTATACCAAATGCTATATTAATCTGTACCGAAACTGACAAGTTCTTTTTGACGACTTTTGGAGCGCGGGATAAAACGTATCTGATGCTTTTCCGAGTTTGGCAAAACGCTTTGATTGGACAGGTATTTATAAACAAATAAGACGAGAATAAAAAGGAAATAAAGCAAATGCGTTTTAAAGGCGCGTAAGTCCTATCGAGTTGACAACAATTGTGCTACTCCCTATTTTTACTTTCGATTATCATTTTTAAAAAAACTTTCAATTTCTCCTGAAGTTCAAGAAACTTACGTGGAAAAGATCGAACATGAACAAACAAAAAATAAATCATCACCATCATTTCTTTGTCTCGTGCACCATTTGTGCAATTCATCGTTCAAGATTTGTCCCCGACACAAATGAAAATAATGAAGCGTTCGTACAAAAAACAAAGGTTTATATTTGTAAAACGAGTAAAAAAGAGGCGATCAAAAAATAGTCGTTAAACGTGAAATAAATGTTTATAGCCGATGAGTATGGCGGAAATGTGGGCCCTAGTGCACGCGTGTTACGGCGAAGAGCTCGGTTTGACGTCCGACGATGAAGATTACGTACCACCGTTGCCGCCGCCCGATGACGAGAAGCTCCCAACACGATTGTCCGTTGAATCATTTTCCGAGGTACGTTTTTTTTCTCGTCTCACTCAATAACGACGACCGATCTACGATTAATCTCCATGACAAGTGCGAAAGAAAAAAAACACCGGAAGAAATCCATCGAGCCGATAACTGAAGTGTTAAATACTCTCTTAATATATATGTATATACAAAAGGTATATAAAAACGAATACGAGAATGCTTGAGACGTTATGCAATCCAAAATGGCTGTTCGCGATATCCGAACTCCTTTAATTCAACTCCTTTATCTTAAGGTTGAAGGGACCAATATGGAAACTTCGCAATCGCCTCTTGTTCCTCTTAATGAGGATCCAGTTCCCCGGCTTCCGGGACCTTCGCGACCTGACGTTCCTTTGGATCCGACGGATTTGAGTGATACAACGGAAAGTGAAGCCGAAAAAAACGCAAGTAAGTTATCATTGTTATTATTCGTTTTTTATCACTTTGTTATTCGTAACGCTAAAGTTACGTCTCAAGTTTACGCGTCGATTTCATTGTCTTTTTTACTCATTTTTCTCGCTTCTCTTTCAGTAAGAATCGGTGGCCGCGTACCTAATACTTGTACCGCCCTTCACGAAGGACGACAACTCACCAACATAACTTTACCTATTCACATTGATCAATTGTTCACGCTGCTATTCACAAATTCCAAGTTTTTCCTGGATTTTTACACGGCACGAAAAACTACAGGTACTTCGAATGAAAAAGTGGTTTTTCTAACGTTAATCCTCAGTTATTATTGTTTTTTTAGTCGCGGTCGTTAGTACCATGGGCCTTTGTGACCCTGAACGAACGATTCGAGGCTCAAAGTTGGGAAACGCAATTCCCTGCACGAATATTAAAAAAATAGCATTTTAATGTCATTCTTTTTTTTCAATTTTGAGTCTAAATGACCCAATGGTAGTAATGTAGATTAAAAAATATAATAAATATTCAAAATTCATTGACTATGAGTCAGATTTGATATATTCACAATTCAAACGAGATTTTTTAATGAAATAACTGTTTTTGTTCTTTTTTTTTTAAATTAAGATGTTGTACAGTCGCTCTGGAGACAGGACATTAACACAGGCGAAAAGATGAGAACTGTATCTTTAACTGTTTCTTTGACACAACCGCTTGGACCGAGAACGGCACAAGTCACGGAAACGCAGGTATTGATTTTAGTGGCAAATTGCAATCTCATGGAAGCTAATTAAACATTACTTATGATCTACTTTATAAAGGCAAAGCTATCGAAAATGTTAGGAAAAAGTGTATTTTTTTCTTTCAATTATCTTTAAGGCTATGGTTTATCAACTATTAATAAAAAGTATACAATCTTTAAATGGAGCTAATGGGCTAGAATGACAAATTAGGAATAGTTTTATGCAGAACTTTTTTGATCGAGCTTAAAAAAATACAGTGAATTTGTAATTATCACTTTTCCAGCTTGTCATCAGTCGAAATTTAATTTTCTAATATTCGTTGCCATGAAGTTATGGTAGATTTCCTAAAATTATAGCTGGGCCTTTAATCACCGTTTCTATTAACAAGTCAATGTTATTTATATTTAACACAGTTACGACAAACAAACGCTATTAACTCTTTTTACTTCGTTAACTTTTTTTCACTGAGCAAAAAAAATATACAGATGGTGTAATAAAGTGGGAAAAAATCACGAGGGAATTATTCTTTTTGCCGAAAATCAACATGAGTTTTCACCCAACTTGTTCTTGCTTTAAAAATGCTACTAAATATACTGAATCGCTTTTATGTTCACGGTGCAATAAAAGGTTTATAGTTTCTACTGCTTTCAGTAGAAAACAAAAAAGAAGATTTTTTTGCGACTATTAACAACTCAAATTCAATAGTAACACATCAAAAACATTTGTAATTAATTTTTAGGTAATGTTACCGTGCAGTAGACCGGGGCATCACTATAGCATCGATATAGAGAGCACTAACGCTGGTATTCCATATGCTGATTCATTTAGCGTTTTCACCCACTATTGCATGTCAAGTATTTCTGAGGGTGAAAGCAATATGACCGTATGGTCGGAAGTCAAATTCAAAAAGCACGTTTGGGCTGTGATGAAAGGTACGTAAATTTCTAACAAACAAATGATCGTACAATTTTTACTAATTAAAGAGTTTGAATTTTAGAAATTAATCATACTACGATAATTAGTTAATGATTTTGTGGGTCATTCAGTAAAATTGACAGTGTGAATTTTGATGCAGGACTCATCCAAAAAAATTGTTACGCTGGCATGGAGGAATATTTTTCCAGCTTGGCAAAAGCCCTGAGCGTAGAATGCGAGGAGTCTGGTGGAGGGGTTGGATTGAAGAGGAAAACAAGAAGAAGACGCCGGGTGGCTGGTCCCAGTGCAACTCTGCAACCCCACTCTCCGGATCATTTGCCTTCCAATCTTCAATCCGCCGTCACTGACCAACCGCACACCCATAACGTCAATGGTCATAAATATCATTTATTTTATTGCTTTTAAGTATTTACTCAACCAACCCTAGTTTACTACCATGGGGTTTTGTGACTCATATGACTTGGCCTGCTATTCGTGGAATTCGAGAAACTATTCGTTCCTCCCTGCAGTCAGAGTTTAAAAAAAGTCAAAATGACTCAATCGTAGAAACTTAACGTTAATTAATTTTTGGATGATTAAAAAAATGCGATTTTAGCGTTATGACCGAGGGCAACGTTAAAATTAGAACGGTCTTATGTTCCTTACATTCTCTCATGTAATTTATTTGGGAACGTGTAATAATTAGATTATTAATCATTTTCTTTTGTTAAAGTCGAGCTAAGGAGGACGTGTCTAATCGGGAGATCAAAAAGAAGTTTTGTGAATTTTCTGATGAAAACTTCGTTCTATCTTCGTAATCTATCGTTAAACGAATGACTTCGTATTTAAAAAAGTATATTTTGCAGTCGGAGAAAAAAAATTCAAGATGAAATATATACGAAAGGGCCACTCGACCTTCGAGGTCCTTCAAAAATAGGGCAGTTTTCTAGATTTCGATCGAATCTTAAATCACAAAAATAAATAATATGTTGTGTATTACAAAGTGCAGTTTTTAAAGGGAGTTTCTTTATAGAAATATTAATTGTTAAAAATATTGCGTATGTCCAAAGTAAAAACTGCAATTTTCAATCAAAATGACACTCCATTCGTTAATAAGAAATTATGACAAAAAAATTCGAATAAACACTGCCTTATTTATCTCAAACCTACAAAATTGGAAGTAAATCGATGCAGTAGCCATCGATACGTTTTGGTAATCGATTTTCAAACTTTATTTCTGAAGAAAAACGCACTGCCACGTGAACTTGTTCCCTATATTTGCTTGGGCGTGCAATTGATTTTTATCAGATGTCCTCAAGATTTGTAGAGAATAACTGTACAGATATAATACTTCAAGAAAATTTTAGACTCAAAAATCGATCTTTGACCTGTTGATCAGCCAAGCCTCGTAATATACAAACAGAAGAGTTGAGCAAAGTTCAAAGTTGTTGTTTTATGCGAAGTAGAAATACCAGAAAAAATAAGAGTTTGACAATAAATAAAATAATGAATAATTTATGTTAACTTTGATTAAAGAATTTTACGACGATTTGTTTGGATGAGCAAATACTATTGAGCGACATTTTCTAGAGGATTTTGAGGCTTTTTTTTCGTTCTAAAATGTTTACTTGAATTTCACAGGTGCTGGTATTCGAGGGGACGCAGGAAGCGTCATTAGTTGGGTACTATTAGTCGCAGTTTTGTGTTTGACTCTGATCAATGGTTTGCTCTATTACAAATTATGGGGATTGGAAGATGCTGCTGCTTACACAATAATGGATCTGCACGTTCTCAGGTTTGTTACCCATAAAACTGATTACAGTTTTGTTTAAACTCATTGATTAAGTGAAAATCTTCGTTTTTTTTTTAACAATATTCTCTTTCAAACCGAAAAACTTAAACGCAATTCTACTCGGCAAATAATCGTTTTTTTTCTGTATTTCGCGTTTAGAAACACTCCGAAAACTGATGACGATTGGGTCACGTTGTTACAACAACAGGAGAGCCTTCATAATGTAGAAATGCGAAAATGGCAGAGGGTATTGCACACCGCAGCTCAGCTATTGAGACAGGTTCATAAATTTTTTGTTTTTTTTCTCAATTTTGATTCATTTTTTTTTTTTTAAGTTTCGTTGAATAACCGTCTTTTTACTTTTTAGACCGAAGAATCATTAACGGAATTGCAAATGAGCATGCATCCAACAGCAACGGATAAAATATTTTCAGTGTTAAAGCCAAATTCCCAGGAATTTAACGTTGGAAGGAAAGAATCTAGTGATGAAATATGAATTGTAAATCAAGTCTATAATTGTCAATAAAAATTAAACCCTGTTACATCGATATTGCATGAAAAATTTAAATTTTGTTCAGGAGGTAAAAATGCCCTTATTTTTTTTATGAGATTGTAATATACGTAGATTTAATTATTGATATTTAAAAAATTAATTAAGTTATGAATTTAGTTTTAAGAAAAAATAATTTTTGTTTTTTTTTTCAAATTTTGTTTATTTTCTGGCTTATGTTAAAGGATCAATAAAAATGTTAAAAAAAACACCTATTTTAACGAGCTTTCAAAGCGCATTTATTTATACTTGATAGTACATAATACCATCTTAATTAGGCAGTATAAACTTTATCTCATAAATTGTGACAAAAAATACGTCACGCTGGAATATCCAATACCAGGTAAAATTTCTCTATATACGACCAGTAATTAAGTAACTGAAGGAATGTTTCGTTTCAATTCGTTTTGCAAAAATATTCTATTATCCATTAAAGTTGAGTAGTTATCACCGTTTTTCTCTTTATAACTGACGGCTTATTGTTAGTTAATGATGTTTCCACAGGATGCGCAGCTGGGGATGGATCTGCGACGAACCATGGACTTATATCTGATACTGTACTGCGTTCATCCTGCAAAGAAAAACATTTATAATTTATTATGCTTTTATTTCATCATACCAAAAATAAGAGCTCTTAGAATAACAGATTAATCGAGCGGTTGAAAATGATTCATAATCATTATTTAATTTGCTAGAATTGAAGTAATTTTCAGTCAATTTTCTTTTATAATCAAATAGTAAATAATGCTGCAGGAAAATAATTTATTACCAATTTTTTTGGGTCCGGTCGTTTCCACCATGGGTCTTCATGACCCAGACAACTTTGGGTGCTTTTTACTATTGAAGGAATGGATACTTTTCGTCTTTTCTTTTTTAATAATAGAACAACTTCGGTCTAAACAAACGGTATAGGGGTCAAAATCACGAAACGGTTTTTTTCTGATGCAGTCGAAATGAAAAATGAAAAAGTGCATTTCAATT
This sequence comes from Rhimphoctona megacephalus, assembly GCA_963989365.1. Lineage (NCBI taxonomy): Eukaryota > Metazoa > Arthropoda > Insecta > Hymenoptera > Ichneumonidae > Rhimphoctona > Rhimphoctona megacephalus. The sequence goes on along the minus strand of OZ022422.1, from coordinate 10,400,825 downwards.
TAGTAAAAAACTGACGGTTTTGGCCCGGGTCAAAATAACCCAATGGTAGTAGCTTGGGGTTACTAAAACATTTATTTATGAATATTAAACAATTGTACAACTGTTAATTTGTTTGAATTTTTGACGTACTTTAGTTGCGACAGTTGTAGGGTTGCTGTCAACATCATCGTTTTTCGTAACTTTAACATCCGCTTCTTGATTCGATTCTTCCTCTTTTTTCTCCAATTCGTATTGCGGTTCGTTGAAAGGATTGAGCGAGCCCAAAAAAGGATTCGAATCGATAAACGGATTTGTACTTTTTTTCGGCTCTTCGGTCCATTCTTTACCGACCGTAACAGCCGCGTCATTAACTTCTGTACAATTAACGTCGTTTTCACGAATAAATGGATTAAATGGATTTTGAAGATGATTATTCATAGAATTCGTAACAGCTGGCGTTGTCTTTTGTTCAACTTGGCCCCAATCGTCGACGGAAAAGTGCGTCACTGTCACTATTTCTTCAATGGCATTTGTCGTTGTACTTCCACCACTGACGGGTAGCGTGAGCTTGTCGCCTCCCTGGTTTAACAAAATTAAGTAATTACATTTTTAAAAAAATTTTTTTTCAAGGAAAATATGCTCTTTTCTACATCGCATATGAATTTTATAATCGTGAATAAATTAAGATGAAGTTCTACGTTAATCGAGCTTTAAATGTGTTTTCTTGTCATAATTAGCACAATGGAACAAATCGATTTGCAGTTAGCAGAAAAATGATGTTCTACAAAAAATTATTCAATCAATGCGATGCTGTAATTAAAAAAAAAAAATCAAGCATTAAAAGTTCAATTTTTCGAAGACTTATTTCTACGTCCACAAGCATAAGCTCCGCATGAATTATGCTCAATTCTAATAGCGATATTGGTCGAACTGTTGTTTTTCTTTCGTCTACATTGGATCACAAGTATCAACCCTTAAAGTACACACTGCTCTGTAGTAATATAAAGACTACATGGGGTCCAGATGACCCCAGGTCTTTGAATCTGCCAAGTCGAAAAGTAACGAAAGCTTAAAAAAATTTGTATATCATTTTCAAATTTTTCTCAATAAGGGAGAACAGTTTATCGACAAAAATGTGTTAAGAAATTAGGAAAAATGATCAATTTTCGAGAACCGAATGTTCAAATCTGGGCTCAAACATTGCCTGGGGTACAATAGACCCCGAGTGTACTTTAAGAGCTCAATTCTGCGCTTTACTCCACGTACAGAAAATTTTCGAAGACTCGAGCTGACTTTGACATCGACAGACGCGGGGAACGTTTCAATATTACTAGAGGATTCAAAAGTCCTGGGCTCTGAATTTGGTATTGTATGATGCAGCCTAGAAAAATGATCGACAAACCAACCGAATTAGATATAAATAAATAATTTAACAATTTTTCAAACTTGGACTGCAAATCCACTTTTGAAACGTTATTTTCTTTAGGCCCCAATTTTTTTGCAGTTTAAAAACAAAAATCCCCTCCAAATCTGACTTTTTCGAGATTTTGCCAATTAGAATCTCATTTTAATTGATTTTTCAACACTTTTGCTCGCCAATGAAACTTTGAATTGTTTTTTTCTTTTCAACTGTACGTAAAAGTCATCCCACTATAAATTACGTTTCGACCACCGAGAAATTCCACTATTTCGTTCAATTGGAGAAGGAAACCATAAAAAGCTACGCTAATTGAATTTTTGCTGTTTCTCCAATTTCTTGCTCCTATTGATCTGGAGCTATCGATAGGCGTTCAAAAAATGGATACGTTAATCCGGAATATCTATATTTTTTGTTTCAATTTACAGTCGATCGCGCTTTCACGCCAAATATGTATGTAGTGAAAACGTCACTGGATCTAGTACACGACGGCACATATGGAATGTTAACGTTCGCGATAATTACAGAGTCGTTCCTACGAAAGAAAGTCTACGAAAGTGATGAATTACTAAAAGTACCTGAAACCGCAAAATTTGAGCACGAATCAGGGCAATGAAAAAAAACTTGACTTACGAAACGTTCTGTTATACGATCAGGTTATAATCGTTCAGACATGAACAACAGGATAAAGAACAAAACGTCATAAGAGATCATTTAAAATATGTCATCGAACTCGAGTAGTAAATTCGTTTAATTAAAAATATTTTATTCAGCATAAAATTAATCGAAATGTCTAACCATTTATCATAACATTGAAATCGTTGGTTAGTCGTCGATGGATTTTGCAATAATCGACCTTGGTTTCAAAATTCACATTGTTGGAATGCAAAAATTTTATTGATTTATTTGATCGATTACGCAATTTGCGAGATTTGTAACAAAAGAGAAATAAAATGAAGAATTTTGCTGGTTAAATTTGAAATTAGAAACATTTTGTATACTAAAATAATTGAAGTTTTGCTTTCTAACAATGGAATCTTGAATATTTTTTTGGAATTGCTTGTACGGAAAAATAAAATCGAGACTTACAACTGAGACGATTGTCGCCGCTTCGGTGCAGTGATTTTTCTTTAAGGCATTCGGTGATTCTTCCACGGAGGTTAAAGTAAGCAAATTCGAGCTTTTTTGCATATCCAAAGATTTGGCTTTGAGTATATTGCATTTCAAAGCTTCGGGTGGTATGGGCGATCGTGGGTTTGTGAGTGATGTAGCACCGATTTGATTATTTGGCACTGGTGAAGACGCCAAGTTGGCTGTCGTTGGTACGGCGAAACTCGGTTTCGATAAATCCGAATCTTTTTGATTCGTCATTCCTGTCGATTCGTTCGTTTCTTGCGGTTGTTGATCCTTCGCAAGAGATTTTAACAGAGAATCCATCAACGGTGACGAAGCAATGTTGGCCGTTTCTTGGTCTTGAGTCGCTGATGATTTCGAACTTGATTTGCTTGGACAGCGTTGCAAAACTTCTTCTTCAGCTTTGGAGAAAAAAAAAAACAAAGTTTCAATTGAATTAAAGTGTCCATCGGAATACAACGAAAACCGTTCGTTTTTCGTCTCCCAATTTTTAAAGCATTTTTTTTTGTAGAGAGTTTTCTTTAAAAAACTGTAAATTAAGGTTTATCTATTTTTGACTTATACCTACATTTTTTCATTATGATTACATTATTATAGAAATAATATACATTAAAGTATTTGGTCGGCTGGGGTAATCTAGGATTTTCCTATAAATTTTTTCGAAAGTTCTCGAATAATCTAGAAATTTGTTTGCCATTTTCCGAACCGGTTTCTAATGTTCTTGAATTTCTCACTGAATTTTATCATTTTCAAATAAATTCATCATTTCCAAACATACATCTCGAAATATATCAATATTGCTTTTTTGAATAGTTTCCACAAATTTGTGTTTTTTTTTAAGGTGATTGTAAAACGAAAATAAACATTGCGTCATAAAAGTAAAGAAATGATTTACCGTTGACAAAAAAAAACAAAGAAAAATCTGAGGGTTATTAACGCTAGCTACACACTATAACTTTAGTACCTTACTTACACACTATCGGTCTATTGGATTGACGAATTTTATTGCTCTATAACATTGTAACAAACACGTCTATTGAGGTTTAATTGTAGTGAAATCAAAACACCAGACTCCAACCAATTCGGAGAAGCAATCAGTAAAGCCAAAAAGTTGTTTGATAAAAAGTTATAACGTTTATGAAAAGGCGTGTGGTGAAAAAAAGGTGAAAATGTAGTGTCGCTGTCGGTCCATTGGACCCCGTAGTGTGCAGCTAGGGTTAAGATTTGAAACATACCAGCCAGAGTTTGAGGAGCTTGATCATTTCGTTGTCGTTGTCGTTCACGAAGAACATGGCTTTGTCGACGAGCGTAACGTTGGCTAGGTCGTCTTTCGAATTGGACAGTGCGGCGAGCTCGATTGAGCTGTGTCGTTTGAAACTCGGTTTTTCCGCTATAACGGAATCGCGAGCCCATTCGAAAGAAATTTTGTCGTCCACTGGCGCCTTTGACGGGTGCTCGTAATCGAAAGAAAGCATGATGTTCGACAGCACATTTCCAAAGATGTTTGCACGCTTTTTCGTTGACGAGACGAAAGACAAAAGTGTGTTCTTGCTCGCCACGTCCTTCGTCGTCTTCTTCAACGACGACTAACGTTAGTTTTTTCTTTTTGAAATCAAGACGTCCAATTTTCGGCCAAAAGAACAAACCAATTTTTTGATTTCCCTCGAATACGAGAATCCCCGTTGGAGTTAATCCCAACGAATATTCGCACGCATCTTTTCCCATTACCATGTGCATATCCACGCCGTACATGTCCAACCATTTTGCTTTACTCAGATACGATGACTCCGCTTGAGCCGGACTCAGACCCGAACAATTCGCGTATTCTTCGAGTATCTGCAATTCCATTTGCTCAGTTTGTCCCGGGATAAATCGGAACTCGGATATTGTTGCTGCTGTGTGTACCGCGGAATCATAATCACCCAGTTCAGCTGTAAATTATGTAATTACAATTTCATTCCATTAAATGCAATTATTTTTATTCAAACTTATTTTTAGGAATTCATATTCTACGTCCTCAAAGCAAATAATTCCTCGTAATAACGTAAAGGCTACATAGCGTCCAGATTACCCCAGTATCTTTAAAAGGATGGATCAGTCACCTAACCTCACCTCGAATTTTCGAAATTGAAATTCTTCGACACGGTTTGACCAAATACAAAAAAGCTCTGTCAGCGGACGCGGGACGATAGCAAAAATCCGCTGACAGGCCTTTTTGTAATCGGTCAAACCGCGTCGAAGAATTTCACTTTCGAAATTTGCAGTTATCGCTCTCGCACTCACGGTGGCGAGATACCTACTAACCCATACCCTTAAGGGGCCAGTACACTTTGAATATTTCAAAAAATCGATTTTTTTTACTGTTTTTGAAAGTACATACATTCAGAAATATTGTGTCAAAATTTTATGAAAATCCGAGCTCTCTAAGTATTTTTTTTTTACCTGAACGTCAGGACCTCATTTCGTCTACCTGAGCGTATAGCGCGCTCAAACACGTTTTTCTCGAAACGACGTTTTCAAAATCTAGCTCCATCGTATCTCTAAAACTAATAAACCAATTCCTTTGGAATTTGAACCACATATTGTAAACATGATTCGCAACAAGATGACCCTCGATGGTTTTAAAATTTTTATTTTTACTCTTTTTATGTGAAAAACTGCGAAAAAACGCGTTTTTTTTACTTTTTTCGTTTTTCATCTGCCATTTTTTTATTTTTTGATAAAACTTTATATCCGCGGGTCATTTTGTAACTGGTGTCATACTGAATCTAATGGAATTTGATTTTTTTGTTTCAGACAAGCCGTTGCCGAGTTGTGATGGAGCTACCTAGCCCACCTATTTTTGAGGCGTTACGTTAAACTATAGTTTTTGTACTTAAAAATGAATAAAAATGAATTAAAAAATTTTCTTTTATGTATTTCAAGACTTTATTTATCAAGCCCAACAACTTTTATATTCATTCTTTTATAAAATCCTCAAAAAAAATCGCCTTTTTTTCGTGACTCCAAAGTGGACTGGCCCCTTAAATTGTTGAGAAGTTAAAAATGATGAATATTGAGGCTTGAAAAATGTATGGATTATTTTCAAATATTTCTAAATAAAACAGCCCAGTTTGTTTATGGAAAAAAATTGAATAACATATTTAAAAAAATGATGAATTCTCAAAAGTTGATGGTTCCAGTGCGGGTTTAAACTTTTCCTGGGGTCTTCTGGACCCCAAGGACCCCAAGTGTACTTAAGATTTTAATCAATTTATTAATGTATTATTCTTTTATGATTATTATTTATTATTTATCTATTATTCAATTTATTGATTTAAATATATTTTTATGACTTCGTATTTTGAGATTCTTAATTAACTTATCGTTAGGAATTGAAGTTAATAATTTGCGGTTTAATTTACATTGAAGAGCGAGAGCTGCCAGTTGAACCGCCGTTTGATGAGGACAGTTGAGTCTTCCTTCCAAAATGTCTTGTTTCAATTGAAGAAAGAATTGATAGCGCGTCAATTCTTCTCGCAACGTGTTCGGCTCGGAGGAATAAAATTTCACCTTCAACCGTAGCGTATATGGTGGCCCAACTGTTTTCAACAAATTGAAAAATTAATGCATCACCTAAAATTTATCGCACCAACAATCGAATAACTGATGTTTCTAGCGATTTGAAAAAAAAAATATCTAACGAGTGGTTTTTACAAATAAATGGGTTTCTAGGATGAAGAAATTGTGATTCTGAAGAATCTAGGATACAGGTAATAGAAAAACTACCTTGGATTGTTAGTGATCTGGGTGTATTTCTCAAGTATTATATAGCAGTAGTTGTTCTCGTTGACCAACTTCTGTGGTAAGTCCAAAAAGGGATTAAACATTTTTCTTTTTTTTTTTTTTACAAAGCATTTATCAAATTATTCAGCATAATAATAAACAAAAAGCCAATACTTTTCAGAGCAGTAAACACTGATTTTGAGCAATTTATACTTTCAAATAAATTTCATCTGAATTTATGATAATTAATTATTTATAATTTATTTTAAGCGTGAAATGTTTAGGAGATTCTTGTAACCAAATTATCCTGATTTGTAGACTGCAAAAGGGTAAATTTTCGATCGAAAATAGATCAAACAAAAATTGAATTCATAAATGAAACTATTGAGATTAAAAATGATATAAAAAAGATAAAAATAAGTCAAGTTTCATTTGAGTGAATATTTAATTCAGTATTCAATTTTTTAAATGAACTATTTCATTGAAAAATTAAAGAATATTTATTTTGCTAAAAACCAATGTGTGCTCAAAAATAGTGTTAAAATTTGCATGATCGGAAAACTCACTTTTGATCTGCTTTTTAATCGGTTTTGTCGGATCCAACCAATGCTGTACATTGTTGCTGTCCGTATACTGCAGACCGAAATAATCTTTTTCGATCAAGTCTAAACTGTAAAATACTTGTTCGTACAAGTCACTCGCCAGTGCTTTTTTCTGAAAAGTCAAACAAAATATCAAGAATTTTAATATTTAACGACGTTCGTTTTTTTCTGATTTCTACATTCAAATGAAAAATTTCAATTCAAAACTTTCACCAAATATTATTTTTGACATGTTGGAATTCCAAAAACTCACACAAACTCAATTATTTCAATTCAGCTAAGTGTAAATACCCCTTAAATGAAAATTCCATAAAAAAAATATAAGTGAAAAGAAATCCCAAGGAATATTGAGTTACGGCAACTAATAATAATTTTGAGACGAAAATTCTTGCATCTCCATAGTTTTAAATCATTCATATGTTTTTTTCTATCTTTTCAAATCGTGAGCTGAATAGATTTTCAGTGTACTTTCACTCTATTGTCATCAATGACATTTCAAAGATTAAATCACCATGTCGAAATTGGGTGCAGCATTGTTATTTTACGTAGAGAGTGAGATTTTTTTTTTGCATCGAATAAAAACATCGAAGAGTTAACGGTAAAAAAATTACGTTCAAAAAATATTGTAGAACAATAAAAAATTATCGCGAAACAAAAATGTAACGTGATATCGTAGATATGTGTGTATATATATGGCTTACCGACAGTTCGATAGTTAAATCCGTTCCGTCTAATAGTATTACCCTGCACTGTACAATATTACGATTACTGAGTAATCGTTGATTCCGTATTTGCGACGATGCATTTTGTCCACTAACACTGCGGACACGTCGCCGCGATAAGAATCTGAGCATGGTTGACCATTAAAAAAATGGATTGTACATATTTAATAGCCGCATTTCACGTTGTCCCGCACTTTAATCGTTGTGATGACACAATCGTCTAAAATGTACTGTACACAGCATCATAACAATCGCAGCTTGTAAACAACGGTTCCGGAGAGATGTCAATGTCTCGATCGTAGGGTTTCGCTCGATAACCGAAATAAGAAGAAAAAAAGAATCGCACGAAATGCAAAAGTTCGAGAGAGTAAAAGAAATTTTGACTTAAAAGTGTATATAAAACTCTAGGAAAATAAGAAACGTTGTTAATAAATTAAAATGTCGGGAAATGAGGACACGCGATGGGACGGACTGGAATTGTACGAATGCGAAAAAAAAATGTATATGAAGAAGTACACAACTCGCAACACTCGCAACCGCGTATGCACTGTTAATTGAGGTCTTCAAAGAGAAAACACGAACACCTTTCAGGACTAATGGCAACGAAGTCAGATGACTTCGTTGCTAATGGGTCCACGGGAATCCTCGAATAGAACTCATTCGTCACAAGTTTGGACGTTTTTTAGTGGTCGATTTATCAATGCCCGGAATTTTATGAGGGTGCTCACGACGTCTCACGAATAGACGCCGCAACAATTATAACCGCCATTTTTATTAAATGCTAGTCAGGTCGCAAATTACGTTGCCGAGCGTTGCTAAGAAACGAGCGGCTTTTACCAATAAAGTTTTTGTCGTCTGGTCTCGACAGCATAAAGAGAGGAATTCAGAGAGAGGTTATAAACCTTTGAAATAACGTAAGTATTTTTACAGTTTATATTTATAAATAATAACGTGTATGGTCACATTTTTCACACTATAACAACTATTTGTATTTTCTTTTCACTTTTTTATTGTTTACCAAATAGTACATTTTATTGCACACGATCGATCTCAAATCAGGTCCATTCGTGTCTTTTTCTTTTGAATAACATTGTTTTTTCGTTGTTATTGACAATAATCCTACTTTTTCCTCCTTGAAACTAAAAAAAAACAACAATCATCCACTTAAAAATTTCGTAATAAACCATAGCAGAGGTCATTTCATACTTTTAAAAAGCATTTCTTATTTTAACATTATTTTTACTAACTTTGATTAGAAATAACAACAGACAAACAAATTCTTTTTTATTTATCAAACGAATATCGAATTGCAAATGTATTATTATTAAATTCGACTGTAATTTAATTAGTTATATTTTTATTATGTAAACTAAATTTAAATTACAAATGTATTAATTTTGATTATATAGTAATACAATTTTGTTTTTTTATGTCTAATAATTATAATAAATTTTATTTGGCTCGAAAGTTCCAGAAATCAATGGCATTACGCATACCAAATTTTGTGGCAAAATCCCCTCGAATCAGTAGGCACTATACTTTCCTAAGACTTTCACCAGCCGCGTCAATCACGTTAAATAATAGACCGATCATGACGTCACTCCCAAGAATGGAAAAAGCTCTGGAACAACTAAAGACAAATCCGTACTTTGAAAAATATGCTAAAAACATAGCCAAACTCCAAGAGACAAATCCAGAAGAATTTCTTGCTCGGGTGGAGCAGAGAGAAAAAAAAACTATGGAAGCAAAAGGTCAGTATTAAAGACAAAAAAAATGTTTTTAATACAAGAATTTAGACAATTATAAGGCACCAGGAAAAATAGAATATAAAAAAAACTTATTTTGCAAGCATTAAAATAAAAACCTGCTTTTATCATGGAAGTTTTCTTGGTTTTATTGTCCATTAATTTTTTTTTCTATTTTTTGAAGAAATTGAACAATTCAAACGCATCAGAAAATATTAAATGGAAAGAAAAATCTATTTTTCAAATATTAAAATAACACTTTTTTGTCATGAAATTTTTTTTTTATATTACTGTTTACTCCTTTTTTTTCTATTGTATTTCTATTTCAATTTTTCCTGTTTTTTTCCCTTCTTTATTTGTACTTTGAAGGCAAATATGTTTGAATAAAAATGTGAAATTTAACCATTTTTAGCAAAACATGACATGGAGCGAAAATTTCAACAACAGTGTAATGCAAAGCCACTCGTGGAGGGAAGTGCAGGAGGAAAAAAATCGACGTTGGACGATGTGATGAAAGTGGATCTGATACGTGACAAAGGCAAGGAAGAAATAATTGAAATTTGGTTAAACTATCATAAATTAAAGGACTGTATAAGCAGTACGATGGATGCAGAACAATTTGACAAAATGTTTGAAAGGGGAAGAAAATATTCGACGTTTTTGTTGCCCCTGCCAAGGGAGCATGGTTACGAATTTATCGTTTGTCAATTTCATGGCACCGAAGTGCACATGACGCCGTTGATTTGGTATCAAACGCACAAGGAAAATGCTCCGGAGTGTCTCAAAATAACGCATTATTTGGATTTGAAAGAGAGTAAAGGTGTTGTATTGATGCGTGGTGAATTCGACGACAAATCGATGACTGCCCAAGAAGCACAATGTTTGGCAAACGAACTACAATTGTACTATGCCACCGACGATCCAGCGAGGGTCGAATTGTTGAAAAAATTCACTGAAAAACCTGACGAATTTAAACACATGGATCTTATTGCACAGTTGGAAACCATTTCACTTACTGGATCCGATTCCATTATCAATTTGAAGAAAACTAAATCGTGAATTCACGATCTCCCATCAAAACTCATTCGATTTGTAACACAATATGTTTACACTCATATTCTATATTTGTAGTCGCAATAAACTGGAGAAAAATATTTAGTGTATTTTTTTGAATTATTCTACGAAAAATAGGACACGATTTTTTTCGTGTTATCTTTCAAAAACATATTCGAAAAAAAATGCTAGCATGCAGTCTGTAGAGTCAAAGAGTCGAATATTCATGAGAATATTTTTTAAATTGTGGATTTTATTCGATTTAACTGTAATGGAGAATAATTTCTCGCAACTACCGTTTACATTTAAAAAAAGTAAATAATCCTTAAGGCACAGAAATCGTTTGAAATATATCGAAGTGCAACAGAAAAACAAATACATTTTTTTTTCATCTTGCAGTCGTCTCTCAGGGTTTCGGTCGATCTTCTAACAATCGAGGTCTTCATTTCCGGGGAATCACTTGGAGTCGCGTTCGAACGGTAAAATACGAGGGAATTAGTCGTCAAACATCAGCACGATTTTATGGAGAATATGGAGAAAGACAGAAGACTTTTTACGTCTCGACTCCAATATTTTACGTAAATGCTGGTATATTTTTCTATTTTTATTACATTTTCACTGCAAAAAAGGACAAAGAATTTGGAAGTTAATATTGGAAACAAGAAACAAAACGTTCAATCATCAGGGCCTCACATTGGACATCTGTACAGCGCTTTACTGGCCGATTCGATGGCACGTTACAAAGCTATGCACGGTTACGAAACGGTTTTATCCACCGGTACCGACGAGCACGGGAACAAAGTTGAAAATGCTGCAAAATCTGCTGGACTTCCGGTCGAAGAATATTGTAGTAAAATATCGTCACAATTCAGGGACATGTGTGATCAGTTCGACGTTGGATATACTCATTTCATAAGAACGACAGATCAAAAACATCGAGAAGCCGTTCAACAATTTTGGGTTTGTAAACTTGAACCCACAAAAATATGCTTTCGTTGAAAAATGATTAAATTTTGGCATTTTTAGGGTGAATAAGAAAAAACATATGAAAATTCTCCTGTTTTTTTTACGAAATACAGCTCTGAGGATTACATTTCAATAATAATTTTTCGTAGGCTTTTTTCGTTGTTTTTTTAGATCACGCTGAGAGATCGTAATCACATATACCTCGACAAATATAGCGGTTGGTACTGCGTGTCGGATGAGAATTTTGTGACGAGTTCCGAATTGTCAGAAATAAAAAATGCTTCGGGTGAGACGATCAAGGTTTCTGCTGAATCTGGACATCCGGTTGAATGGACGGAAGAGCAGAATTACAAATTTCGTCTGAGTGCTTTTCAGAACGATCTTAAGTATTGGCTGAAAGATGGTAATTTACGAAAGAGCTCGAGACATTTAAAAAAATGTCAATCCCCCAAATGTATTAGAATTTTTCGACTTTAATAAGTTCAGAACTTTTTTTTAGTTTTAACTTTCCTTAAATTACAAGAGAAACAAAAAACAGCTGGCTATTCCTAACTTTTTGAATAAAAAAAGTTTTCTCATCTTCTAACTCGGAAAAACTCTTGTAAAGACTAGCAAAAACTCTTTACAAACGATTTAAACAGCAGAATTATTGTTCCATACAGAAAAAGTAGTGAGACCCTCGAAGTTCCACAAAATATTATCGAATTGGATCGAGGAAGGAAGTTGCTTGGAAGATCTTAGTGTCTCGAGACCAGTCAAAAGGGCACCTTGGGGAATTCATGTGCCAAACGACGAGACCCATACTATTTATGTCTGGCTGGACGCACTTGTCAATTATCTAACTTCGATGGGCTATCCGAAGCAAGAGTTTACGAACAAATGTTGGCCACCCTCCGTCCAAGTAAGTAGAGAATAATCGGATGGGTTGGAAGAACAGCCACAACTTTCTACGAGCTTCGGAGACGGTCATGCACCTTAAAACCCTTTGCCACTTCGCCACGAATAATTAAAGAAATTTGTAGTTATTTCCAGTAAAAATTCGCTCTTCCTAAGTTTCTGTTACGCAGAAAAAAAATAAGATTGTTGATATTGTTATCCGTTTTAGTTTTTGATTCTACACAATTTTTTTAAACATTTTTTGTTTTTTTGTATTTCCACCGATAATTAACGGGAATGATTATTTCTCGTTAAATCTGGTTTTCCGAAGTGACTGTTCTCTACAATAAATGAACCAAATATATTTCAAAGTCACTGAGTAAAAAAATATTCTGATATATTTTTTAACTTTTATTTTCATTTTTTATTTTGACAGTACGGAAAATACTTTAAACGTTTTTTTTCGGATTCGACAACGATTTATAACATTTTCAATTTAAATTAATTGGATCAACTGCTTAGAATTTGGAAAAAATGGAAATTTGATGTTGAAAAATGGGTTTGAATCTATTTAGAAATTTATATTAATCTTATTATTATTTTTTCTGTTACAGGTCATCGGCAAGGATATATTAAAATTCCACGGAATATATTGGCCAGCTTTTTTAATAGCAGCGGGTTTGGAGCCCCCAAAAATGTTGCTGTGTCATTCGCATTGGACGGTGAACGACGAGAAAATGTCAAAATCGAAAGGAAACGTAATATCGCCGTTCGACGTAGCAAAAGAATTAACGAGCGATGGTTTGAGATATTTTCTTCTCAGAGAAGCCGTGCCTCACTCGGATGGAAGTGAGTATTTATATTTTTCAGAGAGTAAACGTATGTTTGGCCACAACGAAAAGTCGTGGGCGAACTTAGAGAATAAAAAAATACAAAGAACGAGAAAGAAAATCCCGAGGGAGATAAACTTTGTGTAGCAAGCTCGAAAATTTCCTTTCCATTCATCATTGCCTTTCTCGAACATTCCGCGAACTTACGAGTCTTCTTTTTTTTCAACTACATTTCAAACTTTTCACAAACGTTGACTTCGATATTCCGTTTCGTCTTTGCATTGGAAATACTCAAATATTCGAACCGCGTTTGGAATTTTATACTTTTCTCGGTAATGAAATTTTCAACATTTTTTAAACATACTTTTTCGTTGGTGAAGATCGAACAAAAATACACCAAGTGTTTGGAAAAAAATGAATTAATAAATTATTTAGTAATAAAATGATTAATTTGTAATTCTGAGCACATTCAAATTCTTGTGAGAATTAAAAGCATAAATTATATTTTCAGATTACAGCGATTTGAAAATTCGTCGTGTTGTAAACTCCGAATTGGCGGATACGTTGGGAAATTTGGTGAGTCGCTGTATGGGTAAAATAATAAATCCAGCGGGTGAAATAGCGGATTCGTCGTTGCACGTGGAAACGTTGAATTCGGAAGTTTCGCGCGAGCTCGTGGAGTCCCTGAAGAATATGAGCAACGAGGCGGAAGATTGTTACGAACAATTGAATTTGCATCACGTGGTTGACGTAGCAATGCGAGTTCTTCATGTGGCGAATAAAATGGTGGAGTATCACAAGCCCTGGCAATTGCGAAAGGAATGTAACGCCGGTAGCGAGGAATCGAAAATTCACTTGGAGGCTGTAATATCTTTGGCGTTGGAATCGTGCAGAATGAGCGCTCTCGTATTAAGCCCGATAGTTCCAAACTTGTGCTCGAAGTTGCTCGATTACATTCGAATACCGAGGAACGAGAGAACTTGGTCGAACGTTAAATTCTCAACCGGTGGTAGTTCCCGACAAGTTCAGGAGAGCAGGGACGCTCCGGCGGTGCTTTTTCATCGGATAAAGATCTGAATAAGGAGGAGAAGAGGAAGGAAGCAGAGTAAAGAAAAAAAAACAAGGGAAATAAACGTTCGTTGATTCGTTCTACAAGAAAACTTTGTCATTTTGCTCTTTTTTTTTAAATTTTTCTTTTTTATATTTAATCGCTTGTTTTACACAAGACTTATAATCTAATACGATAAATCTAGATATGTATTTACAGAGAGTGATGGAGAGATACTTGGGATATGACGTCGTTCTTGATAAGAGCGAGAAAGAAAGAGAGTTTAGATATACAAGAATGAGAGACGAGGATTTGATAGAGAAAGAGAGAGAGAGAGAGAAAGAGAAAGAGAGAGGGGGGGAGAGAGAGATAGAGAGAGAGAGAGAGAGAGCCGCTATATCCGGCACGACGTTCATTCCCTGTATCATTCATTTTTTTGTTTGTTTTATAGTTTATTTTTTATCAAGTGTAATATTGCCTGGAGGGTGCGAGCAACGAGTATCGGCTCATTCTTCCGAGACTCGTTGCATGGACCCATTTTCTTTTCTTTTTCTTTGTTTTTATTATTCAAATAGAAAAATAAATAAATGATCATTTACAAGATGATAGAAATGATTGTAATGCCATCGCCTCACGTATATATATAATCGCGTTAATGTGCTGCTTCTCTTATCGATCGATAATCGTTCGTTTTTTTGTGCCCACTCATCCTCCTAATTTACGTGCATTTTATGACGATTCTAATCTTCTTTGGACGAGATAGGCGATCGATATACGCGGGAGCCACCCGGATGTATGATATATTTTATACCATTGTAAAATAAATGTACAAATGGAGCGATACTAGAGAGAGGCCCCATTCTTAGTATAGATATGACTTTTCTTCTTTTTTTTTTCTTGTTTCATCTTTCTCTTTTTTCCACTATTGTAGAGTTTGCTTGATGATTGTCGTTGGCGTGTGGTCCCGCGCAGCCAGACAACGCTCGTACGCAATTTTTTATGCATATATATATATATATATATATATATATATATATATATATATGGATTTATACGAGGCCATTCCATGACAAATCGATCTGACTGCTTTCATCACCATTTTTCTTTTTTTTTTTTTTTAATATTTTTTTTTTCGTTTGCTTCATTGTGGCGAAAAATTGGAGCAATTTTTATGCGATGGAAATGGAAGAAAATATTCAAGTTTTTTCAACGGAGAATATTATACGAATTTGTTTTCAAGATCGAAACTGATTTTTAGAGGCGATAATTATTCGTAGAAAAGTTTTTCTCATTAATGACGCACTAATCTTTTGAAATATGTTCCCAAGGAGCGTGCAACTTTTGCTTAACCTTTACTCTCGGAACAGCTCGTTTCGAATAAATGAAAATCCACACTTCAACTTAGTTTACCATTTCTTTGAGCAATTAACCAAACGAGCTCTTCAATGTCAAGCCTTTTGCACGATTAAATAGAGTGCAATATCCATAACCGGGAATTATTTTGCTATCGATTTGTTGCCTCCTGGCTATTTCAATGTTTTTGAAGTTATTGCTTTTTAACCGACATTGTTCTTTCCCCTCGAATTTTTTGTGGATTTTCCACCCAAAAAATTCGTACTTTTTCTACTTTTTTTTAGGTAAAAATTAAGAAAAAAATGGAAGACTTAATAGAAAACGGAGAATTCTCGTAAACTTTCAAATTCTTCGAAAAATTATTTTACTAGTTATTTTAATTTTTTACAAATTCTTTTTTTAACCAGCAGTCTTCTTCATTCGATTATTCCGCTGCTTTTTCAAGTTAATAATTTGTATTTCTCAACATAAAATTAAGAAAAATGAAAGACGTAGCAAAAACTAAAAAATTTTCCTCAATTTTCAAACATTTCGGAATATTTTTTTCACTGCTACTTTCAACCAGTAACTTGAGTATTTAAATATTAGAAAAATTGAATCTTTTCAGCCATCTTTGCTTTCCACTCGATCTTCATTCGGTTTTTCCACGTAAACAATTCGTAATTTCGAAAAAATTTATTAAAAATAGCCCGAAAAATGAAAAACAGTGAAAAACCAATAATTCTGGTTACTTTCTACAAGTTTAAGAGAATTCCTTCAAATCTCGAAGTTTATATTTCAAAAATTCTGCAAAATTTGTCTCAATCTTTTATTTTTTTGTTATTAGAAAAATTTGACAATTTCAAGGATGACAGCTGCATCGATTTGGCCCAAAAAATGAAAAAGAGTGAAAAATCAATAATTCTACTTACTATTGACAAGTTTAAGAAAATTTTTTCGAACAACGAAGCTAATTTTCCAAGAAAATCCGAAAAATTTGAATCAATCTTCCGATTTTCTGTTATTCGAAAAATTTGATAATTTCAAGGATGACAGCTGCGTCGATATACCCGGAAAAATGAAAAACAGTGAAAAACCAATAATTCTACTTACTATTGACAAGTTTAAGAAAATTTTTTCGAACGACGAAGCTAATTTTCCAAAAAATTCCAAAAAAATTGTTTCAATGTTCCGATTTTCTGTTATTCGAAAAATTTCATAATTTCAAGGATGAAAGCTGCGTCGATTTGACCCGAAAGACCTCGTATACGTCCGTACGAGATTAGCGAATGAGTCGAAGAAGTGTACGATTGGAATATAGCGATTTTTTTCAATGTATGAACAGGTGTTTGTGTATTTGTTTTTTTACACGTACGATGTACAGGTAGATTTGGACGAATAGAGGAAGGAAAGGTTTGGAAGAGAGAATGAAGGATGGAGAGGAAGAGCGAATATATCGAGGATATGTGTTTGGCTCATATTGCACTGACTATCGTGTCGCGATGTCTCTGACCGATGACCGAGCCAACGTTACAGCTGTCTCCGCTCGATCTTGGACTAATGTTGCACTCGATGATCGAACCGTTCCGTTTTTGTACAATAACCGAACGGAATTCACCGCACTCGCTCGTTGAGGGTTGATTGCCCCGGGCCCTCGCCCCTTTCGTCAATATTCGCTTGAAAGCCTCGCGAAATTCCGTATTGAAGATACTGTAGATTATCGGATTGAAGGCCGAATTGCTGTAACCGAGCCAGGTCAGTACCTGCCAACCATCAATTAATTTCTTTCGTTATAAACGTGATATTATTACTCCTCGTATCCACGCTTCGTTATCGTCGTATCTCATGTAGAATAATTCAATTGATTCGGCTTGAAATGAATAGGTCGTTAAATCTGTGCATAAAAAAAAAAGGAGAAAAACAAAAATTCACGCTTCGCTAAATTATTCGTCAATCGGATACAATTTCAATTAAACTGCGACTGTGTTTTGTTGTGTCATTGTTTTCAATCTCTTTTTTATTTTATTTTTTTTTTCAACGTTCTTCTGGATGAAACGACCGAGTTTTTTTTATTATATTTTCCATTTTCCAGTGTTTTTTCATCGGTGAAAATTCACCGAATCGTTTTATTACGATGTGCTTTTAATTTAAAGAATGTCGATGTTTTTTTTTGGCTGGGCTATTGAAATTCAATTAAAAGTGTGCACAAATGAGAAAAAACCACAATTTTATACAACAATTTAACGATATTTCTAAACGCGTATGAATTTTTCTAGATTATTCCTCTTGTTTGAAAAACTTGAAACAAAAGTAATGACATAATTTTTTTGATAACAGATTCAAAATCATATATACGACATTTCTAAGGCATCACAGGAAAAAAAGAATTTCAAAAAGGAGCAAGAAGTCCCAAAAAATTCGAAAGTATTGTAGAAAATCTACAAGTTTATTTCGAAGACGAAAAAAATAGTCTAATTATTTATTGAGCAAATGAAAAAAAAAAAAAAAAAAAAAAAAATTGTTAACAACTTTTCGATAATTTTATAATCGCATCATAAAATTATCGAAAAGTTGTTAATAATTTTTTTTAAAATTTTTAATTTTAATTTAATTTAATTTAATTTAATTTAATTTAATTAAGAATTTGATGCACTCAAGGCTGAATAATAATTTATAATTAATAATTATAAATTATTATTCAGCCTCGAGTGCATGGAATTCTTCGATATTTTGTCTCGAGTACGAAATGAAAAGTATGAAAGAAACATTTTTTAATATACAAGGAAGTAGAGCTTTCGATAATTCTTCTGTTCGAATTCATTGATATTTTTTCTTACGTACGAAATCGATAAGAATCTTTTGGACAAAGAAAAAAAGGAGATTA
This sequence comes from Rhimphoctona megacephalus, assembly GCA_963989365.1. Classification (NCBI taxonomy): domain Eukaryota; kingdom Metazoa; phylum Arthropoda; class Insecta; order Hymenoptera; family Ichneumonidae; genus Rhimphoctona; species Rhimphoctona megacephalus. The sequence goes on along the minus strand of OZ022422.1, from coordinate 10,382,472 downwards.
AGCAGGGAAAGGAGAAATTGGTAAAGACGATACACAGATGTAGGGAGATAGAAAGATTGGTTGGTAAGAGGAGGAGAGGAAATAATGAGAGAAGATGAAACCGGACGACAGATTGGTTAAGAGAAGGAAACGTGCTTAGGGTGAGGAATAAAAGTGGTGAAGGACAAATGAAAAATTAGAAATGGCTATAGGACGGAATAAGAATGAGGGGAATCAAAAAAGAATAAGGACTCGGATACCGGAATTGTATCAAAGAATTAGAAAGATAAATATAAAATATTAAATTCTCTCATGGGTCGTAAGAATTTAATGTATATTCACCCTCATTTTTTCGAGCTTGCGAAAACTTTGGTCTTTTCCAAACCACTCAAGAAATAAAATATCTCCAATAATTAATATCTACCACGATACCAACCGTTAGTTCATCACGAAAATTTATAGTATTAATCGAATTTCCTCCATCGAGTGTGACCGAAAAACGATGGAAACTTAAATGAACGAAAAATGCTTTCAATATAAAATATTGGCTTACGTTCATCGCGGAAAAAAATTCCGAATATTTCAATGAAAACGTCAAATATTTCTTTGCTTTTTTCACAAAGATCAAAGTACAGGCTGGAAGAATAAACTTCATGAAATTTAAAGTATTCTTCCAGCTGGAATTTGTGAAAGAAAAATTGTCCAAGAATTCGTTATAAATTTTCAAATTTTTCATTTTGGTTATTTTATAATTAAAAAAATCTTTGATATTTTGCTCGAAAAATAGGAGAAAAAATTGCGTGTCGTTCAACACAAATATTTTCACACGAGACAGCGATCACGATAATAATTTAAAAAAAAAAAAAAAAAAAAAAAAAACAAAACAAAACAGATCAGAGACTGAAAAGGTATGAGAAGAAGAATATACCTGAAAAGCTCGATCGGGTATGCAAGTTTTGCAGAATGCAGCGACGATATTGACGCAGAAAAATGGGACCCAACATATGAGAAAAACTCCCATAATGACACCAACGGTTATAGCGGCTTTGTGATCCGAGACGTGATAAGGACTCGTTGGTTTCGTCTTTGTCGGTGGTTTTGGCTTGGACGTTGCCAATTTACATCGTGAACTTTTTGCCCGAAAACTTTTGCCGATTGATGATGGGTCGGGCAATTTAGTTACGGCCTTTATGCTCTTCACGTGCTTCTGAGCGTAACAGTACAGCCTGCAGTAGATACCGACCATTACGATGCACGGCACGTAGAATGATATGCACGAAGATACGATGGCGTAGGTCGGTGTCAGATCGAGGGCGCAAGTCGGATATTCCTGAAGCCCAGATAACTTCCTCCCTCCCGTATACTTGTTTTCTCCACTTTCTCATATACAATACAATACTCTAGTACAACTATAACGAGGATTTACAACAACAGAAACATCCACGTTTATACTCGCTAATTATTTTACTACAATTAACAACGCAATTTTCTTTTACAGGACGATCCAATGAGACGATTTAATAAGCGATATATGAGAGATGCACGGAGAGAAAAATATCACAAAAATTACTGTGCTCTGCACTACAAATTGGGTGCGAAAGACTTTTTTGGAACGATTTATCGAAAGAAAAAAAATTAGAGTCCAATGAATATTGCAGTATAACATAAGCCTATGAATTTTTGTAATACTACACAGTCAAATTTCGGAAAAAGCACTGAAAAAAGTCCCATTACAAACAAAATTGTTGCTTTTTAACTAGCCGTGATCGAAAAATTAATGGCTGCACCACAACTAAATCTCAGATGGGTTAGAAATTTTAGTACAGCGCAAAGCAATTTTTACCGCGCTGTTTGCTATTTTTGGTTCAAATTTCGTCTTTTTAACAAAATACAAAATTTCGTCTTTTTAACAAAAGACGAAATTTGAACCAAAAATACCAAACAGCGTGGTAAAAATTGCCTTGCACTGTATTCAAATTTCTAACCCATCTGCGATTTAGTTGCGGTGCAGCCATTAATTTTTCGTTCACGAGAACGATATAATAATAGCGAGAGGATATAATAATTAAAAAAAAAAAATAAATAATTAATTAAATATGCATAAATTACATAAGACGACCAGGCCAGAGCCTGTCGTCTACTTTTATTATTTTTATTCCCATGTGTCATGTGACATGACGTGGTCTTTAACCTTTGACAATTTTTTTTATACTAAAAAGGAAAAAAAGAATTCTTGGGATGAAAAGAAGCAGCAAACTGAGTGGTGTTCTCCTTCAACTTCAAATTGCCAATCCAACATAATTCTTCCTATCGCAGCCGTGTCGCAGCCTGACACATACGTATATTTAATTTTAAATCCTGATTTGAAGACGAACTAAAGAAAATTCAAAACGTTTGATCTCGTTAATGATTTCGATATTGAATAAATAAATCATTTGTGTGATGAATGGATTGTTATCAATTGATGAATAATCTTTAATTCATTAGCTGATTAGTATTATAATTATAATAATACTAATTATTATTATTATTATTATTATTATTATGAGGAAAAAAACTAAAAAATGAGCACTATTGAAATTCATGTTCAGGCAAGCAAAAATAGACAATCATCATATAAAATTTTAGAATGCCAGGACACTACTTTTTATCGTTATGACACCACTGATTTTAATTTTGCTTTTTGGTGACATTTGTACGCACTGTTCACATGTTTTATCGTGCCTGACAATGGCACACACATCAGTGAAAAAGACGACAATTTTTGCCGGAATTTCTTAGAAATATTCTAAAACATTTCTCTCCGTGTGCTATCGTCGTTAAAAAATCAATTCACCCAGAAAAAACATCTAGTTGATTAAACTAGGATCTAGTTAAGGAAGTTCACGCGAATCTAATGATAATTCGAAAATTTTCACTTTGAGGATTGAAATTTGGAAATATTATAGAAAAATATACCGGAATTATTTTTAGATCCACCGTCCAGTTGTCAAGAAAACAATTTATGAAAATCACATAAGAGCCTATGTATGAGGATTCAAAAAATGTGAATTTCATAAATTGTTTTCTTGACAACTAAACGGTGAATCCAAAATAATTCCGGTGGTAGATGTACCGTATATTTTTCTATAATATTTCCAATTTTCTACCCTCAAAGTTGAAATTTTCGATTATCATTAGATTCGCGTGAACTTCCTTAAATCAAATAAAATGTTTTCCTTGTTTCACGGCCAAATAGAGATCTATTTAACTTTAATAAATTATTTTTTTTATCACACTATTTTTATATCATTGATGAATGAAAAATTTAATAAATGCTTTAAAATCGGACATATCTTAACAAATAAACGAATATGAAGTTGAAATAAAAATAATATTTATATTATTATTCATAATATTTATAATATTATTTATACCATATTCAATTATAATATTATGTAATAATATTTTCACGGGTCTGCCGACCCTGAGTGGATACAAAAATTCACGTTCAACTTCTTAGATATAGTCAGTGAACATAATAAAATTAATTTGGTTCCCGCAATTTATGCACATCCAGAGTGCAATTCGTACGTGAGAAATGCCTCGACGCTCTGCGCCACGTGGTGGCCGGAGCGAGAAGCTTTAACGTAGGTATTCGAATAAACGGACTCAAACAGCATTATCTATTTGATTTAAGTACAGCTTTACAGCTGAAGCGAATAGAAATTTTGTTAATTCAAATGGAAAAAAATCGAACAAACGATTTTAGTAGATCTAAATAGAACTTTTTTTTGGGTATTCAAATCAATGAGTGCGATTGAAAGTTCGTTCAAAGTTTATATAAATGTTGTAACTTTTTGAGTGTTTCAGATTGGAAGCAAATCAAATAACTGGGTGCGATTGAAACTTCGTTGAAGGCTCGTACGAAGCTTATCAAAATTTCGTAATGTTTGAGCAATTTTTTGAGCAACTCAAACCCCAATGGATGTGATTGAAACTTCGTTGAAGTTTCGTACGAATTTCAGAATAATTTACACTCAAATTTTTCTACCTAGACGTTTGAATAAAATTTTCATAAATCAGTTGTTCAACAAACATCAGAATTCAGCCATTTAAGAAACGTTATAAACATTGATTTTTAATAATAATATAGTAAAAAAATATTATTTATAAAGAGTTACGAAGTTTGAAAGTTTATGATATGAAAGTTATGTGTTTTTCAACAAATAAACCGTCAAATTTTATTTTCACATGCAATAAATTTGCTGCTATTTAAAGCCATTTGCCAAATGATACTAGTTATAAAAATATTCGTTCGATGCACATATGGCAGAATTTTCGTCAAATTTTTATTGAATAGTAAAACACCGAAATAAAAAATCAATTTATTTTTCATTAATAATTAAATAAAATAGAGATAATCAGTAACTAAAATTGTTTGCTGAGAATGTATACGAGTAATATATTTTTGAACAAAAATAAAAAATTTAACTGCTATATTTTTGGAGCTTATTTACGGTTTGGAAGGCTCGTATTTATTCAATTGAAATGTTTTTCTTTATCTTTTCATAACTTTTAACCGCGAGAGTGAAAAAAATTGCTACCAATAAATAATCGAGTCTCGACATAAAGAAGACGGTTAAAAAAATGCAAACTGAAAATAAACTTTCGTATTCTTTTCGAGTTAAGGCATCTTCTCACTTTAAACGCCTCAAAAATAGGCTGTTTTTGCGATTTTTTTTCGAGGATTTTTGCTTAAAATTATGGGATAAAACGGATCCTATGTAATAAACACATCTTTCAAGTACATGAAAAAATTTTTATTTTATTTTTTTAAACAATTATTATAATACATCAGTAGCATTGAAAAACCCGTGTAAAAATGTTATGGTCGTGGCTTGTTGATGGTATCTCCGAGACGGGTCGTCTGAAACAAAAAAATAAAACTGTTTTAGATTCAGTATGTCAGTGGCTATAGCGCATATCATCAGATTTTTGATATTCGCGAAAATAACAAAATGGCGCACGTTTTTCGAAAAAGTAAAAAAAAACCACGATTTTTTTGCAGTTTTTTGTAAAAAAAAAATTCTTAAAATCAAAATTTAAAAAATCTGATGATATGCGCTATAGCCATAACTATGAAGCATATGTCATTCAAATTTCATGACAATCGGCCGGATAGTTTCCGAAATTTCATCAACAAAGCACCGAAAAACCTTGTTTTGAGATAACTGCGTTTAAAGTTTTGGTTGCAGAAAAATCATGAAAAAACCTTACCTCGGGTTAATCAGCGATGCCTGCTCCATACAATGGACCTTCCGATTCTTCGTAGAAGGTGTGTTCGTCCAAAGTAGCTTCCCTTCGTCTCGACCTAGTCTCTTTTGAAGCGTTAGAGCTGCGGCGGTTCCCTACGCGTACGCGATCACTGTCGCGTTTCTCGGCGTATTGAACGGCGATAGGGCCTAGTTTGACACCCATCACCTCCAAAATTTTTAAAACAGGTTGTAGCCTTTCGTTATAAATGCATGCCGCTGTTTGGCAAGCAATTTCCACGGTTTTTCTTGATGATGTTTCTTGAAAAATCTTTGTTACAAACTTTACACTTCACATATTGTTGTAATGTAGAAAAAACAAGAAAAAACTGAATAATACTATATCCAGCCGTTGGATCGATGTGTACATCGAAACTTGTATCGTCCGATTTTTTTAATTTTGCTGCACTCGCACTAGCATGACTCGTATCTGCTTCAGACTGGTGTGGAAGCACTCCACGAAATTTTCTTTTTTTAGATTTCGAACTTGGACGTCGCCACGTGGCACTTTGTTGCGAAGTCTTTTTATCCATTATAACAATCCTGAGCGCAGGATGTTGCCGTTACGAAGTTTCAAATTAGACTGATGAAATAACAGTTTAGCATCGTTGCCGAGTGATTTTCTTTTGAAAAATGCACGTGTTAAGGTCTTATTACATGAGTATAGACCCGAAAACAGAATATACCTAAGCAAGGGGTACTACATTAACAAAAGAACACGGCTATTCAATTGTATAGAGTCAGATATACAGGGACCGTCCGAGCGGCGTGAAAGGGATCGCCGGGTACTCTCAGGTAGTCACCTAACGGTCGCCAAAAAATGTAGTTAGACTCGTCCGATCTTTATGAAATTTCGAGATGACATTTTTGAAGATATGTACTTTCAAAATTTAAAAAAAAAAAAAAATCGATTTTTTTAAATTTCCAAAGTGAGAAGACGCCTTAAATACTACGTGCGCCAAAGTATAAAAAAGTGATAACTTTTCTTTTTTAAACACTTTCAATAGATCCTTAAAAGAGCAGGAAGAGTGTTTGAATTATTCTTTTCTCATTCAATTTAAAATTCGACATTTATTGGTTACGGTGAAGTATGCAGTTGGGTATAAATTTACTCCTCGCTTGTCTTCAGTCGGAAGGTATTCACGAGAATAAGAGGAAATTGGTGCAAAATTGGACCAGGCAATAAATTCGGAGCACATGAATTTTTTTCGATCAGAACCGGGTCATCCCCATGTGCGTGCACACTTTGTCGTTTATTAAGACATATTGCGAAATCTCTTGGCAACTCGAGTACTGTTCTCGTGCCGGTAGAATATAAAAATTTCAACATTTCTGAAGAAATAAGTTATCTTGATCGTATTATCTACTGAACAAAAGGAGCTCGTTCTCTTTTTTTCTTTACGTAATTAATGCTTACGTAATTGTTTTTCATAAAAAGAAACACAAAGAAACTGCTTTTTTTCGGTAAATCCAATAAATAGTCTATTGATTTTTCTAATAAATTTTTTATCATTAAAAACATTTGAACTTGAAGCACTGATCCGTGTTCGCACCAATTTTTTTGTACAAACTTGCGGTTTACACTACGTAAAATTCGATATTTCGTGCGTGATTGTATTTCATGACTATAAAACTATAAATACAAATAAACAAACAAATATTGGAGCGATTGCATATTCAACATCGAATTATTTGGCCTTTTTTGAATGGCTGAATGAATGAAAAGAATCCGATCGATTTTAAATTTGGTGAAATCATTGAGGGAACTTTTGAGTCGAGAAAAAATGGAATTCCGTGCAGAAAGTGTGATGAAAAGTAAGAAAAACGTTTTTTTAAACTTCTTTTTAAACTCTATTTTTTATCGTCGCAATTTAGCCAGGAAAATAATTTGTTTGTGCTGTTATAAGTTTTTCAGTTTTCCAGCGATACAGTTTTGAGCGTTGAGCGATTATTCATTCCCGAGTTATGGGCATTCAAAGTCACGGGTGCGGCTATCCCTTTGACAGCTCATAAATCAGTGAAAAAAAATCGTACAGAGATCGCTCAAAAACGAGATTGAAGCGGAAAGTACGTGCTTTCACATCATACAATTGGTATCCAGCAGAAAAAAATGCAACTCCGTTTAAATATCAAGAAAAATTATCCAAATGAATTTTAGATCCTTTCGTCAAAAGGTAACTTAACCAAAGCGAAGAATAAACAAAATTCAGGAAGGTTTTTTTAAAAATAGAGATTTCAAGCTACAAAACGACTAAAAAAAAAAAATCAACCATTTTTTGTGGAAACAAAGATATTCAAGCTTGGCTTAAAATTTCAAAGTCGAAAGACTGATCCTTTAAGGTGTTATATCTAGTTGTTAGGGTAAAAAAAATGAAAATTTCTTTCTTCGCATTTTCTCAAAGTACATCATCTTAAGAACGTTTTCCCAAAATATTATAAGGATCTGAGCACTAGAACGAATATATTTACGCGCGCTACCTGAGAGTGCGAGTCTCCGAGCGCACCGATCGACGACTTTAAACGCGATTATCTCGGAATCATGTTTTTTTTTTAAATGCTGTTACACTGAGCACGATTTTTTGAAAGCAATTTAATCGATCGATTTGAATCTCTCACGAGCTTGTTTCTAATTACAATGGTTTGTTCGTGAACGAAGGAACTTTCATTTGGACCAAAATTTATATTTTTTTTGGGTCAATAAACCTCATTTTTGGAACCTCAAAAATCGAACTGTTCGGAAAAATCAACATTTAAAAAAAATTCAAATTTCGATAAACCCTTCGTTCACGAAGAGCGTATAGTATTATACTAATGAGATCTTTTTCGTTTTTTTATTTCAAATGAGCCGTTCCAGAGATATGCTCACCGCGAGTGATGTTCAAAAAAAGGTGTTTTAGGACAACGGCCATATTTCCCCCAGTAGTGAAAATATTTTCATAAAAAAATGTCTATAAGTACATCAAAATATGTAATAGGTGTGCAAGTAGAAACTCGGCTTTTTTTTTGTCAAATTCAACTTTATCGAAAAGATACTTGTTACAAATATTAATAATCGAAATATTCGCCATTATTATCTATGGTCTTTTGTCATTTATCAGGTTTTCATCCAGTAAAACTTGAAGTTTTTCGTCTACAAATTTTTTTACTGCACCTGGACGTGGATCGTCCTCAAGACTAAAATTTCCATCACGAAATCTTGCAAACCACTTTTTTACTGTTGAATGACTCACAGAATGTTCACCCAAAGTCGAATTAATCAATTCCATAGCTTGAGCAGCATTTTTTTCATTTGAAAACAGAATAGAATGCAGTAACGTAAATATTGCTTATCGACGTCCATCTCTTATAAAATTGATACACACGGAATGACAGCTTGTAAATGACTGAAACTTATGCCATAAAAACAGCAATGATTAAGCTACATATATCCAAAATGGCGGGTGAAATGGATGCGTTCAAGTATATTTTTTAGTGCAACCAACTTCAGAGCCAAGTTTTTACTTGCACATCTATTAGTAATTGATATTGTATAGTGTATTTTAATAAAATGATGTTAACATGGCTACAAAAAAATGATGAAAATCTCTTAATTTTCCCGAGCACAACTAGATATAATTCGTTAACGGATAAAACCACTGTAGAATTTTCGAAAAATCGATTTTTTTTATTGGCTTAAAATATACTTTGAACCCTCTTGAATATGAGATAAAAAGGTTTATACCTGAAAAAAAAAAATTTCATTGAAATTTCGCGTCTTTCCCAAGTGCATCGGTCATTTCAGTACGACGTTTCAAAACTTTAAGACCTTACATACGTCCAGAATTTTCAAAAAATCGATTTTTTTTTACAGATTATTATTCTCTATAGTTTTAGGCGTATTTCTGTGTAAATCGATTGTACAAATTCCCCATAGATCGAAAGTTATTATAGAAAACGTGACTGCCCAACGCAGTCACGTTGGGCAGTCACGAAACTTTAAATGCATTTTTCTCAAAACTACTTTTTCTGGCACGGTCTGCATGATAACTCATACAGTTTTTAATATTTTTTGATGCTTTTTTTTTTAAATATTCGAAATTGTTTTCTCTATAGTCTGTCGAGTCGGATTTTTGATGTTGTGATTAAAAAATTTTATAAACATAATTAAAGTGTGACATTTATGACACAAAATGCACACTTTTTTCTAAACTGCCGTAAATTGCCAAAATTTTTCGAATTTCAAAAATCCGGCTCGACAGACTATAACTACAACTTTATTTTACAAGAATTGTTATACGTTTTGCAGATCCATCAGCATTTCAAGAAGAAATGATGCAGACCGTGGAGCAACTTTTTTTTCATAGTGCTTCGGGAAACGTGTTTTTTTATGTTGTAATTTTTGAAAAAAAAATGAAATAAATTTTTTTATAAAGTTTAAATACTAATAAACAATGTGTAAAAATTATTTTTATTAATTTCTATTGCTATCTCTTCTAAAAACAGTTTTTCTTTTAGCGCGTTTTAGACGCTGCTGGACGTATGTAAGGCGTTGTTAAACGCGTTTTTCTCGAAACACGATTTTTCAAAACGGCACGCAGCATAACTTCAACAATTTTCATTCTTTTCATTTGAATTTTTGACGATATCTTAAAAATAACATTTCGAAGTGAAATACATACGGAATTTTCGATAAGTTCATTTAAACATTTTTTATCAACAAATTATTACCCTTTTCTTCTGTCAAAAATTGAACCTCTTCATTCAAACACTCGTCAATAATACAAAAATGAATATTTTCAAAATCCCCTACGTACTTCACTAGCTATGAGTGTCTAGATTAAGTGGTTTTTTTTTTTTTATTCCAAATCAACAATTGCACCAGTTACACTGCGTACCGCAGAGTGCCTCGAATTCAAGAAGCCTCGCGGGAATGGCTCTGGTGTCGCCATTTTTAAGTATTTTTCAATCATAATTTTTTGTTGTACAGTTAAATATGTGCTTAATAACTCCCCCGAATATTATTATTCTATTACCTTTCCTTCCACCGGAAAAAATGGTCGAAGAAAAGCATTTTTTGAGGCCGTTACAGTAGTTTTAGCCTTTAATTGTTTTTAATAAATATGTACAATGCTGAAAAGTGTGAGGACGATGCGAACTTGTATTTTTTTTGTTAATACGCACATGAGGGTTAATGAATAATTTTTTGAAGAGCGTACCTGCTCTCCTTCGGTGTAAACAATCGGTTCGTCAGGTCTGTGAAGGCCGAGGCTGATTGGTACGAAGGAGATGAGGGCAGCCAAGAGCCAGACCGTGGCGATGCTACCAACGGCAACCCGACGGGTCACCCAACGACCATATCTAATAAAATATTGCAAATGACGCGGAAGAGGACGCGATATTATTGGCTCATGAATAATGTATGAGGTGACTGTTATCGAGGGTTCGCAGAGAATAAATAAGAGGGGAAAAACAAAAAACAGAAAGGCTCGAGAAAATAAACAGAATAACAGGAATAGGAGAGTATTTGAAGAAGACAGACGAAACAAATGAGGGCCGGAAGCATAACTATTAAACGTGACAAGTTATCGAAGATAAATTTTCTACATAACGCAAAAGAATAGATTAAATAAATTACGATTACGATGTAATGGAAGATCGTGAAGATATCTCGGAAGAGAAATAAAAGAAACAATCTCGAGTAAATAGAGATGAATAAATAATAAATAAAGATTCAAGGCAATATGAAACAGCAGCAAACAAATGATTGAAGTCATTAAATAATAATAAAACTGAAGGAAATGTTGCTTGAGAATAAATTGAAGGGCAAAATAATTGAATTTGATTATGAAAATCGATATAATTATAATAAGCTCCGATAAAATGTAGTAGATCGAAGATTATTTTTGAGATAAAATGTGAAAAAAATCACGGTGGATAAGCTTTTCGCGATTGGATGAGAAAATTAAGAAACCATACAAGAGAATACAGATATTGGAAATTTAATAATAACGAAAAAATACCTGAGAGGATCCTTGATGTGAATATAGCGATCGAGGGATATCGCGCAGAGATTGAGAATCGAGGCAGTGCTGCACATTACGTCGAATGCTACCCATGTGTCACAAAACCGAGGACCGAATACCCAATAACCGAGTAGATCGTTGACACCGGCAAAAGTCATGACGAGACAGCCGACAAATAGATCGGCTATCGCAAGGGAGGCCAGGAAGAGATTGCCGATACGTCGTAGACCTCGATCCGTATAAATTGCAACGCATACCAGCACGTTTCCCGCAACCGACAGGAATATCAGAACGAATAGCAAAAACCCTACGGAAAGACACAACAAAAAAAAAACACCCACACAAACATTCACTGGTCGAACCTTTTTTTTGTTATTTTGTTGTCGAGTCGTATCGACTGTTTCTATAATAAAACGCTGTAAAAAGTGCAAACAGTTCAAAAAAATATCAATTCCAATCAGGGGTTCGAATAGCTGGAGGAGTTAATTTCATTTCCGTTTCATTGTCTGCAGATTTATTGGGCATTCAATTAAATCTCGTATGAATTCATATTTCGTTTTTAACACGAAATGTATTTTAAATTTGCAATTTATACATGTGATTTTTAAAATAATTTTATCACAAAAGGAACAAATGCCTTTGGGAGTGCGTGAAAAAGATATTCGTGCGTTTACTGCTGCTGATTTAAAGAAAAAAGAAGAAAAAAAAAACAAAAAGAAAACGTTTTAAGAAATCCTGCGATTGACAGTCCAATTTGTTTATAAACAATAGAAGCGTCATTCGAGAGTTCTCGAAGAATATCAAAGGATGAGAACGAAACAACAGTTTCCCAATATCAGTCGTAGAAAAAACGCGACTCGATTTGTCAAGAACGTAAAAGAAAGAGGCTCGAAATAAAAACAACACGTTAAATCGAATACACTCTTTTATACGAAATTCTCCCGCGTGATCGTAAACGTTGACCAAAAAAGGGGAGTCATCTACAAACTACGTATAAATAAAGAGGATTTAGGGTTTAGTGAAATGTCAACAATGATAGTAATTAATGCATTAAGCCCACCAACGAGAAGCAGCGAAAGCAGCGAGAAGGCGCCCTCCGGAAGATCCTCTGCTCCCTCTGTCAGATTACTCTGCAATCAGATGTAAAAAGCGTGAAGCAAGATGCGGCTACTTGTTTCTTTTTTATTCTCTCTTCATTTTTTTTTCTCCTTATTCAGCAAGGCCAAGCTATTGGTATAAATGCAGGGGCGGGCCAGAGAACAGTCTAATAAATTTCTTCCTGCGGGATTTAGTCGTGTCAAGCCTGTAATACTTTTCTAGGTCTACTACGCTCCGAGATCGTAAGTATATTGTGTGCTAGTAGAGAGAGAGAGAGAGAGAGAGAGAGAGAGAGACTGGCATAGATCGTCGGAGATTGCGTGTTTGCGATAAGGATCAGCATCCTTTTCCCTCTCGTTCCCTTTCTCCTTCGCCCCTCTTTAGCCCCTTTCTGTCTCGGCTCCAAAAAGCAGCTTGAGAATTCATCCCTCACTATCATCCCCTCACGTACTTCCAATTTATTCGAGGCTGAGAAACACTCGAATTTGCGAATAAAGCCATCCCTGAAATCGAAGTAGTTTCCTCAAGAAGATCTCTCCTTATATACACTATATATTGCCATGCCTTCTAGCAGATTCGCTCAGAGCTTTGTTACACACACGCACACACACACGCGCGCATACTCATATACGATCGATCATAATTTGCTTCTTCGATATAGTATAGGCTGAGGTGTACCTCCGATTAATTTATACGCTCTGACGATTCAATGAATCGCCGAGCTTTGCCTACCTCTATACCCACTAACATATATGCTATTTTATGATGATGATGGCGTCGACGTAACCCCTACTGTACGTTAGATTTATCGATTCTTTTATGAACGTGTCAACATTTTTTTGCTTTCTCTCTCTCTCTCTCTCTCTCTCTCTTTTCCCTCTCACGTGGAGACAATTGCACCCTTTTAAACACTTTGTTACCCTCCTTAATTATATTTTCGAACAAAAGAAACTCTACGCCTATGGATGGAATTTTGTGCAGAATGACGTGAACATTTTTATAACTTTTAGCACATTAAATATTGTACTAAACGTCGCATATACTCAATGGAAACCATAAATTTAGTATTTTAGACAAAAGATATTTCGGAATTGTGACATTTTTGAGCCGTCATGTTTATTTGAAATAGAAATATTGAAAAATAAGATTAATTAAGATAATAGTTACTTACTTGAAGTACTATTCAGGAATAGTGACATTTATTAATAGAGATGCCTTGGAAAGTGAATATTTACTTCTGGAGTTATTTAAGGATAGAGAAAAAATGAATAAAGTGGTACTTCTGACGTTTGAGCACGTGGAAGACTTATTATCCAATATATCACTTGACCAAGTTGAAAAAAATGTAAATGTATAAGAAACAAGATCTGGGTAGGATGTAACTTTTATTTCCCTTTGAAAATATACGACAGACGGAGTAGGTACTTTTTGTGTAACATCACAGGAGATAAAATGCATATCGTAATTATACTGGGGTAATGATAAGGGCGTTATTCCTGAATTTCAAGAACGTGGGCGGATAGAGATAACGAAATGAATTAATGGAACAATCGGGACAATTCTAGTACCAGAGGCAAATTAACTCTCAAAAGTATGTGTGCGCGCGCGCGCGCGCGCGCGAGTCAAGCGTGCAGCTTAAATGGGTGAGAGAATTAGATTTAATTTATACGCATAGACGGAGTCAAAGAAAAAAGAATCGCCCGAGTATTCGGCAGAGCAAAAATTAAGTTAGTTGCAAAAAAGGGGTTCAGGAGCAAGACGGACAAAAAAGGAGCAAAAAAGGTCACGAGGCAAAATGAGAGAGAGGGAGAGAATAATAAATATGAAAGTGACAAAAATAGTAAATATTAAGATGGTATAAAGCGAGTTTTAAAAATGAGCCTTTTTCGAAAAAAAATCAAATTACGATTGTTTAGAAAGTTCGGGAAACAAAGAAAAGATGCAAGTTTGTTAATTAGCGCCCTTTATTACGAATTGTAATTGAATCCGTCGACAATTAGTATGAACGATCCTCGAAAGCGTAATATTCCCATGACCGAATGCAAACTTCCAAAACGAAGCTGCATTTGTGTAATATGCGTTTAAACTTTGGGGACATAAACATTTCTCCTATTTATGTAAATAAGTGTAGAGGAGGTAGAAGAAGTTTAAGCGAATACATACTTGTCCGGTAGTGCGAAATGCGGAAACTCCATATTTTGAGTAAAACCAAAATGGAAGCAAGAACAATTTCCATCATTAGTAGTGGCGAGTAAAAAAGGAGTAAGAGCGAAAAAAGGGAGGAAAAAAATTAGCCGACTTAATTAGTCCCGTCGATGGGTGTTCGATGCGAGAAGATCGTGGATAAAAGGACGATAGTACTTTCCGGGAGGATTCAGCGGGAGGTTAACGTGCCAGACGAAATTAATGTTTCCGTCGGATGGGTCCAGCTTGCAAATAGAACGATAGAAAAAAAAAAGGGAGGAAGGAAAGAAGAGAGTAACGGAGAAAAAAAGAGAAGTGTTTACCCATGACCGGTTTGGATGGAAAAATGAAGAGTAAAGAAACGAAAGAAGAACGAGAGAAAGAGAATGAAAAAAGGGTATAAAAAAATGAAAAATAACGGAATCAAGAGGAGGCAAAAGAGGGATGACAGAGGGTTGCTCCTGGAGGCCGAGGTAGGAGAAATAGAGACTCTTTCACTTGGCGAGATATGGGGGGTTTTGGTATAGGTGTGCGCGCGCTCCCCTTCTCTACATACTTTGTTCAGGTCACCATGATTCCGTATATGCACATGTTAAGAACTATAGGGATGTTCGTGAGAGGGAGGAGGGTGTGAGGGTGCGAGAGGGTTATACGGATTTGAGAATCCGGCGTTCGTTTCTCTCCCGCTTGGCCCTAGGTCTGATCGATGTTCGTCCATGGCGCACTATACGAGGTTACATTGTCGTAGTGCTGTTGGCTATTTGACAGAGTGTAGCAGCAGGTACAAATATACATAGATCGTGAATTGGTTGGCAGTACGATGATGATGGGGGAGAATGGAGAGGGTTTGCCACACCCACGTTAAACCACGAAGCAGCCGTATCGAATATCCCTGAACGACGATACCAAGCATGGCTCAAAAGGGATAAAACAAACGTGGTAAAGAGGGGCATATGTAGATGAAGGGTAGAAGAAGAAAAAGAAGAAGAGCAACAAAGGTGTATTTGTATTTCCCCATATTATGACAAAGCGAGATCTTATGATAGTGAAGAGTCTCACACATTGTGGATCAGCCTGATCTGAAGATCCTTTTGCTACCAATTCAACAAAGAAATATTATCCCTTCTTTTTCATCTTATTTTTGGTCGAGTCTCTGGTGAAAGCCGCCCTAATAGCGAGAGAGAAACGCTTTTGATTTAGGGACGGAAGAAAAATGGTTATGGTATAGGGATTTCGCGGGGGTTTGTCGCGTAAAACAGCAATGACTTGTTGGTGGGAATAGCAGCCGGTACACAGCAACCATCACGACATACCATTAACACCCCCGTGCGAGCACGACGCGCCGTATGTTATGGCCGCGATCAAACCCTTCGAGCGTGAATCGAAGAAGAAAAGAAGAAGAAGGAAGTACGAGAAGGTGAAATATAAAAAAGGAGTGACTGAGAAGGAGAGAGAAAGGGAATGAGAACACGAGAAGGTTGTGCGGAGGACGTCGGCCTCGTGGCTATATCTACCGAGGTCGGACACTGACCTTCCCCTCGGGTATAGGGGCGGCTTTAGGAAACGAAGCATCGTGTGTATATTGCACACCAACTCGTTGAGAACCCGCGACTCTGTATAAAGCAACAGAGCACGCGAATAGAAAAAAAAAGAAAAAAAAAACGGAGCAAGAAAAAAGAAGGAATGTATCGAATGAGATCGGGATACGGGCAAGTTTAGTGTCCTGAAAGGCAGTATATGTTTTCAGATCACATAAGAAGGGAATCGCGTCGTTTATCGGCTATGGGCAACTCTGTACTAACATTACACATATATATATATATAAATTTATACAATATATGTGTACATATACGGATATAGAACTAGTGGAGGCTGTTGCAAAGACGTTTGTAAGCAATAGAATATGTGGAGAACTATATTATAGATTAACTGTGCTTATAGAAGAGAAAGCTTCGCACGATGTCGTGTATATAAGCGATAACAAGATTTAGGTGTGTTTATATCCACCTCGTACAAGCTTATATCTAAGGCACAAATGTACAAAGCATCCAAAGTTGCATGTATACTATATCGGTAATGCGATGTGTTATGAAGCTCATTCTCCGATACACACATGCATATACGCATACAAACACACAAACACTGACTTTCCTTCATGTGCTAGGAAGTATATAGCACGGCTTATATGTGCATTTCGTTACGTTTATATCTCGGATATATCTCTTGTGTATTTGAGTAGGTGGAATACGATCACCCAAGGATTAACGAAGATAATAGGAGGATAACGAACAATTTTCTATGTACAGAGGAATCTCACACGATTTTCATGCTTGTTAAAACTCTTAAGGTGTACGAATACAGCGTTAATTATCAAATAATTATTCTCCTTCCTTTTTCACTAAAATGAACAAGAATGTTTCATTCAAGCTTCACCTCTTCTTCCGCAAATTCCACGAGCTTACTTAAGAACACTTTTGCAAAAATCTACTCTATCTCTTTGTCGGATATCCTATATATATCTCGTTGTATAACGCTTCAAGTATTACTCGGATAAGAATATGGAGGACAAGGAGGAAAATGTAATGATTATAGCCGAGATTGAAAGCTGATATTGGCACAAGCCCACGCATAAAACGCTTACGACCTACGATAAACATCCCTACATACAAAAGCAAATCAGAATAATTTGGGAGAAAAAAATGGGGAAAATGTCTGTCGTTACAGGAGAAAATGAAGATCGCTATTATGGATGAAAACCATCAAGCATTTTGTTATTTCCAAAACTATTAAAATGGCGACAAAAATATATCAATTCGATGATGAATATTACTTTTTTTTATTTTTAATAAATGTTACTGAGGTTTACGAAGTTTAGAGACAACTTATGATAGGTGTGCAAGTAGAAGCTCGGCTCTGAAGTTGGTTGCATTAAAAAATATACTTGATCCAATTCGTCCACCATTTTGGATATATATGCAGCTTAGTCATTTCTGTTTTTATGACAAAAGTTTCAGTCATTTACAAGCTGTCATTCCGTGTGTATCAATTTTATAAGAGATGGATGTCGATAAGCAACATTTACGCTACTGCATTCTATTCTGTTTTCAAATGAAAAAAAATGCTGCTCAAGCTATGGAACTGATTAACGGGTAAAACTACTGTAGAATTTTCGAAAAATCGAATTTTTTTATTGGCTTAAAATATACTTTGAACCCTCTTGAATATGAGGCAAAAAGGTTTATACCTGAAAAAAAAATGTTTCATTGAAATTTCGGGCTCTTCCCCGAGCACGTCGGTCATTTCAGTACCACGTTTCAAAACTTTAAACGCGTTTTTCTCGAAACACGATTTTTCAAAACGACACGCAGCATAACTTCAACAATTTTCATTCTTTTCACTTGAATTTTTGACAATATCTTAAAAATAGCATTTCGAAGTGAAATACGTACGGAATTTTCGATAAGTTCATTTAAACATTTTTTTAAAACAAATAATCGCCCCTTTTTTCTGTCGAAAATTGAACCTCTTCATTCAAATGCTCGCCAATAATACAAAAATGAATATTTTCAAAATCCCCTATGTGCTTCACTAGCTATGAGTGTCTAGATTGAGTGTGTGTTTTTTTTTAATTCCAGATCAACAATTGCACCAATTACACTGCGTGCCGCAGAGCACCTCGAATTCAACAAGTCTCGTGGGAATGGCTCTGGTGTCGCCATTTTTAAATATTTTTCAATCATAATTTGTTGTTGTACAGTTAAATATATGCTTAATAACTCCCCGGAATATTATTATTCTATTACCTTTACTTCCACCCGAAAAAAATTGTCGAAAAAAGGCATTTTTCGAGGCCGTTACAGTGGTTTTAGTCCTTAATTCGACTTTGGGTGAACATTCTGTGAGTCATTCAACAGTAAAAAAGTGGTTTGCAAGATTTCGTGATGGAAATTTTAGTCTTGAGGACGATCCACGTCCAGGTGCAGTAAAACAATTTGAAGACGAAGAACTTCAAGTTTCACTGGATGACAACCCGATAAATGGCAAAAGACCATAGATAGTATTGGCGAATATTTCGATTATTAATCTTTGTAACAAGTATCTTTTCGATAAAGTTGAACTTGACCAAAAAAAGTCGAGATTCTACTTGCACACCCATTAATAGTTCTTCACCAATGCTGAAAGATTAATGATTGTGACACTCCCTTTTGCATCATCAGGTGCCATTTTTTGATATCTATGAAAATTTGACAGAATAATACAAGTTTTTCCATTTGTAGCACCTTCAGTTTTTCTTTAAATGTTAAAATACATAAATTTCATTCAACATCGAAGTTGTATGTATCTCTCGCTTCAGGATATGAAACATGTGTTTCCCGTGGGCAATGTGCACTTTCATGTTTCACTAGGAGCGTAGAGTGTATGTAAATATGGACGTCGAGCGGTAAAACATTGGCAAATGCATAAATACGTATATGTGAAGAAAGAAAAATACGAGGCGCCAGCGAAAGAGCGAGAGAGCGAGAGTGAGAAAGCTACAGAAAAGCTTTTCTCTTTGGGCATGGTGAAAGTGGCGTTAAATCAAATAAACATCGAGCACAGGTACTAACGGAGGTTGGCTTTGATGAAAGACTCGGAGATGTATCCACAGAGAGGAGAGTGTACACACCCGGGTTATCTCTGTTGGCTGAAAAAATTGTCTCTTCGTCGTACGAGAGATATTTCGTAATGGAAAAAGGCGTCAGCGGGTCTCGAGAGAACGAGCCAATTTTCTAAGTTAAAATCACATTGGAGCGTTCTGATTGCAGCATTGAGTTTACAATTTCCTTGCGTTTTACATACGAGTATTTTAAACTAAAGATGAGAGAGCAATAAGATGTTATATTTGATAAAATCATTGTTAAAAATGATTGCTAAGACGAGAATAGAGACACGAGCTTTCCAAACGAGCAATCATTTTAACAGATTCGATGATGCTCTCCGGCTCAAATCGCCCATTTGCCACTGGAATCCGGCCCTGGGTAGCATTGCAATCCAAAGATAAAGCTCAAATTTAGCTACTAGAATCTGATGAACATGTTATAACGTAGTAACGTGGCAGGTTGCAAGACGCAGACTTTACTACCCCCTGGATGAGAACTTTATAGATGGATATATAAAGAGGGAGGATGAATAGATGTAGCTCATATGGGGTCACAGCTCGGATCTTCAGAGGCATACATAGTCAAGGTTCAAATATACACGTGTGTATATATGATGATAGAAAGTAGAGAGGAAGACGAAGAGACAGAGAAAGAGGAAAGAAGGTAAGAGAAAGAGAGGAATGAAGGAAAACTGACTCGGACCCTGGGTAACAGGTCTTACGGATAATGGATATTCCGAGCGAACTAACGAGCAGCTTCGCTCTTGAGAAGCTCCGGTGATTCTCGACTGAAGGGTGAATGGGCGCGATCTCATTCTCTCTATACTCTCTTCCTCTATCGTAAACGAAAGAAGACGTCCAACTGTTGCTCGAAGGGACCTACTCGGTCTCCTTTGGCTTTCAATTCTCCAGGGTCCTATATTGCTCTCTTCACATATATACATATCCGTATCTTTCTCATCCATATAAGTCGTAACGTTACACTAAGGTCGTTCCTCCACGTAACTGTATAATCCTGTAGCAAAGGCGTTTGTTTTCCCCACTGGATTCAAGCACTATTCTAACTTGTGAAGTACTACGTGCAAACAAAACATACATATACAAATATATATGCAACAGTTGTTGCATAGTGAAAGCCCTTGTGTTTGTTAGTGGTGTAAGATCAATGTGGAGAGCTGTATATAAACGTGGCACCAAGCTAGAGAGCATAGTCGACACACTCGAGGACGGTTTTCCACGAGTGTGAGAACCGAAGCGAGTAATTAAATCCATCGAGGCAACGCACATATGTGTATCACTCGCGCCTTACTAATTGGGTAGTTAATTCTGGAACGTGAATATATATTAACGTATACGTATATCGATCGCTAACAAAGAAATACGTCCAGGCTACCAAGTTTTAATATTACGACAAAACGAACTATGTTAAAACCTTTTTATTTTACTAGCGTTTGTCGCGTGTGTGTTTTTGTCATCGTGGCAGACGTTTAGTCGTCCTAGTTATCCTCCTCGTCCTAACTATTCCAATCCTCGTATTTTTCACCACACTCATCCATATGCATAGATACCAACTCGGAAAAAGGTTCGTCGTTATTTTGATCTCTGTTCTTCGTGCTGATTCAAGCACCTTGTTATGGATGAGCAGCCCCTGTTAAGGTCGCGGTTCCATTTTTGCTATGACCATTTGCTGCGAGATGTAATCGAAAACATTTGCACAGCTCATTCTATTATTCGAGAGTTTTTTTCAAATTGAATTCACTGTTTCTCATTAATATTTCATCCGGAATGAAATGTTTTTTTATTCTCCGAGGACAAAATACTCAGGATCGAGAAAATGTTTTGAGCTCAGAATTGATTATTCCAAGACAGGCTTTTGGTACATTTTTTTTTTTCAGTTTACAGAGTCAATCGTTCTCTTTTGGAATTACAATTTTTTATGCTCCACGAACATGATTTTTCTCCTTTATCGCCTCATTGCATACCGTGCTGGCCCAGTTGCAATAATTCGCCACTTCGTTCTATCAGCTTTACGAGAACAATTTTCGTTCGATGCCACACACTCTGTCCTTTCCTCTCAAAACTCCATCTCGTATCCAACCGTGGCGGCAGCCTCTATTCGTTTCACCATGTATGCATATACCCAGTCTTCTATATGCTAAAAGATTTCATAAGTAAACTATTCGGCCCCGTGCGGTGAGATTGCTCTTCAGATTTTGCGATTTTGTTGGAAGGTATGAGCGACGTCATTCACATCGTTAAGAAAAAATGCAAGGTACGCATATGGGGAAGAGACATTGGCGATAAAATGAAGGAAATCCCAAAAATATGGACTATTTTCTTTCCGAGCGTAAAGTAAGACGCGTGGAAGTTTGCATCAGTAATTTATGGTGAAAGAATTTAATAAGAATATCCTCAGTTGGTTTACCCAGAGGACATTTTCTTTGAAAATTTTTCGTTCTCGATTATGTGAAACTTAAGAGCGTGGAAATGCTATTTTTTACACATTATTTTTGCATTAAAAGGGTCCAAGAGGTCTAAAGTTTCGAATTTAAAGCCCCGAAGGAAATTTCGTAAACCTTGTCGTGGTCGTGACACTACTGAGAGCTTGAGTCAGAGTTCTCGAGACTAAACTTCGAACAGTACAAGCTTTGGGAAATGTCTACAGAAACTGGAAAGCAAGCGATGCATAGATACATGTAGATATGAGCATGAGCCACTCAAAAGTTTAGAGCGAATATCTATACACATTACTTTCGCCGAAACACAAAAGAACCCCGTGAACAAGTGCAAAAAGTTGATTGGAAAAACCAGAAGCCTCTGATTAGATTAAAATTGTTTTCATTTTTCGTTTTATTTATTCGTTTATATCCATGGATCGTAATTTATCGAAGGTCAAATGTGGAACACGCGATAAGAGAAAAATTGTTCGATATTTCTTTCTTTCCTGTACCGCACCATATGCTCAAGGGATGATTTATGATCACAAGGGTTGTGGCACGACCAGGCTCCGTTTTCATGCGCTCCAGTCGTCGTGCAACCGAGCAAAGAGTTCCTTTTTTTTCGTATGTACGTGTGCGTCTGTGGATAAGTCTCTCAGTCGTTGGGCATGGTATGGTGAATATATATAATGCAGAGCCGAGGGCATAAAGTCGGTCGTACATATACGAGAAATAGAATCAACGTGAGGAATATGTGAACGTGGGTGAGAGAGAGAGAGAGAGAGAAGCTTTCTTACTGTACAAATGACCATGCAAGTAAAAAGAAAATTCGTTCAATCATATTTGAATCGACAGAGACACAATAACTTCAATGGAGGGTGGAACGTTTTCCACACAAATTTTTCGATAAAGGAAAAACACAACAAGTGTGGAATTGTTTTTATGGGAAATACAAGTGACGAGAGGTCCTAGATGAATGGAAAGGAGGAAAAAAATTTGCATAGCTTATAAGGAGGCGAACACCACGTGGAAAAAAAAAGTTAAATAATTTTTTCGAACACGTATGTATATACGAACATTTTTTTTTACTCTTGATAAGGAAAAAAAAACTGATATTGAAGAAAAGCGGCTTATACGTCTACGGAGCTCTGGTGAAAACGTACATGAAATATTACGGTGGAAAGGAGAGAAGTCGCTCATGCTCCGGGATTAATAGCTTAAGATATGTGAGCATTGGAAAAAACAACATTTTGAAAATCAACTTCTGTGTCCCAATAAACAATCGTTGTTATTACGGTATTTAGTACAAATATTATTGTTATTTATGTCCACGGTGTTATTGATACGTTTATCAAAGAAGTACGATAATAATTATCGTACTTCGATATTATAAAAAATCCATAAAAGGTATAAGTATTTAATCACAGCGATTTATAATCACAAACGGGGCTGAACTCAATTAAGAGATTAATTCGTTATTTTCTGCTGTCGACGAGAGCTTTTCCATGACAGTGAAAATATCTCGTCAACGAGTTGATCAGTATCGAGGGCGTTTAATCCCGATTTTTACAACCTGTGGGTAGTGGGTGGTTAAACCAGTTTCGAAACTCATATATCGGAATCAAAAATCATATTTTCCGTTAAAGCGAAAGGTGATTTTCGGGAATTTATTGAAAGAAAAGTATTGCATCGAAAGTTTTGAAATTTCGAGGATATTTTTGTGTATAAATTATGTATATACAGTAATTTTTTTGTATGAAAATATTCAATTTTCAGCGACTCATGCGCCGTCGCCCGAGTCTCCAAAAAAAAAAGTTCTCCCACTGCTGCAGTGATTGCGGCCTTCAGAGTGCTTGAAATAAAAAAATACAAAAAGTCCGTTAAACTAGAAGGTATTACCTGTACAATGATGCAAGATTGTGAAAAAACATTAAAATCCAACAAAATGGCGGAGTTTTGAAAAAAAGTTCCAAATTACGCTTAAAAATTTGATGGTTTTTTGCATGGCAAATTGACATTTTTTATCCAATCGAAAAACTGGAGGGTCATCGTATGAAGAAACAAATACTAAATACGCTAAAACAAGATTCAAGTCGATCGGATGATTTTTATTCGAGTTAGAACTGCAGCAAATTTGAAAAATGTCGTTTTGAGAAAAATGCGTTAAGGAGGTTGTATCGTTTCTCATGTAAAAATTATTTTCCAACTTTACACAATAAAATTTTATAAATAGAAAGCTTAAGATAGTATTAAACTTCTGGCGGAATATGCCGATGATTCATCGTCTCAAAATTGAGATATTTATTGTTGAAGTTCGCAATTTTTTGAAAGCTTCCATAAGAGCCCATGTTAAACTTGTCATTTTCAACAATGAATATCTCGATTACCAGGCAGTGAAACCTCTCCAAATTTTTCACACATAATTAAATGCTGTTCAAGAAGATTCACGCCAAATTTTAATACATTAACTTGGAATAATCAAATATAATGTATTTTTCGTATGATGTCATATAAATATCGACACAACCTCCTTAAAAGATAAAAATATTGATTTCATTGTTAGAGCAGCTGCTCTTTAGAGGACTGTAGTTCAAAAACTATTTGAGATCCGCACTTGAAATTTTAGTATGTTATTCTTGAAGGTATAGACTATCGAAAAATGAAGAAAAAAAAATCGGTTTTTTGAAAGTGTCATACTAGTGGTGCCCCTCAATGCAAGCACTTGACGCCATATTAAACAAAATTCCGGTCGTTCACATTAATAATTGAATGTGCATAAAGATCGATTTGTTCAATTATTAAATCGCTTGAGCTCGAATAAATGATAATTAAAAACGTCGTTCAACTCTGCATCGAAATAACCGTGTATTTCACACAAATTATAATTGTAAAACGTTTGCGTATACGCTACATGAAATTTCTGCTAAATTTAACGGTTCTCATGTACCAATAAACGCGTTATGGCAAAATTGTTGAAAGCGTTTAATGCTGCATTTTGAATTAATAGTTTTAGTGGTTTTGTTCAGTCCGAGAATCCGTTTTGTTGGAAAATGTGTACTCGTACGTGTTCGAGACACTGCTTGTTAAACGAAATGATTAGCGAGTCCGAGTGGCATTAAAATGTATTTGTGGTGGACAATATATGCTACCTGGATATCTGGAAAATACGATTGAATCTGGAACTCTGGTGGATTTTCCAGTAGAATGTCATGAGGAGATGGAAACGAATGGCTGCTGGCTCTGAGAGGGAAATAGAAGGAGAAAAAGGGAGAGAGACCAGTTCAATTAGTGCGTACATGTGTCACGATTGTGGCTCGCCAAAACCAATTAGTTACGAGGGAAAGTAACGAATACGAAAAAATTCGTATCGACCTCGAACACAAAAAATAATTTCATGTGGTTTGCTTATTATTTTTTCTCTCTCATAAAACTTTTGCTGTATAACACTTGCTTTTTAACGAACGAAGTTTTACGAACAAACGAAACTTGACGATAAACGATGCGGAAGTTTTTAATTTGCAACTTTTTTCATGTGAAAAGTGTTTTTCAACTTCAATGTCAGTGAGTTTAATTCGTTTGATCTTTCAAATATATCGATTTAAATTTAATAACGAGGTAATAAAATTGACAGATCAATCACTCATTCCTTTAATTATTTACGTTCATTTTCTTATTTTTTATGAGATTCAAAGCATAATAATCGTTGAAAATTGTAGATTTATGTCTTGTTTTAATATGCTATCAGAAGAAAAGAGAAAATTTTCTTTGATACCTTTTTCTAATTCTTTTTAACAAGAGCGATAAAAAACATTCCTACATTGTTTCCCCCTTCTTTCATGCGTAACAAAATTATCCGATCACAAAGTTTATATTCCTTTACGAGGAAAACAGAAGTTTTAAAAATGTTATAATAGTATTCAAAATCTAAGGGTGAAATCGAGGACTAAGATTAATATGCTTCGCGTTATCTTCCCTAAATCAAAAGAAATCTGTTGAATATAGTTATAACCGAGTCCAATCTGCTCATCAAATTAGTTTCGTAACTTTATTTGAACTCGGACAAGGGTGAAACCGAATGTTCGATACCAAAAAATTGCGAGGTATTATTTCCATTCCATGTTTAAATTCTCCTGGGTAAAAAAAGAATTCTCCATCTCGTGATAAGGTCGAAAATAACAGGCTGTCTCTTGGACACAATATAAATAATATTTTTTGACAAAACTTCTCGTCCGAATGATCGATGATAGTACTAAAAAGACGTTCATTCATGGCTTGTTAGTCACAGTTGGAAATAAATACTAGAAAATATATATTTTGTTTTCGTATTAAAAAATGAGGAAAAAAAAATTTTAAATAAAAAATTCCAACAAAAACAAATCCTGCAATCGCGTTTTGATATCGCACATAATTGAGGATATAAAAAATTAATCAGACAAGCATTTAGATTTAATGTGGTGTTCTCCCTTGCCCAAACTTTGAAGGACCCTTTTTATTTAGTCAGCGGAACTTCCGCGTCCTCTCATGCGAATAAAAACCTTTGAAAACACATGGCAACGTGAACAAGCTGTGATAGAACGTAAAAGTGGAAGAAACGAGTTGGGGGTGTCGTACGTTTAGGAAAATCGTGCGTACAAACGGATGCATTCGTAACGAGGATGATAATATATATCGCTCAATAATATATGAAGTGTTTGCTGAAATTTTCGATCAACGTATGTAACAAGGACATGTTAATTCATTCACGGACACAGCGCAAATTGTGTGAATCAACCCTCTCTCTTTTTGTGTCCCCACGGTCTTCCCCGTCCTCGTCGTTTGCCCTACATATCATGCCGGATCAATTTCATGGGAATAAATTCCCTGGCGCGCGCGGCAACGCGGCAGTGCCTTTCGACGTGAACGGAACGAGCCAGGCACACGTGCCAATAGATTTATCAAGTGGTATGAGATATATATGATATCGCCAGTTATATAAGAGAAGCTTTCGGATCAAGTCTGCACCCTCATCTATACGCTTATCTCAATAATCCACGGTTCCTGATGAAATCGAACTGGAGTTTCATTTTTTGAAGTCCTTTCCCATGAATTTTCGACTCATATGAGGCATAAGAAAATAAAATAAATGCGAGTTCGCCATTCGGCTTGAATCTCCCTCGAAGTTTGTTTTCTTCTTCAGCGTTATCGCGTCACCGAAGTGAAGTAAGGGTCACCACTTTTTTTCTTCTTCTCAACCTTCAAATCTGCAGCTTCCAATAAAAGTGTAAAACGTTTTTTTTTTATAGACGTTTTATCGCTCGAAATTGAACGATATTTTATTCTTTCAAGGTCAACGCGCAGGGCTCTTGACGGCAGTAAATTCAAAGACGTGAAAAAAAATACTGTGCTTACTTAGGATCTGCGTACAGCCTTCGAATCGTAATTCAAACGAGTTCAATTCTTCGTACGAGAACGTTCGACCACTTGTGCATTTAAATACTTTCAGGCTTCAAAGTTTTGCACATTAGAACCTCGTACGAATGCATGTTTTTTTTTCTACTTGTTATTGTATGCTTGCCAGTAACTTGTTTAACACTGACTTTTTTATATCCTGTCATGACCAACCGCATTATTATGTTTATCGTTGAGTTTACCAGGGTGAAAATAATTAAAAAATAATCATTTGCATCACAGCTTCGAAAAACAAACTTCAATCAAATTGTTTTTAAAATAATCACGATGTAAAAAGCACTACCGATCGAATTGAGATATTCTAAGGCAAGATCGAGAGAGTACACGTAAAATATAGAATTATATAATACCCCGGTGTACAATGTGATGTATATAGACCACGATAATGTATCGTGAAGGATGCTGCAAAGGCGTTCGAAGCTCGACGTACGTCTCGAGTTGGTTTATCGCTCTCCAGGGGACAGATGGGTTTGCGCTTAGAAAACGGGTTCAAAAGTTGTGCTCGAGCGATTGTGAAGATCCTTTTGCGATAGAGAGTCACGAAACTCGAGGAGTGGACGGAAAAGTTAAGGTGGAAGAGATGAATGGGGGAAAATGATTGGGAGTCAGGCTCATCTCGTAATATGGAGAAAAAAGTTATATACAAGTGCGATGATGAAGTCACTGAGAGAAAGTCCGACGAGCGAGAAAGAGTATGGGAAAAAGTCGAAAAAGGAAGAAGCACGATTTCTCATCATCGCGAAAAGAGGGAACGAGCAAAAGGAAGAGATGAAATATCATATGGCACGTGCCGAGAAATACCAATCGAGATCCTTGGAGACAGAGAACTTCATATCTATACGTGTCAGCAATTTTCGATAGTAATAGGATCTGTCACAAAATTGTGATATGCCTGGATACATGCTTACGAAGAGATACGACAAAAATGCTTTATTTATATTGAGTGGTCAATCATGCCACAAAAATTCTAAATACTTTCATTTTAATAACTCTTCACTTTGGTTGTCTTCATTCGAGCCTGATAAAAGTTTATTTTTGTTTGTTGATTACAGTCAAATTTTATTTAGACAAAGTTACAAAAGTAAATAACTTCTGTACTTTTTTGTTTTTATCAACATAACGGCGTTTGTGGAAAATGGTGAAAAGATCGACTTTAGATTTAAAACGAAAAAAAAAAAGAAAAAAAAAGACTCGACAAATCATAAAAGACACGAATCTCTGAAATAATATTTCCATAGACGCGCGATTCAGTTTCATAAATAAATGTACGATGATAGCAATCGCGATGTCCGCTTTCATATTGTGAAAAAACGGTCACAAGATCGCGACGTTATGAAAACGGAACATTGGAAAAAGGTGGTGGAAGTAAAAAAGGAGAGAGAGGTAAAATTAACCCTTCAGCAGGCGCGCTACGTTCACTTTAAACATTGGGCGTGCGATGAGAGATTTTCTCACATGTATAGCTTCAAGTGTTTAATTTGATAAATAGGAACTTGAGAAGAATTTCGGTACAGTGATCGTGGCTATTAAACATTTTTTATTTTTAAAAACCATAAATACAACGATAATTGACACTAAAAACCAAAAAATAATAATAAAAAAAGATTGAAAAACAAAAATACAAACATTTTTTTTACTCTTCTATCATATAGAAGAATAAATTTGGTGAAGATAGAAAAAATTACAAATGCTTATGCCATTTGAAATTTTCGAGTAATCATCGTTTTAATATAAGTGCGAGAAAAAGTCTGATAACGCGCCTGCTGACGGGTTAAAAAAATAAAACTGGAGGTTGATGAGTATTTGGAATGCATGATCATATAAAAAAGTAAACCGTTGTAAAGCCGGTGATTCTCGTTATTACACGTAAACGTCGATATTTATGGCGGGTTGCGTGCAAAATGTTATTGGCGACCGGTAGTTACAGCGAATTTCATTTGATTGGCTACAGATACAGTTATGACCGGTAAAATATGGAGTATATTGGATCGGCGGCGTGAGGCAGGGTGCAATTTTCACACAACGATGGGAATGAAGGTGTTATCTATGCGCGTATATTTTGATGTCAATCTACCTCTGTATATACGTGCGTTTGTGGAGGGAGGTAATCACACGCTGGTCGGTATAATCGTACGAAACACGCGGATGAATTCGTTTAATTTAAAAAAAATAAAATAAAAAATAAAAAAAGGGAGGGATTACCGTAAGCTCGAGCTCGTTCCTCGTTATACAATTCCTGGTGCACTGTAGATCTGATAGTCACGCGCGCGTACGGGCTATGCTTCTTTTCAAAATGGCGACGCGACTAGCGTGCATCGATTCTCTGAAGAACTGGGAAAAAAAGACCGGTACTATTCTGCGGCTATGTTTCTCACAAATACGCACCCACGCAAAGACAGGGACAAACACACAAGCACACGAACAGTCACATTGCAATTTCTCATGGGGTTTCCCGGTTGATTGGTCCCGCGTACGTGAGTTTCCAGGGCAGCTTGGACATCCGTAGAAAAAGAAAAAGAGCGTGTCATCGTTCCCATTCGCTTCGTGTCACGGATTCCCAAATATTGGAACCGTGGGTATGATTTTTTTCCCTTCTCTTTGTTCTCTTTCTCTTTTATCTTCCCACTTCGATATGACGCATCCGGAATTCATTTACATTTTTATTTGATCACTTTGCCGAATTGGGAGAATAAAATTTGTAAAGTTTATTATTTTTTATGAACTGGTACGAAGTGTCACACAGCTCAACTCGGCGATAACGCTCGGAGGAATCGCTAGAACCCCACGAAAATTCCGTGCCCAAAGCTCAAAGGAGCAAAGGCCTTTTGCCGGGTTAGTTCCGATCAAAGGGCGCAGAAATTGCCATCGAAGTTACGTATATACATAGCGCAACGCAGCCAAAGCTTTGCACGAGAAAGGGTGAAAGTTCAAAGAACGAGAAAGAGAGTGAGACTGTGGAAACGAAAACGAGAGAGGGTGGTTGCGAAATAATGTAAAGCTCCTTCCTTGGAAAATCTTTCACGTATTTCGCCGTCGGAACCTGTTGCGAGTTTTCTCACGCTTCATTCTCGACATTCCACTCTCTCCCTTACGAATCGTACCAACGCATTTCGTTATTTATTTCCGTGCTAAACTTTTTTGTTTTCTCGGCTTAAAATTGATTAACTCAATCTGGTATTAAGACCGGTGGACAAATTTGTCGTAAACACGCAACCAGACACCGAGAACTTGGGGAAAATCTCGCTTTACACCCGCCACTTATCCGTTAAGATTATAGAATTACGGATTCACGAACGAAACTGTAGATATACGAGAGTGGAAAATGACACCGCTACCATTTAAAAACTTCCAGCAACACTAGTCAGCACTGCAGAGTAATAATTGTTTCATTATTTCTTCCAGCCATCTTGAAACAAAAGTCTTTGAAACACTTCGATGATTACACGAATAAGAAGTTTCCTCAATACGCTGATAAGCTCTTTGAAAATCCAAAGCTTTTGTCACATTCTCACTTTTTAGTCCAGAAGAGATTTTATACTTTTTATCGATTTTACAGTTGCAGCAGATTTTCATTCACGATTTCTCCGTAGCCACCGAGAAATTGAGTTATCGGCAATAGAAAACATTCGGTAAGTAAAGCGGAAAACGAGAATTGGCTGTATCGTAGCATCCGAGCGAATACGTGACATAACAATGGGTAATTTCGTAAATCGATGTTCATTGCAAATAATGGATGGCAAATTCGTTGAGATAGGAAATTAACGGTATTTGGTAAATTGGGTGATAATCGGGAGTTTGCTGGTAATTTGGAAACGGGGTGTACCCAGAGCGGTAATACTGATGCAATGTGTATACTTTCCGACGTCGAGGACTAGGTCGCTGAAGACGATGATGATGATGATAATGACGATAATGATGATGTATGTCCATACATTCGCCATTACGTCGACAAATATAGTTATGTATCAATGAAGCATGAACTGCACAGTCCCAGTTGGACAAATTGTGATATATCGTATTCTCGTGTATTTGGGATTTAACTAATGAGTTTAGGATGAACTGTGTTTGATAATTTGCAAGCTCCAGCATGTTTTTACATTGTCTTGATAATTAAACTTGGATAAACCGAAAAAAATAGTGTAAGTAAAGGAAAAATCTACGGTTGCAAACAAAGGTAATAAGTTTCGTGGATCAGATCACTCGGTGGCAGCTACGATCGAGGATACAGCATCTTCGAGTTAAGAAATAAAACGTAAACCAATTAAGCTGAGAAAACTAAGGGTTGAAGTGTTTTGATCCAGCTGTTTTGTTATGTCACAAAAAAAACTAAGGTATGTTGTTGTTTTGTTCGTAATTATTGTTGTATAGGTGTTGACAATCATTGTGGTTGCTCACCTGGGGTAGAATCATGACGTGCGGCAGCTGGCGCGCCTCGCCGCGCACTGACTGTTCAGGCTCCGCACCCCGTGCAGCCCAAGCCCTCTCCTTTTCAACCCCCATGAGCGCGACCAGAGCGCCAAACGCCCCGCCACAATTCCAACCGCCTCAGTCACTCTTGCCACTTTTCTCTGTTATACCCTTTAGCTAGTATATTTTTCTCTCTCACACACATTTCACCCTCCGATACTACAATAAAAGTAGTGCAGAGACCTCTTCTCTTTTTTGTCTACGAATCTAGAGTTGTTTTCGCCATTTCCGACGTCGACGTCGACGTCGTCGTCGTCGTCGTCATCGTCGACCCTGTCTCTCATTCTCTACGGACGAGACTAACAAAAAAACGAGAAAAAACGACCGGAAACTGATTCGTCTGAGCCCCACAATGATCCAGGCGAGCGTGTGAAAAAGAAAAACAACAAAAAAAAAAGCAATTAACCCAGGCCACATACGCGCACTTTTCCTGACACAAATTGCATACCGTACGAAAACGGAATTTTGCACCGAGGCCTAGGGGCCAGTCAGGATTTGAGCGATGAGAGTTCTCGACACATTTAAATAAAAACACAGATGTGTTTCTCTCACCGGGGTTCCTAGTGTTGAATTGAACCATGAATATCGATGAAAAAGTTGACGCAATTGAATTTCGAGAATGCTCCATTCACTCACTCGTGTTCGGACCTACTGATTGTGAATTTTACATATACGAAGGACATTTCTCTGGTATTTTTGAATGTATAAGTATACACAGGTACTTGACGTCTTTCGAGCATTCATCAATACGTTTCTCTTCAATTCTGAATTTTTAATATGTCATTTTACCCTCTTTATCATGCTCCAATGAATCCAATGAAATTTGAAACGAAAACGTAAATGGAATGAAATGTAATTAATTACATTTGATTACGGTTGATGGTTTCGTGTATTAACACCACAAAATGCGGAACCGATAGCAATTTATTATTGTGAAATAATGTTGAGTAGCCTCTAAAGTTCATGTTTCATTATTCAAAATTAATTTATCGAGAATGGAACCCTGAGGCTGTTTTTAAATGAATCCACCAGCGCATTTCTCCACCCATACAACCAGAGTATACCTAGCTAGGAATGACCCGATATACGAGTGAAAAGGGAAATGGGATATCATCACAGTAGGATTGTTTCCTTCCCGAGGCAGACACACGTGTAATTTAAACTGAACGATCATTAATTCGTTGAGTTGCAACTGCGGAACAGGGTTTCGGACTATTTCTGGATGTTTTAGTGTGTTATCAACCCACCGAGCTCTCAGCTCTTCATACATTTTGCTCGACGAGCACTTGTAACCGCGCTCCTGACGTTTCCGGACCTCTGAAACTGGACGACAGTCCTCATTCATTGCAAACGACATTTGTTCTGGCTACACTGTTATTCGCATCTCTCTCCCTCTCTCTCTCACTACTCTGTTTCTCTTTCTCTTAAATGTCCGATTTGAAACAAGCAACGACAAACTTGTTTCGTCGATCTGAGTCCTAGTTAAAGCTGAATTGCATGACTAGTGACATTTCAATGATTCCTTTAGAAAAGCTGGTAAACAATTTTCTTGAGTGTTAAAACGTTTAGATGCTCGCAGTGGCAAGAGCGAAGAGGTGATAATTCAGAACTCACTTTAGTTATAAGAAGCGAGGCGAGGGAATAAACTTAAAGAAATTTGTACATTAATAAAGAGCCAAGAAAAGATAGAAAGGTGGTAAAGAGTAAAATGAGACATAATCGAATACAGGAGAGCCGTTAGATAAAACGAAGATAAACGGGGCGGCGCTTGATCAGCGTCGCTCGCGTTGCTTTCCAAAGCTCTAGGCTTTGCAAATAACGCTTTGCCTGTGCTTTCACCTGCCTATCCGACTCTCCCCTCTTCGCCCCTCCCCGTGAACACTCCGTTAATGGAATAATCGCGTCATTTCCTATGCTTCTATATCGGCGCGGGAGAAACGCGTCGTCTGTTCATGCGCTGATCGCCTGGACCGATCGTTGGGCTTTGGAATCTATATACCTCTTTATAAGCACACGAAATTGCCGTTTGTATGCACATAGATACGTTATACATCTATATATGTTTATCTACAAAATTTAGGTACATGTTTGTAGAACATCTATGTAAATGTACAATTATCGAAGCACATGACCCTAAGCTCTCGCGTTACTTGTTTCCCGGAGGCAGAAAAGGTGACCCACGATCGAAGCCCTCTGGTCCAATAGCGAGTATGTATTTAGCTATGGGCTCGCCCTATCCTTCAAGTCTTTAAAGGACGTTGAAATTCTGTAGTAGTGTAATTTTCGAAAAATGAAAAAAAGATTGAGCTATTGCGATGATCCCAAAAGTATTCTTCTCATCTTAACCCTAGGTTGCTACCATTGGGTGATGTTGATCAAGGCAGAGTTTTTTTTTTTTTTAACTACGATGGAACGAATCGTGTCCCGACATTGAGCCATGCACCCATTCGTCAGGAGTTGCTCTATAGTTGAAAAAAATATGCCGACAAATGTGAATACCGTCAAGAGTTATGAGCGTGCAAAATTGCCAGGGTCATCGAAACTCGCGGCGTAACTTGTGGTCAAATTAGTTTTCATAAGCAATATTTAAAAAATCCAAATTATGATTAAAAGTCAATTTTAAGTTTAAAAGTTACAGAAAATAGGGTTTTCGAAGTTTGTGCAGTGCTTGGCAGGTCAGAGACAAAAACTATTTTCATCGATGTCGAACACGACCCTGCGTTGTCCGTTACGCAAGCAGCAGTTGTTGTTGAAGCCAAAAATCATCTTCGTTAGCCGATTAGCTTACCATCGATGTATTAAGACCTGTATGTAACCACGTGACTATGACAGATGATGACAGCTTCGTCGTGGCTTCGAGCCACTGAGTAAATGTCAAAACACAACAATGAGAAGCAGACTTTATGTACGGAAGAACGAATGCGCACTGTTTGCTACTGCCTTTGATATTAATTGATTGATTATGCTTCAACGTTAACAATTCAATTGTAAACCGAGGCTCGAGTGGTATTTCTCGTTTATATAGGATCGAAATGATTTCAGGTGCAGTCTGTAACCAATTGTGTAACTTTGGGTTTGTGTTGCTTGTTACTGGTGACTTCGAGTGTGAGCGTCTAAAGCGGATTGAGAGCATGGAACTTCACTGGCTGATTGTATATAAGACGGATGGAGGAAAAAGATTGAAATGAAATATATGAGACGAATGGAAATGGAAATTCATGTGTAGATCTTCTTTCCTCGAGTCGGAGTGAGCTAAAGATTTTCCGTAATTTAAAAAGCTCGGGCATTTTTTTTCATCGAGAATCAAAGTTACGTTGGTTGTAGAAGGTTCAAAAGTTAAATGGATCTTGTCAGACGCGTTAACCAATTTCCGGGTAGTAATTCAACTCGTAGAAAAGCGTCAACCCCGAGGATTTAACTTGGGATATAAGACGATTTATAATTGATTTCCTGATCCTGGTACACACGTGAATAGTGTCGAAAGGCAGGCTTGGCTTAAGACGTGCGTCGAGGTGAACATAGTTGTTAGAGGACGAAGATTTGCGAGGGATGGTAGAGAATAAGAGAGTTGTCACATTAAGAATGGAGTGTCGAAGTGTCTGTCCTAAAGCACTTGAAGCATATACCGAAAGTGAGATGGAAAGTCACGAAGTCCCGGCGGTGGTCCGTTAGTGTACCACGTGTAGTACATGTCTCTGTCGCCGGATGAACTCAGCCAATGGCGGAGATGGATAATCGTATTTGTCAAGGGCCAAGTGCTTCTCTGTTCTTCGTCTTGCTCACTCTTTGCTACTATTCAGTTCTCCATCGCTCTATAAGAAAGGCTTTGCTCGTATAGGTAAGCAGCCAGAAAACCGACCCTTGGGATTGACGCGTTCTGATTCTCCAGTTCACTTTCTCTCTCACATTGTCTTCCTCTCTTCCTCTCCCTCTTTCTCTCCTTCATCCAATCTGTTCTACACCAAAATCTCTATGCGACAACCCCTGTCGCGTAATACAACTCCATCTACCATCTCTCCAGAATGGCAAAACGCCAGTGTTACATGCGAATCTGTCTGACATTAACATTCAATCTCTGGCTGCTACTGCTCTGGAGAACATGGTCGGGTCAGAACTTTGACAGGGCTCCATAATAGCTGACTCCATAATTTCATAGACGAATGATTCTAGGAAAGACGTATATGTTAAT
Organism: Rhimphoctona megacephalus; assembly: GCA_963989365.1. Taxonomy (NCBI): domain Eukaryota; kingdom Metazoa; phylum Arthropoda; class Insecta; order Hymenoptera; family Ichneumonidae; genus Rhimphoctona; species Rhimphoctona megacephalus. The sequence goes on along the minus strand of OZ022422.1, from coordinate 10,346,734 downwards.
GGCTTTATGCTTTTGTTGATTTATATAGAGTTGTAAATGAGTTTTGTATATTGTGGTTGTATGCCAGAGGACAGTAATGTCCTAGCGCATTAATAAACAATCTATCTATCTATCTATTTATCTATATCTCTTTCTCTTCTGACGCGAGTTAGGCAAAAGGTAATTCGAAAACAGGCGAAGGCTGATGGCGAAGAATGCTTGAATGGTGAAATGAAAGACTAGCCTTAGGGCAAAGATACAACAATTTTGTTCTGATATAATGGCTTCTTCGCCTCGTTGTATCCATAACGATTTTACTTTACAGCGTAATGACGCTCGACTCTCATCCTCGGGTCTCAACGTCTTTTCTATACCTGCGAAACTTCAACTGGGGTAACTCGTCCTCTCTCGCGAGCTTTTTCCTATGTATATTCTACAGGACTTGTACATATATAGGCTATGGATTCAACCCTTGCTTCACAGCAGGCTTCTTATCTTCATTGGGCGATAATTCTTATATTCTCGAGCAGTACGAGGGTATACTCTCGCTGGCGCAAGAAACGCAAAGTGAAACTCGGAGGCTGTCACTGCGCGGTCTCACAAACGCTGTCCCAGACATAGAGCTGATGGAACAGAATGAGAAGATTCTCTCACCCTTTCGCCTTAACTCTCATGCTACCGACCTTGCCTTTTAACGAGAAAACTCGACCGTTGGCAATTCTAAACTTTTCCGAGTACTCAGGACAGCTTGAGTCTTCTTTTTTTTTTACTCTTCTTTGTCGAAGCTTTAGCCCTTGGTATTCCACCAGTTAGCAAAATGTTTTTCTCTCTGTTCTTCGAGCTACAGTTTCCTTCCTGATAATTCGTTTTTCTTTCTTTTTCCTTCACAGCAAGCTTTTCATCACCCCGATGCAGTTTCAAAAAAGCTGTTAATTTGTCTGACTTTAAGTATATATCGCGAGTACGCGCTTAGGCTAGTTTCTCTATCTCGAAATGAATTAAATTTTCAAGTCTTTCAATTAAATTAATAGATATTGAGAAGTCTGTATGTATGCTCGTTCGAAAAATAAGAGATACATATAAATTATTAACATCAAACTAAAGTTAAGCGAACCGGTCTTGAAAAGCGTAGCAATTAAAAACTCTTCTACAACTAAGTTTTTTATTCACTTTACACCTGGTTCGCAATTACTCCAGTTTTCTTTTTTGCTCTTAAAACGCGAGCAAAAGAGAGAAACCTGAGCGAGGATAACGTTTAAAAAAATGGACTGTCCAAAAATTTCCTAAAAAATGCAGATGAAGCCGACCGATATTACGCTCACGGTTTCAGAGGTGTTGCAAAGGATCGCTGACAAGTAGAAAAATGTGAGTGGGGTCGCGGGAAAGAGTCGCGCCATCACTCGAGCGTCACAGCGTCTACAATGAGAAATGAGATAATTCTGGACCTCTGCGGTGTGTAATTCGTTGTGTGGGATTTTACAAACTGTTTTGTTACGACGTTGATACCGCGAAAGTGTCTTTATTCAGCTTTGTTGAAGTTTCTTTTTCAGTGGAAACCATAAACTGAAATGAAGAAGATTGAAAGAAAAAAAAAACTAATATATAAAAAATCATCAACGTGAAGAGAGGGACATGTTTGAGCAAGAGCTAAACCGGGTAGCGAACTTTTCCCAAGTATTTAAAAAACATCGGTAGTTACACGCTCAAGAAGATTGGAAAGTTTAAAGAGGACTTTGCAAAACTTCATGAAACTTTAAACGATTCGTTTAGATGCGACTAAGTGTATTTTGCAAGTCGAAAGATATACTCTTTGGCCGCAGGCCACCTTGGATCATCACCTAAATGCGTTATCCGTGTTATCCTTCCAGCGGCACTAGCGGAGGAGATATCCCACCGACTATTATATTGTATATATAGTGATATACGTTGGTGATATTGTAGCCTAGGTCGTAACACAGCCAACAGACGGGAATGATAAAGCTGACCGGTTATATATGCTCTTCTGTATGCACAACGCGAGAGATGAGAGAGATGTCGTACGCCAGCATTTCTCTGACGACTAATAGCACCGACCAGAGACATACACGCATATGTGGTTCACAATCTTTTGTATATTAAACTGAATCACCGGAGCTACGTCAATCTGAACAATGATGGCATATACACATGTACGCGAAAGTCCAAGCTTTATCTCTTGAACAGCCACAGAAGTGGACCACTGATAATATCCGTACAAAGCTCGATTGTACCACGAAATTAAACCCTCCCTCTCCATCAATCATTAACACATAAATCGCAGTCTAAGTTTATCCCATTTCTATGACGTGACAGACCCAAACAGATTAAGAATCCTGGCAGGTAATGACTCTCGTTCTATTGTAGACTTTAATATATCTACAGAGAGGAACGTCGCGGATTTACCATCGACAAATTGATACTTTCACGGTGCGTCGTCGAGTTTTATCAATCATAAAACTTTTTCGCGTTTTATCGTCGAGACGTATATATATTTAGATATATCGGTAGGAATACGTAAAAGTTTAGTCGAACACTTAACAACTTTACGATGAAACGTCACCGTGTTTCTCAGATGAGGCGAATGATAAAGTAATAAAACAGAGATTTTTAGCGCGTAAGATCTCAAGATACGCTTAACTGTGAAGCATGAAAGTTTCGAAATATTTTTTTCTCTCGATCTTAAACAGATTGTGATGACCTATTCAAATGAAGGATTGCAAATTGTTTCAGTCGATATAGAATCTTTGAGGTGTTAGTATAAAGGCGAAAGGTCGATAGAAGGAGAGTGAGAGCGAGAAATAAAAGAGTAAACATAGCGAGGGAGGAAATGTGTTTATCGTAAAAAGATGAAGAAAAGTGAAGATCGATTGGATTTGATGGGTATAGCACAGCGGAGAACGGTGTGTGCTTAACGGATATATCTTGGATGAGGATCCAGCGAAGTATCGGGTGTTTAAGTAGATGTGGACCAGCATCACTTTACTCTGTGAAACACTTCTCTCTTTCTCTCCCCTCTATATATGTAACACGATGGATATTCTGGTGAAGTTGTCTCTACAGGTAGCTCGTTGTGGTTGCTACGGTCTCTCAATTATCAGCTCTTCGTTTCTCATCCCTCTCTCTTTTGCTTTCTCCTTCCCTCTTTCTCAATTTCACTCTCGGCTGGCCAGCCACGATAACTCGTAGTACGGTGGGTGGAATCCTGGGAGAGATGTAGAGGGTGTGAGATAGATTGCCGATGAGAGGATAAAAGTGATAGAAAGAAAAAAAAGACTGTTCGCGAAGAAACAGAGCAGTGTGTGTGCGTGAGGGAGATGACAAACGAGAAAGAGAGAGACAGAGAGAGAGAGAGAGAGAGTGAGAGAGAGAGAGAGAGAGGCAGAGGGAGGGCCGTGATAAAGCAAGGGTACTCTTGAAATCGTTGTGCCAATCTCTGGGCGGCTTTCAAAATTGCTAGCCTACACTTGAACTGTTGGATTATCCATGGTAATCGGTTTTGCACGATTACGGAAATTCCATTCGTCGAATCATCTCCGCAGCAGTCGATGTGTACATAAGGTACACTGTACATCGTCAGGGAGAGAAGGAGAGAAAGATATGACGCTTGAAACGTGACGTAAAGAGGACATTGGGACGGAGGTTGAAGGAGCAAAGATGGGGAAAGGGCGAAAGTTTAATCGAAAGCTGTAAAGGGAGGGAGGGAGGAAGAGAGAAATTCCCGTTTTCGAGTGGTATGTGGTAAAGATGAGTGAGATTCTATCAAATTCATCGAGTTTATCATAAATTAGGATATACAGGTATAATATACTTATTATCCGAGAATTTCTTGTGAAAACGAGGTAAGCTTTGAATGCGCGAGCTGCGGTAGCATGCACATAACTCTCCTGCGGAACGTATGTACGGATCTCTCTCATTTTCCATACGTTGAAAGCTATTGTAAATTGTTAGAAGCGTTTCAGCTATATCGTAATGCTCTCTCATCGACTATGAATCTCTCTCATTTTCTCTCTCTCTCTCTCTCTCTCTCTCTCTCTCTCTCTCTCTTTCCGCGTATTCCATCCTTCTCTGTGTCGATTGTACGGCAATGCATGTCGATCGAAATGGACCATACCAGAGGGCCTTCGTGTATCCAGCTACAGAATAATCTGTAATATCTGCGTACACATCCACACAATGATGCACAAGGATTAGGCGTATCGTGATATACATAAACCGCGAATTGTACGATGGCATACCGGTACGTCGCCGCACAAATACTCGAGAATGCTGCACGGATACTCGTCCGTATATAACAGAGTAATATCATGTACGTTAAAGGAGTTGTTGAGGTTCGCGCGGGGAAACCTGCTGCCACGTTGTTCATGCTGACGAGAGAGGGATGTATATGTGCTCGTGCTCACGTGTATTACAGGTGATGCTCTGTATATATGTTGTGACCAGGATTTCCAGTAGAGATAGAAAGCCAGAGAGAGAAAGAGATGGAGAGATAAAGAGGGAGAAAGACAAAAGGAGAGGGAGCGAGGGCAGTTGTGAGAGCAAGCAAACCTCGGGCTTCGAATATACATATATCGGTAGGGTGTCTCTGCCCTCTCACCTCACAGCCGACTAGTTTTTCGTTAGCTCGACGTCCCGTGAAATCTGTCACACCCTTGCCCGCTCGCTAGCTCTCGCATATGTTGGCTGACTGCCTGTGACTATAAACCAGGCAATGAATCTCTTGTACATAATACCAGCTCTCGTTTCTAACTTCGTCTCTCGACGTTCTTCACTTTTCTCTCTCTTTCTCTCTCTCAGCCTCTTTTTCTCTTGCTCTCTCTAACATTCTTTCTATCTCACTCTTTCCTCTATCTCTTGGTATATATCTCGTTTATACGATATAACATTGCATGTGTTGTGTTCACCACATGAAGAGGACAACCACATATCCAGGATGTTGGATGAGCCTGATAAGGCTGCCATGATTGGAAGAGAAACGCGAAGGAGTGAGATCGAGTTGAGTGTTCATCGTCAACACAACGCGAATATACAGCTATAGATTTAACGTACTGATGTATAGACCCGGCTTGTTGTACAAGGAGAAGGAAGAACCCTCTTCCAACAGCACTAACATCCAGATCGCTTTGATCGAACGACATAAAACTCCCGAGAGAGATAGAGAGCAAGAGAAAGAAAGAAAAAGAGAGAGAGAGAGAGAGAGAGAGAGAGAAAGTGGGTGAGTTAATGAATGTGGAAAAGATTGACATCGTTGTAACTGAATGACATGCAGGCGATAAGTTCGACGAAGGTGGCTGGAAGGGTCAGGTCTTGAGGGTTCAGGGCACCATCAAAATTATGTCTTAATAAATACAATAAGAACAAACTTGCATCGAAAGTTCCTAAAAGGGAAGAATGACCCATTAAGAAATGTCCAACTTTCTCCAAACTTTCTTCTAAACTTATACAGAATAACAATTTTACCAGAATTTAAGGTCTTTCTCGAATACCCCAATTACTCTTACGAAAGAACCCCAGTAAACAAAAACATCGGAGCAGCATATCAGCCAATCTTCCACAGCGTCGTTTCGCCCTCGCAAATCATTCCAGTCGCTCCTTCGTCGTGGTTCAAACAAAAAGAAATGTGCGAGGGCCATCCCCAGGACTGGGGAAAAAAGACTGTGCTGAGAGAACGAAAAACAACACATTAACATATTGGAGCATTAATCTCTCGAACGAGAAAAAAAAAACAGATCAATTCTGGAACATTATACAAGCAAAGACAAACGAAGCTCTGAAACTGTGTCATGGATGCTCGATCGAAACTTTAACGCACAACGATTGAGAGATTTTGAAAAATCAATGTCCCATGTGTACTAGGTTAGTACCCTGATTCAGAAATAAGTGCCTCTCGTAATAGAAACGATATTATAGAGCTGTAATATTATATACTCGTACACGCGCTACATTCTATTTTGCTGGGTCAGTGTTTCCAGATATTATGCTTGGCGAGTGGATGGACAGGCCGTTGACGAGGCGAGAATAGAGCGAGCGACAAGAGAGACGTTTGGCTATGCAGCGACGAATATCCCACAGCGTTGGTGGCTATTGGTACGATAGAACAGGACAGCAGAACCCAGAGTGGTGGTTATACCCTATCGATCAACCAAGCTCCATCTCTATCGGTCTTGGTTGACGCGCGACACAGAATAACCATCCTCCTCTCCCTTCTCCTTCTCTCTCTCTCTCTTCTCTCTCTCTCTCTCTCTCTCTCTCTCTCTCTCTCTCTTTCTCTCTCTCTCTCACTCTCATCATGTCCCCATTGTCTCCTCTTTGCCTCGCAGCATCATCGCTCCCTCTATCCCCATCTATTCCTCTCTCTCTCTCTCTCTCTCTCTCTCTCTCTCTCTCTCTCTCTCTCTCTCTCTCTCTCTTTTATTTAATCCATCATAACCGTAACCATAACAATAACCGCGGACCATTTACCACGTAGCACGAGCCATACGCGAGCATTATAACCATACGACATTTCTCTTTTCCTCTCATGAAGAACGCCGATGTTTCACCCTGTAATCCACTTACGAGAAACATGCGTACGCTTCATTTTTTTTGTCCCTCCTACTTCTTTGCTCAGATTGACATAGAACGACATCTCGATGATTCAGGAATGACTATGATGCAATACAGCGGGATAATCATCAGGAAATTTTAAGATGTTTTATCGACATTGTCCACGAGATTTAACGGAGTTCTGATGTAATGAAATTGGAAATTGAAATCAAGTTCATATATTGAAATTTTTGGTCATTTTGACCACCAGTTTAATCTCCTTTGAAACATATTTGAGCGAGATAGAAAAGTGGTCAATTTTCAAAATGCATCTTTGCGAAATAGTTCAGAGCTCTTTGAGACATCGATACGCTTTGCTGATTTTATGTATCTATATCAGCATATTATTAGGAATTCCTTTGATCGCGTTCGCCGTCTTTGATGTGACGAAACTCAGGAACATCTCGGTTGCATAAAATTCGGGAGAATAGTAAAAAAGTCGACATTTCAGAATTAAGTAGCACGACTTTCGTTGTCATCTTGTCGAATCGCTATGGCATTTCAAATGTTATGCTCGAAATAGGAATATCGGCATAAATTTTGAAAAATCGATGGCGTTCTAAGGCGAGCAACCACTTTAGGAGACCAAAAATTAGATGATTTTTTTGATTTTTTTTTTATTGTGAAAAAGAAACGGAAATTTCCGTAATAACTCTGACAATAATTTATTCATATTTTCATACATCTATGGTAATTCTTTCAAGTTATTTCGTGCATTAATTAAGGTGTAATCCGCTGTGTCCCTTGGCGCGTCCTCATCGTCGTTGTCGATTTGCCGGAATTGTGCAGCTCGCAATTCGCATCTGAAATAGTCCAACAAATTTTTATACATTCTTGAGATGTTTTTTAAGAACACGAATCTAAATTTTGAAAAAAAAATCGAGAATTGAATGTTGGAACGTGTTTGAAAAAAAAAGATCGATTTTTAGCATTTTTTCCCCGGCATTTTGCAATATTAAATATGTTTTAAACAATCTTATCTTTCCAACTTTAGGTTCATGTTTTAAGAAATTATACTATGTAAGCGTGTGCCAAATTTGAAGATGATCCATCAATCAGTTTTTGAGTTACGATTCCCGCAAATTGAAAAAATGTCGTTTTGAGAAAAACACGTTTAAAGTTTGAGCGCGCTTGGGCGTCGAGCGGAGAGTCTTTACCATTTATATACATACCGTTAGAAGGAATTCGAATATCATTTTGAAATTTTCAGGGTGTATTCTTAAGATATTTTGCTAACGATTTATGAAATTAAAAAAAATGGATTTTTTGAAGCATCTGAAATGGTTGTTCGCCTTAAACCATTACGACCTGTGAGGGAATTTAATTTGCTGCAACGTAGGAAAGAGGTTGAGCATCAAATTTGAAGATAAACATCAAATTATATTAGTCCTTAAAATATTGATTCACACCTCTTTCAGCGTCGCCGATAGATCAGCTCGTAAATACACGAGGCACTTAAGGGGCCAGTCCACTTTGAAAATTTCAAAAAATCGATTTTTTTTTACTGTTTTCGAAAGTACACATATTCAGAAATATTGTGTCAAAATTTTATGAAAATCCGAGCTCTCTAAGTATTTTTTTTTTTTACCTGAACGTCAGGACCTCATTTCGTCTACCTGAGCGTATAAACTCCAAACGCGTTTTTCTCGAAACAACGTTTTCAAAATCTAGCTCCATCGTATCTCTAAAACTAATAAACCGATTCTCTTGAAATTTGATCCACATATTGTAAATATGATTCGCAACAAGATGACCCTCGATGGTTTTAATATTTTGATTTTTACGCTTTTTTTTAAATAAAAAACTGCGAAAAAAACCGCTTTTTTTACTTTTTTCATTTTTCATCTGCCATTTTTTTATTGTTTGATAAAACTTTATATCCAAGGGTCATTTTGTAGCTGGTGTCATACTGAATCTAATGGACTTTGATTTTTTTGTTTCAGACAAGCCGTTGCCGAGTTGTGATGGAGCTACCTAGCCCACCTATTTTTGAGGCGTTACGTTAAACTAGTTTTTGTACTTAAAAATGAATAAAAATGAATTAAATTTTTTTTTTATGTGTTTCAAGACTTTATTTATCAAGGCCAACAATTTTTATATTCATATCTTTTATAAAATCCTCAAAAAAAAATCGCGAAAATAGCCTTTTTTTCGTGGCTCCAAAGTGGACTGTCCCCTTAATTGTAGGACTAGTCTTTTTGGATTCCACAGATTTCGCAAGTACCAAAAAATATTGATTGTATCGTAAAACTCTGAACGTCGGCTCAATTCTTTGTAGCAGCAGGGAATATTTAATATCCGAAAAGATCCTGCAAAATTATTTTTACTTCATTACGTAATTTATATGCAACATAACAAAAGGGTTAAAAGATCTATGCCCTCGTTTTTTTTTTTTCATTGACAAAATTTTTCAACTTTTTATTCGCAGCAATACGTTGCCTTGTAATCGAAAGAAGTTTTTCCACTGGGAAAAACGATGCTTCAAAGTTTAAAGTAATCTGAAGATAGGGAAAAAATGACGCGATTAATAGCTTTTGCGTTAATATCGATGGCGATGTTTGAGAGACTTTGCATCTAAAAATTGGAGCACGACAAAATTTGTTCGACGAAGCGCAAGTGGATGAAGCTTTGACCGAAATGTTTACCGATATTGGAGAAAATGAGGGTCCATTTAGAGATGGCTTTCAAAACCACAGCATCATCATCATCATAATCATCTTCATCGTTCATAAACAGGATGAAATAACTATAGAGGCTGTGTATTCTGGCAATGGACAGTTGATTTTACAACAGAGGTTTATGGACTTAATTTAATAAATATGTATGCACAGTGAGCAGGAAGGTCATACCAAGTTCTGATGTAACCGACGCTACAGTGAGTGTCGTTGAACGTGAATGAGACGATGCGGAACTTGTGAACCTGACGAGCGATATAAATGTGCACACGCTGCTATATCATCGTCTCTCTCGCTTTATTTCTCTTCCTATTTCTCTCTTTTTCCTATCTACAACTTTTCCTTATTACCTTCCTCCGGTTTATATGTTTATAAAAGCAATATGTGTATATATAGACGACTGTTGTATCGCGATAACGAGTTTTCTCATTTTCCTCCGCAGGCATTTATCCCTTACACGATATTCTCTCGCTCTCTTCTATAAATATTAATTAAAAATGTGCCCCGTCGTCGTAATTATACCGAACATGAGCTCGACATCGAAACGAAGCTTATTCAAGTCGGACTCTTTTTTTTCAATCAGTAGATTAAATTTTCTGGCACGAATCCGACAAAAGATTTGTCGATAAACGGTTCGATAGAACTTTCGCCATATTTCGTACAGTGAACACATGAAATCACTGTTCAACGAAGTTTGTAATACGAAGGGTGTTGTTGTAGAAAACGGATGCATTATTTTCTACAGTGCTAATAATTTGAAGGGTAAAATAGTTGTTTAACCGAAGTTTAATATGCTCGAACATTCAACGAGACGTGAATCGAGTTTTAATGAACATATAGAAGCGGCTGCCCGAAATGAAAAATGCAAGCCAGTAAAGCTATCCAATATATGCGGATGGCGGGAATGAAAAGCATTGCAATTTTATAACCGTAGATGCATTAAATTTTCTACCGTACGATTTAAAAGAAATACTGTGAAAATATCAACAATATATCTCAAACAAAGGCGAATAATTGGATTCTTTTAGAACGTCTAATTCCGATGTTTCATAAAAATTTAATCGTGTTTAAAGAGTTAAAATGAATGAATTAATAAACGAGCAAAATCGTAACACACGATACTTTTTTATCAAAGATTTCCATTTAAAAAATGTATTTATTTCGTGTTTGAATATACGCGTCATAAATTCCAAATGTCATGTAGATAAAAAGCAAAGAAAGTGCATACTCGAACAATTCGAAAGTGAAGAATTCTTTTTTCTTCTACGAACTTTGGCTGAAGTTGAGGTTAGGATTTTTTTTTCTTCGTAAAAGTTAAACAGAATGGCATCGAGCCTACAGATGGAAGATTCTTGTAAAGTTTTTTTAAAGTGGTATATATCAGTCAGTGACGTTGAGGCTAGGAAGAAAGTTGCATATGCAAACAAGGGGAAACGAATAAGTAGGTTTTGGTTAAGTGCAGTGAGTGAAAGTTAAATTTTAAACCGAATATAACGTGTTATTCTTGGATCGTTATGTACGTAATATGATGGGGAATTCAGAGGTGGCGTTACGTCAGTAAAAACGAGAGCTTATTTATGATATAAAATCATATATGTATGTGTATTATGAAATGAAAGGATTTATTGTGTGTTCGGTTTAGATATAATAATAGGGCGATGTAAGGGTGCAATATGGGCTAAATCTACATACCTATAATAGGCTTATCGCATATAAGTGTATACCTATTTATATGGGAGAGTTCGCGAATGGAAGTTGGCGCTTGGAATAATTGCTGGAGAGCCGGTGAGCCCGAGGGAAGATGGAAGCTCGACGATAAGGTGCAGCTTGGATCGATGAGGAGTCAGCAAGAGCGGGTGAGAGAGAAAGAGAGAGAGAGAGAGAGAGAGAGAGAGAGAGGGAGTCACGAGTGCGACTACCTCCTGTGCACTGTTCACATATATTCTGACACCCTCATCCCCTTTCCAAATCAGTAAGTTATAGCTATACATATTCTACCAGAGTATTTCGAGTCGAAAGGATCAAAATCCTGCCCATAGGTATTTCCATTTCCATTAATTCCTTAATTTTCATTTATTTTATTTTCTCAACGAATAAATTCAATAAAGATATTCAGTTGATGAGATTATTATCAAGATCTTTCTTTACTGCGTGAATTTTCGAATTGAACGTTATTCGAATTTATTGTAATTCATTCACGAAATTGGCAAAAGTCTTATCGAAACGGTGGATCGTTGAATAAACTGTGAAAAATTTTGTTGATTCATCGTTCTTTCGAAGTAACATGTTCGTATGAAATTGGAAGATTTCTTTACTAGGGCATTTCTTCTCAAGATAAAATATTTTTCAACGAAAAACCCCGATATGGAATTCTTCAAAAATCCAAGATTTTTTCGTGAGGTTGAACTCCAAGGAAAGAATTCCCTGTGTATATCGAACGTTATACACACGTGCATATGGCTCGAGAATCATTATTATATACGAAGTTCACATATACGATTTTATGCGAATGTTCCATAACTATATGGTGAGTAAACACTGGGGGCCCTCAGACACATATACATACGCGCATGTTTACGAGTCAATGACGTTTGCAGAGACTGACAAAGAGCCGCGTGCTATTTTCCCATTAGCCTTTTACACGTGTGCTCAAAAATACAAAAGGAATTGGTGCAAATTTAGATCGTCATTTTAGTTTTTGTTAAGTTTTTGCTCAATTAAACGAGTTTAAACTGCACGTAAGTAAATAATTAAGCCCATTTGTTCCGCTCGTTCTGCCTAATTGCGAATTTCTCAACAAAAATTGTTTTAAGCCCAGTTATTCTAAAAGAAAACATTCATAAATGCTTGAAGAATAAAAAACATTCGTAGCCCCGCGAAACAGTACAATAACGAGTATACTTTGTATACCGATAAATCGTCGTTGTCAATTTCTCCACGTAAATTAGAAAATCAGCACACACGTGCGGAAGAACATAAACCACGTTATCCGAGAGAAACGGGGATGGTCCAAATTCGCACTAACTTATTCACACTGTATTCGTCGATATGTTTTTTTTTTTTGTACGAGAGAAACATCGCTATGAACGGCGAAGAAGCAGAATTCGTCGTGAGCTGATCTCACTCACAAAAGTAAAGTGGAAGAGAAAGATCGTTCGTTTGTTCGTATGTGTGTATAAAAAGATGACGAAGAGATGAGAATGAGAAAAGGATAAAGATGCATGAACAAACGTATACAGATATATATGAGAACGCGACAAGCCGAGGGCAAAGCACGCTCGACGAGAGATGCGAGTATGGTATGCGGGCCAGTAGGTCGTTTGTCCCAGTCCTTCCTCTCTTGGACGATATCGCGTCGTTGCATTCATGTAATCCAAGTGCACAGGATGCACCGGCAAATTTTCTATATATGGGGCATTCCACGTCAAATCGCCGGATCATTGGCCGGGCCCCCTCGGATTTTTATGTCGAAGTTATTTTGCGTTTTTTTGGGCCCAAAATACGACCTCAATTTTTTTTAAATTTTTATTTCATTTTTTAAGGCTTGCACGAGCTCAAAAATCATAAAATTGTGGAAAAATATGAAGAGCGATCGTTTTTAAATTGATGATTTTTTTTTTACAGAAACTAGGACCCAAAACATAATTTTTCATTCTAGTTTGGAAGTGGGCCGAGAACTAGCATTCTTGATTTAAAAAAAAAATTTTTTTATCGTATGAAAAACAAAAAAAATTGTTTTTTTATTGTGAAACTTGTTTTTTTTCTTAGTTTAAAAGTTGATAGAAAATAGTAAGCTTAGTAAAAAGGAGAACTTTCTCGAAACTCCCTTTCTCACCTGGTGTCGCCCCTTTCCATCTTCCCTTAATCCTCTCATATCCGCCTTGCCCCTCATACAGGGGGTGATAGACCGATGCTTCCTACCAAATATTGCTGTTAGATTTTCAACTACAGAATTTTATAAAAACGAGACTCCAGCGATTGAAACATTATTCGAAAATGTTCGTAGAGTCAAAAATTTGCAGCAAGTACATTGCCTTATCCCCCAAGATGGCTTATTAATTATAAAAGAGTATTCCTCTTCGGCGTCAAGTAAAATTTATAAAATCCTCTTGTGAAAAAATAAAAAAAGTGTCGTTCACGTTTTTGTTCAATAAATGTTTAATTGTTGTTTTTGTCGATTCACTCTTAAACTAAGAAAAAAAAACAAGTTTCACAATAAAAAAAACTATTTTTTTTGTTTTTCTTACGATAAAAAAAAATAAAATGAAAAAAAAAATTCTGGGAAAAAAATCAAGAATGCTAGTTCTCGGCCCACTTCCAAACTAGGATGAAAAATTATGTTTTGGGTCCTAGTTTCTGTAAAAAAAAAATCATCAATTTAAAAACGATCGCTCTTCATGTTTTTCCACAATTTTATGATTTTTAATCTCATGCAAGCCTTGAAAAATGAAATAAAAATTTAAAAAAATTTGAGGTCGTATTTTGGGCCCAAAAAAACGCAAAATAACTTCGCCATAAAAATCCGTGGGGGCCCGGCCAGTGATCCGGCGATTTGACGTGGAATGCCCCATATATATATATATATATATATATATATATATATATATATATATGCTAAGATGGGCTGTAAAACGAATTCCTAATTTTTTCATCTATATTCATAGATGTGGAAAAATTTTTGAACATCGCCCTGGAAATTTCATTAAGGTAACGATGACTAAAATTGCAACGTCGATTGTATTTTCGATGATGGAAAACCGGCCTGAGGTTTGAGTTGAAAATGGCTAGCTGCAGTAATTAAAATCGGATAAAATTGACACGAGTTCTCGATCAATTAAAATCTTATCTCATTCGAATTTACCGAGTTGTAAACTTCTTGGGCGAATGTTCCGGAGCGCTATTTTCGAAAAACAATATCAATGAAGAAATTGAAGGGGCGGTTAATTAATCGAATAAGTTCCGGAAGATTCAACGTCAGATCTCGTACAAAAGGATCAAAGAAATAATTTATGTTGATTATAGCACGAAGCGTAGTGAGATCCTTAAATAGCTTGATAATTATTATGCTTTCACCCGTGAATAACGTTGAATCACGGGGATTTAGTGTAAGCGTTAAAACGTGCGAAGTAAATGAGAAATGTGATTGTCCAAACGGCTAAAGAATTCTCATACGTGCGCCATACGCGATCACTATTATTGTAAACACGAGCCTTTTTTTTTTATTCTCCATTCTTCAAATTAGCCTCAACAATTTGTGCGTGTGTGAGTATGTATTGACTGAAGCGTTGATAATTCTAGCGGTTTCCGATCTTCGCCTTTCATATTCCCTGGGCTATTGGGCTCTTGTGGGAAACGCTTGTCCCAGAATTCGAAATAAATAATTACATTATATTCATGTACATACGGAGCATTCCAGACCAAATCGGCCACTTTTGAAATTCGCATTTTTTATTGTTTTGATTTTTATTTCTCTAATAGAGCTCATTGAAAGGAACTCGTCCGATTTTTTTCAAATTTTTATCTCAACACGTTCGTCGAAAGCGAATTTTTGAAAAATTTTTCAATTTTTTTCTTCAAATATCAATAACTCTCTGAAAAGTGCAATAAATTGAATGGATGAGGGGTCCAAATTTTAGTTTTAAAACGTACTTTCGTATGAGAATATGTAGGAATTCATCAAAATATTACATACAACAATTTTTCAAATTCTAAGCGAGAAATGTTATTTTCCACAGTGTTAGCCCCCTTCGATTTTACTCTTGAATTTTTATCAAAAACCGTCAATTTTGTAATGACTTTTAAGCCTAGTTTGATGATGCGGAAATCGTTCGTTGTATTTTTTATAATTATATTGTGATTTTTTTTTACTATTAATCATGCACAAATCCCTGAAAAATCATACAAACCGACTGGATAAGAGGGTCAAATTTTTCTTTTTGACAGGTGCTCTCGTTTAAAAATATGTCAAAAATTATTTAAAGATTACATAAATCAATTTTTTAATTATAAACAAGGAATTTTTTTTCCTGCAGTATTAGTCCCTTTTGATTTTACTGTTTAATTTCTGTAGTAAACTATTATTCATTTAACGCATTTTAATACTAGTATAATCGTAAGGAAATATTAGTCTAATCAACAACAAAAATCTTTAATAAAATTAACAACTTGTAAAATAGAACTAGCTATTTTCTCACGTTCGTATTTAGCTTAAAATTCATTAAATGAATCATCCTTCCATACAAACATTAAAGAAATAAATCAATTAGTACAACCGCTATGAAAAAAGGTTATTTTATCTTAGAATTGGAAAAACTAGACGATGTAAGCTTCGAATAATTTTTCACATATTTTTAAACAAAAGTACATTACAGAACAAAAATTTGAACCCCCTAGACGATTCGCTTTGTTCGATTTTTCAGGGAGTTATAGATAATTGATTGTAAAAAAAAATATATATATTTTAATTATAAAAACATACAACGGACGATTTCCCCAGGATCACACTAGGTTTAAAATTCCTCAAAAAAATAATAGTTTTTTATAAAAAAATAAGAGTAAAATCGAAGGGAGCTAATTATGTGGGAAAAAACATTTCATACTTAGAATTGAAAAAATTGATTAATGTAATGTTTTGATAATTTTCTGTATATTTTTAAACAAAAATACATTTCAGAACAAAAATTTGAACCCCCTAGACGATTCGCTTTGTTCGATTTTTCAGGGAGTTATAGATAATTGATTGTAAAAAAAATATATATATTTTAATTATAAAAACATACAACGGACGATTTCCCCAGGATCACACTAGGTTTAAAATTCCTCAAAAAAATAATAGTTTTTTATAAAAAATTAACAGTAAAATCGAAGGGGGCTAACTATGTGGGAAAAAACATTTCATACTTCGAATTGAAAAAATTGATTAATGTAATGTTTTGATAATTTTCTGTATATTTTTAAACGAAAGTACGTTTTAAAACTAAAATTTTGACCCCTCATCCATTCGGTTTACCGTATTTTTGAGAGAGTTATTGATATTTGAAGAAAAAAATCGAAATTTTTTTCAAAAATTCGTTCCCGACGAACGTGTTGAGATAAAAAATTGAGAAAAAAAAAACAATCAGACGAGTTCCTTTCAATGAGCTGTATTAGAGAAAAAAAAAATCAAAACAATAAAAAATGCGAATTTCAAAAGTGGCGAATTTTGCCTGGAATGCCCGATACACATTTAGTTTTATACTCACACATTAATATGTACCGCGTAAATGTAACGTGTGTAAATATGTACAACGGAAGTTGAAGAGGCAAAATGCCCCGAGCGTTCCAACAAATGTGCACGTCTTTCGACTGAGAAACATACAGACGTAAGAACCAAACAAGTTTCAAGGTCTATCATATACGAGATGGCACATGCACGCGAGAACCACTCGTACATCCGTTCTTTTACTCTCTCTCTCTCTCTCTCTCTCTCTCTCTCTCTCTCTCTCTCTCTCTCTCTCTCTCTCTCTCTCTCTCTCTCTCTCTCTCTCTCTCTCTCTCTCTCTCTCTCTCTCTCTCTCTCTCTCTCTCTCTCTCCTCTTTCCTCTTTTTTCTCTCGCCCCGTTATAAAAGTCGAGGATAGAAAAGGACGGAGAGATGGAAAAGACGACGAGCTATATAGAACCAATACGCCGGTACAGAGTTGCGAGTACACCTGTATGTATCACATAAACGTTCTTTCACAAGACCCGCAACCACACTCGTCTTTTCATCTTCCTTCCTTCATCCGTCGCTCCCATAGACTCTTTCTCTCTTTCGTTGGAGCATCTGAGATGCCACAAGACCGACTTCCACCTTGAATAAACGGGGTCTCTTCCCCGGTACTTTCGAGAGATGCGAAAGTACCTTCGGATCTTTCATTCCTCTCGTGAAACTCGTAACACGAGGAAATACAAGTTTTTCTCGCGAGTGGCATCTCGGATAAACACATTTTTGGAGCTGCATTCAAAGTGCAACGAATGCGGACCTTCACAACTCTCCAATATAGTTCAATTCAATTTTCGCGCATCAATCAATCGCTGAAATTCAAAGGTTTTCCCCGCTTATTCGCCGTTCTGGTACAGCTCTATACATTAGATCGATAGATGTCTGGATAAAATGTAAAATCGAATGAAATCCAATCGAAAAAGCGGTCAGTGTTTTCGTTGCTTCCTCCGAAGGAATAAAAGAGCTTTTCTGTGCTCTCTAACCCCGTTTGTTTTTATAGAGGACGTTTTTTTCTCCGTGAAAAGTGAGTGCAATAGTGCTCGAATTCGGCTTCGTTGTGGTGTTTTGAGAGAAACGAGCGAGAGGTAAGAAAAACAGATGAGAAAGAGATCTCAGAGAAGGAAGAGGGCAGTGGACAGCTCTCGCTCTTTCTTATTGTGCGTATGATTGTGCGTACACCCTCTCATGTGAAGAAGGTGCATGATGCCGTTAAGTAGGCCGTAGCTAAAGCCTTCGAGCTATAGGTCAACTGCCCATACTCTCGCATATATACTTTTATACATATACGTTCAATGACACTGAGGGAAATCTTGTGTACGTCTCGTGAATTGACAGTTGAAAACTCTTGGATAATCCCACGGGTTGTCTCGCCAGAAAGCGGAAAGCTTTTTCGTATTTGACGCGAGATCAGGGCATTCTCTTCTAGGACGAGAGTGAGTGCTTTCTCGGTTAACCACACAAAAATAAGAAATACTGCACACCCTCGTGTGCCCTGCGAACGAAATATATACGAAGAAAAGAGGAGGAAGAAAAAGAAACAACATGTGGAAAAGCATAGGTGGATCCGCTTCTATGTGCAGTCTCAACTCCTGCGAGAGGATAAGACCCGAGAGAGCACGAAATCCTATTCAAAGACTTGTCTGGGGACCTGGCGCACAGTTTCAGGTCGGATACCCCGGTATCGTCGAAGAAGAACTCTCTTGCAATCCCCGAGTTGCCCTCAGACGGTTCGTTTATCTACTTACGTAATTAGTTTTAGAAATTTAATAATCGTTAGTAAGATCAAATATTCATTGTGGTTTGAACCTCTTTCAATGGAAATGCTTTCGATTACGTATGGGTGGAATAAATAGTTGATGAATTAATCGTTTTTTTTTCGTAGATTTGGATATTCACTGAATGGAATATTATATAGTTTTGTTTAATTAGTTAAATGTAATTGGAAAATGTAATTATGAATCTCAGAATGAACTTATAAAAATGAAGTTTATTATTGTACTAATAAAAGTTTGTATTTCAAATCCGGCTTGACCCAGATTTCTTTAATGAACCAACAGACATTACTTTTCTTCGTAAGTCGAGATCATTCGGTTCGATTAGATGAAAGTCTTTGGTTTTGATCTTCTTCAGTTTCGATGCGACAAATATTTGTTGCCTATTTTTAAACTGTTTCATTCTTCGTACTGTTGCTCGATACTCCATTAAGCATTTTAATATAATTCCTTCAATAACTATTCTCTTCGTTTTCTCTTTAAAATCCCAAGTTTCATATCGAATTATACTGATTACTTCGACCGTCTTTTTACCCTGTTAAAAGTTTTTTATGTTGTATTATATTCGTCGATCCCCAAGCCATCACATCAACCGATATTGCATTTTATAATTTAGCAGCTTTAACTTTCTGCATCTCTGACGTTCAATCGTGACTCTCGGGTCTAACAGTTTTTATAGGTAGTTCAACCGGGCTGAGAGAATGTCTATAGATATCCAGTAACTTCAACATAAATTATTTTCTTCCTTCCTCGTCCTCCGTCTGTTCATCGATATTTTTCCTCTTATTTTTTCTCCCGAGATCCACTCAATTTTCTTTTTCTCAAATACTATCACTCTCCCTTCTCTTTTTTTTTTTTTTGCTATTCGCGAAATAACATTATAACCGCAATCAACCAAGTATCGCTAAATCTTACCTCATTTTAAACGGAATTTCCTCAACCTCATTTGGCATGCACAATATTATTGCCAATTTTTTACCTATATAAAATTTTAATCGATCAGAAATTCGGTTTGTAGCGATTTAAAAAAAATCAAAGAATTCAGCGATCTTCAATGAGTTATGATAAAAAATAATTCAAATAAATTTCAAACAAATATCGTTGAACGAATTAAGGGGCCAGTCCCCTTTGGAGCCACGAAAAAAGGCTATTTTCGCGATTTTTTTTTGAGTGTTTTATAAAAGATATGAATATACAAATTGTTGGGCTTGATAAATAAAGTCTTGAAATACATAAAAAAAAATTTAATTTATTTTTATTCATTTTTAAGTACAAAAACTAGTTTAACGTAACGCCTCAAAAATAGGTGGGCTAGGTAGCTCCATCACAACTCGGCAACGGCTTGTCTCAAACAAAAAAATCAAAGTCCATTAGATTCGGTACGACACCAGCTACAAAATGACCCTCGGATACAAAGTTTTATCAAAAAATAAAAAAATGGCAGATGAAAAACGAAAAAAGTAAAAAAAACGGGTTTTTTTTCGCAGTTTTTCACAAAAAAAGAGTAAAAATCAAAATTTTAAAACCATCGAGGGTCATCTTGTTGCGAACCATGTTTACAATACGTGGTTCAAATTTCAAGAGAATCGGTTTATTAGTTTTAGAGATACGATGGAGCTAGATTTTGAAAACGTTGCTTCGAGAAAAACGCGTTTGAAGTTTATACGCTCAGGTAGACGAAATGAGATCCTGACGTTCAGGTAAAAAAAAAAAATACTTAGAGAGCTCGGATTTTCACAAAATTTTGACACAATATTTCTGAATGTATGTACTTTCGAAAACAGTAAAAAAATCGATTTTTTGACATTTTCCAAGTGGACTGCCCCTTAAACAATGCGTTTTACCGAAATTCTGATCGAGTGAAGCTAGCAAGGTTAAAACAATCTCAAAAATTGTAAACTTCTTTGTACTCTTTTGGAAACAGGTATTCTTAATTAAATGATGAAAAAAATCAGGTGCAATTTTGAATTTTGATTGTTTAAAGGTTGCTGAGACTGTACGAGGGGCGTCAGTACCGCGAAGCGGCAAATTTCCTTCTGCGATTACCACGTTATACGTTCAAAGCATCATTACCAGACATACCGGTTGATTTGATAGTAGAGAGTTTGCCGCACAGTTTGTCATTGCTAGAAGCGGTATATGCGGGTTTGCTCGATTTGGCACAATCGAATGATTCCTGTATAGACGATGCGATGCTCGGTAGAATCGAGCATCAGGTATTATGGAGAATCGTGCATCACATCTCGAGAACGGAGAATTTACGGGACGCACAGATATGGAGGAAGCTACTTGTGACGCTCTCGAGATTGTTGCCAGGTTCAAAGAAGCTACTGGCTTCAAGACGAAGATCGTTGGAGAGGGCTGTCGAGGGTCTTGGAAAGCATGGCCTCGTACCTTCGAATACCAATGTGGAGAATCGTCGTTGGAGTTCAACGACGACGTCATCCTCCCGTGGGAGTTTCATCGGATTTGGCTTTGGCAATGCGAGCCAAACCGGTGTAATTCCAGGTCGTAACATCAACAACACTTGCAACCCTTTAATAACAAGCAGCTCAATGACAATGGGACAAAACAATGCAACAATTGCGAATATATCACCGGGTGAACCGCCGACTAGCCTTTTACCACTGACTGCCAAACTCAGAGATGAACTCGAGACTCGATTGGAGGCGTACAAGCTTGCGTTACACAAAATTGAAAGCTGGGGTAAACAGAACGGTGGAGTCGGTGGTGGAGTGAGTGTCGGTGTCGGAGTTGGTGGTACACGATCAAAAGGTATGTATATAGACCTATTTTACACCTCATTGTTCTCATTGTCACGAGGAAATACGATTTTCATTCTTCCTTTCTTCATTTTCTCTTTCATCCTCTCTTCTACCACCTTCTTTTTTTTCTACCTCTTTTTTCTTCTCATCTCGCCTCTCTTGTGGCTTTTGTTGTGTATCGAAGTCGTGGAACGTTGATGGGACTCATTTTTTTTCTCAGCGTATAAACACGGGGATAAAATAAAAAAAAAAAACAAAAAAACGTGAGAACGATAAGAGAATAATGAAGGGGCTGGAATGAGACAATCTTTATCTCAAGAGCTTCTTTCGTCTCGTTAAAAAACGTGGAATTCTCAACAAAAATAAAAGTCTGAAGCAACGTTATTTTTAAATTTCATGCCAAAATTGTGCAATTACGTAATTGCCATGTTACGATTATTGTTTTTCGTTCTATAAATTTCGTGGAAAATTTAATAATATTGAAAAAATAAAGGGGCTCTGGAAAATAAGACATTGAAGCTTTTGGACGTTGATTGAACTTATGATTTCTTTGATTAATTGATCAAATGATGAAAAAATAAGCTTTAATTTTCTTATCCTCAGCTAACTACAGCCCCTTTAACTAGCCGCAAAGATATTCTCCGAGATAACGCTTTATTCATTGGCATTGTTCTCGCCGTCTATGCGAGAGCATGCATTAAGAACCTTCACCTTCGCATTCAGCAAACAATCGCGGAAGCGCGTCATGTTAATTTTGCAATTATAATCAATTAATTAACGTTCGTACGAAATGAAATTAGCACTTTATTTTCATTATTCATACGACAGTAATGAATATGTATTTTGTACACGTCGTTTTTAATCTTCATTTTAAAAACACATCCGCACATGGCTTCCGTAAAAAAGAAATTGCCCACAATTTTAATCGAATTTTAGAGTATTTTCGGGAAATTATTCGTTTGCAAAGTTATTTTAACCTCAGTTTTTTCTTTCTTATATTTTTCGAAACTTTTCATTATTTTTTCATCATTTAACAAAAAAGATTAAATGCAGTTTAATGGGTGGGGGTAAAATTTTCGAATGACGAAATTTCGAACAGCTAAAATAGCGAATTTTAACATACAATTATATATATATATATATTGATAACTGTATGTTAAAATTCGCTATTTTAGCTGTTCGAAATTTCGTCATTAGAAATTTTTACCCCCACCCAGTTTAATGAGGTAAAGGATAATTAACAGCTGGTGATCGACAAGTACGTGCGGCGAGTCATCAGCGTCAATTATCTCTGAAGTACAGCGAAGTGCAGCAGCGTTTGATTGACAATCAAAGTCTTTTGAATATATTGGGAAAACCGAGCGATCGTAATTTGGAAGATTTAATCGGCGAGCTGAGACGACGCGTCGAGCGGGACAAAGAGGCATTGAGGCAATGGAACGCAGTGAGAAAATCGTCCGGATTGAGCAGCGGCAGCGGAAGTTTAGCTGCGACAAAAAATCCCGCCCTCGCTGCGAGTCTGTTGCAATTTTCTCGGGCTTGTAGTCTCGCCCTTCGTTTGATGAACGAAGAAGCGAATATGCCCACGGGATATCAGGTTTGTTTACATCACATTTTGGGCCACAAAGTCGATCGAGAAGAGAAAATATTTAGCTGTAACTCGAAGCGTATTGTTGGTGAATTGATTGGATCAATATTTCTTCATCAATCGATTGTTCATACAAAAGACGAATCCTGCTTTTTCAGCAACGATTGAACTCTCCGACTTCCGAATATTGATTCAACATCCTTTTTTTTCATTTCCAATTCAGAGTAAAAGCAAATTAACAATTAAAAATAGATTGCGAAAATAATCGAACAATAGATCGATTTAAA
Source organism: Rhimphoctona megacephalus (assembly GCA_963989365.1). Taxonomy (NCBI): domain Eukaryota; kingdom Metazoa; phylum Arthropoda; class Insecta; order Hymenoptera; family Ichneumonidae; genus Rhimphoctona; species Rhimphoctona megacephalus. The sequence continues at coordinate 10,323,826 of OZ022422.1, read as the reverse complement.
TGAATAACGTTCCTTGCTCGCTTTCACTTCGAACACAACGAAACTTCTGTACCATTTCATGCACATATTCAATCAATACGGACAAAATTTTCGAGAATATATAAGCGTCGTATCGATACAGTCAGGGCGGAAGCATTTTGCAATGCTGCTCGAAATTCAGGTCACTTTTAATTCCCTTCTGTCGAACATTTTCGTTGCTGCCCTCTCTCACATATTTTTCCAATTGGACTGTAGACTCAACTTTTTTGCAGAATCTTTAAATGCTAAATAATGTTCTTAGTGTATCGTATTAGTTTTTCCAAGTATCAATTTTTCACAAAATGAGCAACTTTTTTATCAGAAGTTCGCTAAAATAAAAATAAAATTAAAAAAAGCAAAAGGTTAACGTCAAAATTCGTTGATTTTATGTCAAAATAGAAAACTAAGAGTAAAAGATCGTACGATATACGATAAATTTGGTTTGGACAGTTTGGAAAATTTGATTAAGGGGTCAGTCCATTTTGGAGCCACGAAAAAAAGACTATTATTTTCGCGATTTTTTTTTGAGGATTTTATAAAAGATATCAATATAAAAGTTGTTGGGCTTGATAAATAAAGTCTTGAAATACATAAAAAAAAAAAATAATTCATTTTTATTCATTCTTAAGTACAAAAACTATAGTTTAACGTAACGCCTCAAAAATAGGTGGGCTAGGTAGCTCCATCACAACTCGGCAACGGCTTGTCTGAAACAAAAAAATCAAAATCCATTAGATTCAGTATGACACCAGCTACAAAATGACCCTCGGATATAAAGTTTTATCAAAAAATAAAAAAATGGCAGATGAAAAACGAAAAAAGTAAAAAAAAACGCGGTTTTTTCGCAGTTTTTCACAAAAAAAGAATAAAAATCAAAATTTTAAAACCATCGAGGGTCATCTTGTTGCGAACCATGTTTACAATACGTGGTTCAAATTTCAAGAGAATCGGTATATTAGTTTTAGAGATACGATGGAGCTAGATTTTGAAAACGTTGTTTTGAGAAACACGCGTTTGAAGTTTATACGCTCAGGTAGACGAAATGAGATCCTGACGTTCAGGTAAAAAAAAAAATACTTAGAGAGCTCGGATTGTCATAAAATTTTGACACAATATTTCCGAATGTGTGTACTTTCGAAAACAGTAAAAAAATCGATTTTTTGAAATTTTCAAAGTGGACTGGCCCCTTAAATATAACTTTCTAGCTGAAGCGAATAGAAATTTTGTTAATTCAAATTTAAAAAATTCGAAAAAACTATCGTAGTAGATGTAAGTAGAAGTTTTTTCTGGATCGCATAAAGACCCATTGTAGTAACGACAAGGGCTCAAAAAATGGTAGTAACCCAGGGATAATTTAACTAATTATAAAAAATAATAATAATAATATTCCAAAGGAAAGTGGACAAACAAAAGAAATGGAGAATTTACGAGAGGACAGATTTGAAGCTGCCGAATCGAGCAGCAGCGCTGGTTATCACACGGACGACAGTTGCAGCCCAACTCCAGAGCCCGTTGTAATTGCTACGAGTACAAACAAAACCGCGAGCAATAACATTGGCGGTGCACTCGAGGACACTGCCGGAAGTTACTCGTGGACGACCGAGCAACTTACCGATAGGTATGTCGCTCTGTACGCCCACGCTCACTTGCACACACTCGATGCTCTAGATGCTCTCGAACCTCTTAAGGACGCGACCGATCTAAAAGCGAAAATCCTATTCTCCGTTGTTGTCGTAAGTATCCTGCCTCCAACTTCAATCTCCTTTTTTTTAAGACTTTTCTACTTCAAAAGGAAACTGAATGAAACTCTTATTTTCTGTCTTTTCTTTCTACACTTTTTTTACGATGTTCAAGTTTACATAGTTCGAATCCGGCGTAATTTTTCTTTCTTTCTTTTATTAGCGCCCAATATTAACTTGTGCTTTGAAACCACGAAAGTCTTTTTAAAACTCATCAAAAAAGCTGAAAAATAATTTGAGGCAATTTGAATTATGAAATAAGAAACTAAACAATAATTTTTCGAGATTCTCATTTTTTTCGTTCATTTACGTCATGAAACTGTATCAACGTTTTTTACAATGAAATTAATTTCTTCCAGAATTAATTCTTTGTTGAAAATTACGAAAATTAGTCGCCTTTCTTTTTAAATCCAGGAAACTAAAGTCACTAAATAATTGTGAGCTGTTAAAAAACCTTAAATGAGAAAACGTTTTTCAACTTTCTTATTTTTAATGTTTCTCTCACGTCATAAAATTACTGTCGACCTATATTTTTCAACATATTACATTTAACTCCATAACTTTCCATACAAAAAAATCATTATTTCAATCATTTTATTTGAATTCAAAATAATTCAATTATTTAAGTTATTTATTTTATTTTATTTTTTAATTTCATAATAAGATTTTATTCATTCTAAATAGTTCAGATTTATAAACAATTTTTCTTTATTTCCTTTGTCGGTTATTAGAACTTCGATAAATTTGTTTATCTCGCGTTTCAAAATGTTAGAATTTCTCACCAAATGTTTTGACGATTTGTAGAATATTAAAATAAAATGAAAAATGTGTATAAATTTGAACAGCTTTCATGGCGAGTGTCCGAAATAGTGCAAGCATCGAGGCGTCACGAGGCTATTAAAATATTGAACGGTGGAGTATCGCAGCAAACGAGTGGAGTTAGTCTATCGATGAAGAATTTGTCGGATGTTGGATCGAGCTTCGAATTGTTGAGCCGTAAGAGCAATAACGAATTCCAAAAATTGTCAAGCCAGCTGGAAGAATGCATGAACGAACAAATAGCGAGATTCGGTTACGAGAGTGGCACGCGACAAGTGGCGGAGCGTGTTTTATCGCAGTTGGAACGTACACTGTACGATTTTCCATGCTTGAGACAATCGAGTGAACTTAAACGTTACGCGCTTGCATGCACGTCACTGGCTTGGATTTGTTTGGCACGCGAGAGCCCTCTTATACTTGATGTTGCACAGGGATTTAACAAATTCGACAGCGAGATACACGCGAGGCATCATGCCTCGCCGGATCCTCAAGGATCCAGAATTATCGCTGTTTTATGGCCGGGGCTTTTCTTACGAGAGGCTTCGAGAACCTCGTGTTTGTACAGAGCTGTTGTACTAACAGCATCTTCGCTTTCTCCTTTCGTCAATTGAAGTCAATTAAACAAAAAGAAACACTCGATTTTATATGTATTTGTATTTATATATGTATATGTGACTGCATTTTTAATAATTCTCAATGAATTTCGTCAATTATTAAACCATTTAATGAAGTTAATCGATCTTTTATTATTTATCGACGAATCATTCTCTTGCAGCGAGTACGGTCTAACAATCACAGTTAAAACTTTGACAAACGTTCTTCATAAACACTATTTCTACGTGGACGACGAAAATTCCACGAATTACAGTGTCAACACATTTTCGTCGAACTGTGTCAAACAAAGCGAGAAGAGTTACAATGTGTTAAAGTAAAGATACGTTATTGAATTGTTAAATTTCACTTTTAATTGAGAGTTTGTAAAACACTCGATTAAAAACACTTGTAAACTCTATTCTATGATTATATTTCAATTTCGTATTCATAAAAATTTACAGAGGAACACGGTACGAGGTTTTCATCAGTACGAAGTGAACGAATTTAGAGTTCAAATTCTTGAACGATCTGAGCCTTTGTACATTGGCAAGGGTAATAAAACCTCGTCCGTTTTCACAACGCAATTCAGTCAAAATTTACATAGTCCGACGAAAATGTGTCACACAGTTATTCTGATAAATATTTTTAGTAAACATCAATGGAATTTTTTGTTCGTGTAATAAAATTGAAGCGAAGTATATGCGTTAACGTGAAATGAAAAGCTCGAGGCTACAGTTTAATATTTTTGTATTGTCGTCCATAAAAAAATACACGCTTAGATTTGTTTTCGTATTCATTGTAAAACTTTGCCCTTGAAATTTGACCTACTCACAAAATTGATTCAACGAAGAGCTTTCTCTAATGGCAATCAAAGTAAACTCGAGGTTTGAGGCACTCTGTTTGCTCAACGTTCCAGAATTAGTGTACTCAAGGGTTAAAGCTGCGAAGTTGTAGCAATATCCCTCCTAACCAACGAATTCATCACGAGATTTAGTTCTCAATGTCAAAAAAAGTTGTTTTTCTGTTCAACGATAACATTGTGAAGACGTATGAATTTTTCAATACAAAAAATACAAAAAATGTCGAAGCTTAAAGAAATTTAATTTAATCATAATTATTTTCGAATTTTTGATTTTTTGCTGGCTACTTGTACACACTGATGGGCTTGTGAGACTTGAGCGAATTTTTTTAACGATTTTTTAAGATATTTTTTTCCGGTAAACTACTCGAGCCAATAAAAAAATGTAAAGAAAATCGCGAGTTTTGCACTTTCTTCAGGTCTCTCAAACCCAATAGGGTTAATAGGCTTGAAAAGTAAAATTGAAGAAACGTGAACGTCGAAAAATCGGTTTTTTCTTACCTACCAGCCGAATATTCCCCCCTTAACGTATATTTTAAAAGGCACTCTTAATTTTATCATTTTTTTATGAAATAATACTAAATGAATAAGCTACCACATTTTTTTTGAGTAAAAAAAAAGTAATTTCGTGATAGAACGCGACCAGAAACGAAAATTCCTTAATGCGATGATTTTGCAGAATATATAACGTTCAGAAAATTTGCCACAGTGGCCGCTGGCGATCAATTATCCTCCCTCACGTTTTTCCCTAACTCCCACACGTATAGTGAGTAGTGACATTAAAAAATTGTGTCTAGTAGATTTTTGGTACATAGCGAGTATTTTTTTTTATTAGCCAAAGCTAATAAACAAAAATATTCAATACAAAAACAATTTATTATACACATTGAATGTAAGCGCCAATTTGCAGTCTTCCGCGAGTCATTTTTTTTTATTCTAACCTCTATTTATCTTCATTCCTATATGCTCAATGGATGTCAACGATTAAATGTTTTGAGTCCTAAATACAACGTAGACTCGGCTACATTTATAGTGCAAAATTTGTGATAAACACCTAACGGATATACAGACTCAAAATTGCGACACAAAAGCCATAATCGTAATTCCCTCTCAACTCCCTAAAAGCAAGAATGTCCGTGATCCCTTCCACTTTATTTATTATGTATATACATGCATGTGTGAAATGCTATGGCGGGTGTGATCATAAATTTTTCCTTTCATCCATACATCATAGAGAACTTATACCCTTTTATAGCGAGATACTCCAAAGCTCGTTCCCTTTTTACATCACCCTAAAATGTACTCTACAATATTAGTGGCTTGGAGAGTATTGTGTATTTAAAAAAAAAATTTTATAGAAACGCTCGCGTGTCAATGCGAAAATTAAGTTCGCCTATGACACACTGATCGATCGCTTTGAATTTTTCGAATCTTGGTTCATCCAAACGGGATTTTTCATTGTGATAAAGAAAACTCAGTGCATACAGAAAAATGGCAAAATGGGCTAATTTAATTCGGGTTGATTTTGGTGGTTTTCGAGAAATGCGATTCGAAAATTTGCAGCTATCTCTCTTGCACCCAGGCGACTCCTTGGTCAGTATTCCAGTTTACCTTTTCATTCGCATAAATTTGAACACTGTAGTGGCTGTAGTATTCACTCAAAAAACCAACGGAACGTAAAAATTGTTTGGTACTATAAAACGTCGGGAATTTTAATAACAGATAACGTTACACAAAAACATGGAATGTGTTTAAACGCAAATGGTGCTAAAAAATTCGGAAAATTATTACTAAAAACTCAATTTAATCTGGATTCAATTGCAACGATCACAAATTTAAAAAATTATGCTATACAATTTTACTGCTTGCAAAATTCTGTCGATAATCAAAGCGAATTGTCATTCAAATCAGATTATTTCGGTCGGTGCACAGTATCGGCGTCCACAATTTTTTGAAAATGGTTTTCATTTTGACAACAGGACAAACCTTTTCTTGACAGGACAAACCCTTCTTTTCTTTTTGTCCGTAACGTCTATTGATTTAGTATTACAAAAAACGTGAACAATCTTATAATTGTGAAAATAACGAAAACGCTCATTGTTACTCAGTTGGTAATTATCAACTGTAGATTCATTCGTACAGTCGAATCCTGGGTTAATTTTTTTTTCGTTTGAGAATTGACGTGCAAGATTAAGGGCCGGTTGTTCCACCTCCAGGTAAATTTTATCTGATAGTTAAAGGTCTGCTACTCAATGCTACAACCGTCAGGTAAAATTTACCAGAAGGTGGAACAACCGACCCTAAGTAATTAGTATAAATTTCTTTAATAAAATAATCCCCAAAATAATCGGGGGAATAGTAAAAATCACAACTGTTACAGTCGACTTCCTCGCTTGTCACGTTCCCATGTGTTCACTGTTCTCATATGTCCACTCCGTCTGTCCCCATGTGTCAACTTCCCCACCCCCCACTCTGACACATTTTTCGAAACATTCCAGACGCCTTGCGCGTTGCGCATACGCTGTGGTGTCAGTAATCTTAAAAGTGGGGATGGAGGAGAACTTGACACAAGGGAACTTATTTGGTCTCTGCGGGTTGACAGGTGGGAGAGTCGACTGTACTTACTGACCGAGTAGACTAAATTCGAAAACTTTCCAAATTGACCGCTGTTTGCCGCTGTCAAAAGCGTCATTTCTCAGATCGACCGCAAACTTTATTATCTTCTTCTTCTTCTTCTCTTCTATGGCTATCGCCCTCTTTGAGGCATGTGCCACAACTTTATTATCGAAGACATCTCAAAGCTCGTCTTTGCATCTATGGAATTAGATGTATGTCAGCTAGTGGAGTCAATCCCGTGTGTTGACTGTGTTGACACAAGGACACTAATATAAATCCTGTTCATAAGAGTGTGTGGTGCGCGTGTGTGCATCGTCGCGACTTATTATCTGTGTATAAACTAGGCTGATCGTGATGTCACCAAAAATGTGAGAGTGAGAAAGAGACACCTTACACATCTTTATGTACATATATATACTCAAATACACTTTGGAGAGTACGTAAGACGTAAGACGAAAGTTGTTTTGTTCTTGCTGTGAGTTTGATCCCAGAGCATGGCCGGCTTCGTGCCACTGTCCGGTAGAACAGCGAGAAAACAGTGGATACTTCACGGTAATTATTATCCGCTAATTGTTGAATTTATACAATTGTATAAACAAATGAATAACAACATCTTATTCTTCAACTTGCCCGAAATTCGCCACGATCAATGTCGCGCAATATATTTGTTTCGCATCGTCATTTGACAGTTGTCAAGGCCCAATGTTTTGCGTTCGAAATGTCGAATCTTTTTCATTTTTTTTATTTTTTTCAAATCTCATTGCGTTTTGAGAATTCGTGCGAATAGAATTCGATCAACTGTCTAGTGATTATGTACAGATGGTTCTAAAGGACCCCTTCGAGGACTTCGATCCCAATTGGCGGAGGACGGATGCTTGGAGTCTCAAGTCGTTCTGGCTAAACAATTGTTGGACGAAAGATGCGGTTAGTAATTTAGAATTTGAAGAATTAACAGAAAAATGTAATATTTATCTTTTTTAAGTTGATTCTAAAAATGTTCTTATCAATTTGTTTTTTTTATTTTTGCGAAACACTAGTTATTATTATTTAATATTTGTTATATCGTGTTTTATGAAAAAAAGTTTGTTCCTTTTGTTTTATTTAAACTCCGTTAATGTCGATATGCTTGAGTTACTCTAACGAGGCACTTTCTTTCTCCACAGAATTGGACGTGGATAAAGAAGAAAATGCCAAGCTCGGAGTTTATTGGCTGACGAAAGCGTCAGAACAAGGAAACTTAGAGGCGACTGATATATTGAAAAAATGTTTGGCAACAGGACGCGGAATCACAGAGCATAATTATTACGACGTTAAAAGTTGTCTGGACATGTCCCAAGATGAGAAATTAGCGAGGCGCGCAGCCCGAGAGATGTTTATCAGGTGAATATTTTTATTTAGCTTTTAAGTACCAGAAAAATTAATCCTGAAGGCAAAATCAAACATCGATTCGATTGTGAAAACAAAAAGTATTTTTTAGATTGAATTTTTTCCTCTGAATAACAGATTTCTTAAAATTTCTTTCATTTCAGTTAGAAACTAAATTTTCCTTGCATATTTGCTCATAAGAAAAATGATCCTATGCTCAGAAAAAGGAATTTCGTTGCATGGAAATGATGCAAATTTAAACATCATTTTTTTCAAACGTTCAATCGTTTTTTTTTCTGTCGACAGCCTCTCGAACGGCGAAGATTTCGTAACGACGGAGCAGCTCGGAAGAAGAATGAGAAAAATAGGAAACTACCATGAGGCAGGCACGAGTTGCATCGAGAGATTATCGAGCACCGATTACGAGAGATCGAATTGCAGCGAGAAGCAAAAATGTCTAGACAACAAAAACGGAGAGAGTTTGACTGAGAGTAGAAAGGGTGGTCAGGGCGAAGGAAGGGACGGAGTGGATGGGCACCGTTTGACAGTGCATGGGATAATCAAGTACGGAGATGTGTTGGAAAATCAGGGTGAAAAGATAACGGAAGCTGCTTTGGTATCGGCAGCGACGAGTTACGCGCGAGGTTTACTGCCGATAGTATCGCACGCGATTTGCACTTTGGAGCGTTCGGAGATGCGATTGGACGCGATACCATTGCTCCAAAGACCATTCGTTCATCCCTTCGAATCCCTGAAACGTCTTTACGTTTGGATAATCGAAAGATTAGGAAAGCGTAATTTTCCAATAGGAAAATTCATATTTGCCTCGAATATCCCAACGCTGCTTCTTCTCCTCGTTTACTCGATGCTCGGCACGGAAAACCTCGTTCTTTTCGTTCCAATGGGACTCTACTATCTCTCGTTTCTCATAATGGTAATCGCGACTTTTCAAATGCTTCAAAGTAAACGAGAGCTCAGTGAATTTCGTGCCTGGTCCGGTTTGTTTCTCAGTTATTCCGGTGGCAATTTAAACGCTCAAGAAGCAGAATACCAATTTTGCCGCAACAATCTCAAGCCCTACGGCCATTTTTTCCTCGCATTACTAGTGAATCTTATGGTTTATCCGATTATAGCACATCAATGGACACCGCAATCGGAATTAGCCGTTATTGCTTTTGCTCTCACGCTCTCGACTCTCTGTCATTTCGCCTGGAAAGATACATCACGATTTCCCGATTTTTTGGCTCTTCTCAGCTTCGGGGTTCACGTTTTAGCCAAGTATCCCTACGAAACTGATATCGTTGTTGCACAAACCTGGAGATTTCTCGATATTCGAGTTCCCACTTTCGCCTCTTACGTCGTCGGCAATGGAATTGAATTTTGTCTCAATTTTCGCGCTGTTTTTTATCTCCTCATACCTGCGGTCTTTGCGAAAATGGCTGCGCGTGATAATTGGCGAGGCACTTATAAAACACTTATTCCACATTGTGTCACTCTCAGCTGGTGGCAAATCGCAATTTTGAGCTCTCAAGGCGCCACCTGGTACGGCCTCATCAGAGGTGCTCTCGCTCTCGTTGGCATGGTACTCTTCATTCCTATCGCTAGCTTAGCTTCAATCGTTTTACCTATTATAGCAGCCACCAAATATCTCGCCGAGAGCGAATTAATCGTACGAATTGCTACGACTGCTGTACTCGGTGGTTTGCCCTTTTTTGCTTCGTGGTATCTCAGGAAGGCCAGAACCTTGAGATTCAATTGGATCATCACGTGTATTCAGGTAAAAAATCTTTTTCCAATTTTAATCCGTCAGCGATCGCACTATGAGACTTTCTCACACTCATATTAAAACTACGATTACTCGAAAATTTCAAATGACATAAGCATTTGAAATTTTTTCTATCTTCATCATATTTATTCCTCTCTATGATAGGAAAGTTGAAAAAAATTTTTTGATTTTTATTTTTTAACTTTTTAAATGATTATTTTTTTTGGGTTTTAGTGTCATTTATCGTTGTATTTATGGTTTTTGAAAAATAAAAATGTTTAATAGCCGCAATCACTGCAGCGAAATTATTTTCAAGTTTCTATTTATCAAATTAAGCACTTGAAACTATACATGTGAGAAAATCTCTCATCGCGCGATAAATGTTTAAAGTGTAGCGCGACCGCTGACGAGTTAAGGCTGCTTTACGCATAATTTTGAAATAAATCATTTATTTTATTGACATTTCTTGGACTCAGATATTCGAGAAATCATTGAAATATTCAGACAATAAAATAAATATAGATTCATTCATTTTACTTCTAAACAGTTACGAATTTTTTTCCAAGTGTTTCTGAAATTTTTGAAAATATGGAAAAAGTTGATTAAAAATCGCCAAGTACTGAAACAATTTTTTATAAATTGCCCTACAAAATAAATTTCTTTTCAAATTTCTGAAAAATGGATGATTAATCCCTGTTTTTTTGTACGTTTTTGTGGAAAAAATTGACATCATATTTATGTAGTAAGTTTATGCTTAAATAGTTTCACGAATAATGCTATCAGAAAAATTCTGGTGATTTGACGAATAGAGCTGTGTTGAAATTGTTCGTTGTTGATGTTTTTTTGGTTCAATCAATTCGCTAATATCTTATGGGGTTTGTTGCTATTGAAAATTAATATTGCTAATTGTAACTTTTCCAAGACAGCCGTATTTGTGGAAATTTTTTGCCGAATGTGTAAAGCAACTTCAACTTCAAAGTAGAAAGTGAAAAAAGTCTAAAAAAATGTTTTTTTTTCAGCTGGGCCTCGGACTGGTCGCAGGAACATTTTTGTCCTGGCCGATGATACACGATTACAAGCAGGACGATCGATCGGATCCAGGTGTGGGAATGGTGGCAACATTAAGTTGGGAGCAGTATCAAAATTATTGTCATCAATCGGCGTGGGAGGAAACGTCGTCGAAGGCTCAAGTTCAAGTGCAATGTGCACAGTTGGAAGGAGCGATGATATCGTGGGAGGGTTACGTGACGAACGTGCGTTTGAAATCGATTGACAATAAGCTGGGCGCGATGTTGAACAAATTGCCGAATTTCGTGAGTGAACCATTGAGTTGTTTGTGGGGTGATCCGATCGAGGAGGACTGTGGAATGTTCGATCAGCTGCGACGAAAATCGTGCCAAACAATACCGAAAACGATTCTTCGGGGAAGGAAAGAGAAGTGTCATTTGCTCGGTTGGAACCGATATGAATTTGAGATTTTCGTCAAAATGAAAAATCACATTTGGGGCGGCAACGCCGAAATCGTGCTGATCGGTGATAATTCTTTCACGAATTTTAGCCTAAATATTTATCCCGGTGACAAAATACGTTTTTCCGGAACTTTAACGAATCAAGGCTTACAGAGCGAGTCTTTGCTGGGCGGTGTTCGACCGCACGTCGACGTCGACGATGTCGCTTGCATTGCTTGCCACGTTACCGAATTGCAATCTACTAAACGACAGAGATACGAATTTAGCGTTAGCTCCGTCACCCAAACTCTTTATCTCGGAACTAAACTTATTCTTAATTTCTTGTTTAATCCACTCGTTATTTTCAAATGAAGACCATCAAGATAATCGAAAAACATTGCTCTATTTTTTTTTTTTTTTACTCATGATCGAAATAAATATTGTTAAAGTCTTTTTAATGCACATTGAGAATCGCAGATCCCGATATTCGCGAATTTTAGATGAAAATCCAATTTTGCCCTCAAACCTTATAAAAAAATGAAATTAAATCGGAACTAACAAAAAATCCAATGTCTAAATTGTCCCTAGCGATTTAAAAGAATCGTGTTATTTTTAAAAATTTTATTTTTCGAAATAACTTCGTTGTAACATTTTTATTTGCTGTAAAATTATTTTTAGTCCCGTTTTGCACCATTTTTAGTTGAGCTCTGCGATAAAAAATCATTCTTTTTTTAAAGAATTCGCCGCGAGTAAAAATACAGCCGCCATAATACTTTAGTACCTAATTCTCCCTGGTCATTAACAACAACAACTTACATTAAATAGCCTCGCGCCATATGTTTCTATATGCACGTGAGAACTTGCGTCAGTTAAACTTAACCCAGTTACCACACCATACCAATAGCCAAATATTCCAACAGGAAAAAAGCAGATAAATGAAATACACATCACACAAACCAGTAAACAAAGTCACTGTACTTTGAGAAAATTATTTTTGTCTATTCTACAAATTATTTACTTATTATTATTATTATTATTATTATTATTATTATTATTATTATTATTATTATTATTATTATTATTATTAATATTAAAAATCAACTTTCTTTTTTACTTATTTTTATTTTTAATTGGAAACGATCTGCCCCCTTCAATTTTTCATTCTACCGTTTAATCCGTGCCTTTAATATTGCGTTTCTTGAAAGAAAAAGAAAAAAAATGCAGAATTCTAACGTAAAATTGTATAGTTCGTTATTTTTCCATTACGTCAACGTCGCGCGAATATTGTATTGAGTATTGCGCCTTCCTAAATACAAGCACTGTGCAAACGACATTTTCGAATTACGAAACAAGTGAATTATATTGCAAAATATATAAAAAGGAAATAAAATTCTGGAAACAAGGAAAAGTGCCGCCCTCAAACATATATTTACACAGTTTCCTGAAGGTCGTTTTGAAATTTTGAAGACTACAATTCGAAATTTCGAAAATAAAAAGTCTCATCTACTTTTATTTTCAATTTTTCGTTAATTAGGTTAACGAGAGAATTGAAATTATTGTTAATTATTTCGAATATTCTCCATATCAGTATTTTCTGAAATCAAAAAAATTGTTTTTTTTTTTACACATTAAAGACACGATTGTAAAAAAAATGTGGCTACGTTAATTTTTTCGATTATTGGTTTTCAAAAAAAAAAAAACGCTTGGCAAAGAAACACCGAAAGAGGAAAGATCGTGAGGATTTTTGCCTTCAGAATCTTGAGATCTGCCTAATCGATGAAAATTCCTGACGGGACGACCTGTAGATACTTTTATACAGCGACGTACAAAACAAGTAGAACAAAATGATCTTTTTCGACTGCGTCGAAAATTCGCGGCTTCGAAATTTTGACCGATTTTTAAAAAAAAACTAAAAAGTCAATCGTACCAAATTTCCTCAACTTTTTGGAGCAGTCCAAATAAATCATCCTGTTTCATTTTTTTTTTTTTTACGTCACTGTATTTTTACTCGTTCCTGTAGTTAATCACTCGTACCACGTATTAGTAAAATTAAAAACCACTTAGATACAGATGTAATAACTCCATGTATTTTACTATTTAGCATATATATATATATATATATATCTATACATTTTATGTTGCGTAATATTGTAATATATCTTACTGCCAGTCCGAGAAAGATACAAGATCACATATTTTTATATTATAATTATTTTCCATTCTTAAGGGGACAGAGCTAGTTGGAACGTCAAAAAAAAGGCCTTTTTTCCGATTTTTTTTTGGTCAAACGATAAAATAATTCACAACAAAAGTTCTTCCGTTTAAAAGATACATATGTAATGTATATGTTGCAATTTTTTCAACGCAATACATATCGAAATAAGCTGGTGACCGTCAATTGCCGAGGACGCTGCAAAAAAAAACACGGTTTGCGGTGATCAAGCTCACGCTGCAACGGCTCATCTGAAACAAAAAAAACGGAGGGGATTTATAGTTAATGATATAATGCTCCGGTTGAACGAAGGGTTTTGAAAAATTTCCATTTTTCACAAAATGGCGGCCGTTAAAAGTCAAAAGTGTTTTTTTGACCAAAATATCAGTTCCATTTTTTGCTATTAAAAATAAAAATAATTATCCAAAAAAAAAATCCTTCGTTCATATGGAGGACTACCATGTATAGAAGAAGTGATATAAATTTCAACCCGATCGGTAAAGCCGTTCTCGAGCTACAGTGATCACCGACTTCAAAAACATGGTTTCGAGAAAAACGCACTTAAAGTCCGCTACCTGCTTACCTATGGCTCAGACACGACGTGCTACAAAGTCTTGTATTTCGGCGAATAATGGTCCGATTTACATTTACCTGGGCGGAAAATGTTCGTAAGAGATTCTACTTTTTGAAAATGAAATAAAAAAAAATCGATTTTTCGAAAATTCTAACTAGGTCTGTCCCGTTAATATGAGTATTACGATTAAAACTACGTGGTAAAATACAATTTTTTATTTACATGATCATTTTTTTTCTGTTAATTTGCTCGGGCCGATCATAAAAATGGTGCGAATGGTGGAGTGCAAAAAAACCCTGGTGAAACGTCATTAAACCGAAAAATTTCAAACTTCGATATTGGGCATTGAAACTCGATCAAAATTTCACACAATTCCATTTATTTTTTATTAAAAAAAAAAAAAAATTTTAATTTAATTTAATTTTAATTAAAGTCAATTTCGATCCCAAAATCCTGTTACGATATAACAAAAATTGACACATTAAATTCCTTGGTTTCGGCCAAAATATTGAAGAGGATTCTCGTCTCGAGCAAAGTAAAATTTCGAGACAGAAATAATAGTGAAAAAAAGAAGAATTTAATTTAAATTCTTCTTTTTCTTTACTGTTATTTCTGTCTCAAAATTTTATATTTTAATTCAATTGAATTAAAATGTTATAAATTGGGACCGATCTCGTGGATATTTTACGAGAATTTATTCGCCACTGATTGTCATCGTTTTGCGATCGACTCTGAATAAAAAAGCAAAAAAAACTTAAGTATGAACCTTGAAAAAGTGTCTGAATTAATCAATGTGTAGATCTGTACAGAGCGAGAAAAAGAGTTTGACTGAATTTATCGATATTGAAAAAAGTGGTAGCGGATTTGACGAAAGGAGAATAGAGAATCTCGAGGGAAAATAAGGAGTCTAAGAAAATATAAAATATATGTGTATATACTATATACTATATATACATATATATATATATGAATATATATGTATGTGCCTTCGTGTTATTTCGTTCGACCAATAAAACGGTACCGATGATTTCCTCATGAAAAATCCGTTAGATCGTGTACTTATAAATGTACTCATTTGCCTTCCTTATTGTATTCACTATAAAGAAGGAGAAAATATAATAAGAATACAATAATTGTAAAAATTTCCTGATATTAAATGTAGTATTTTGGATGTGCTGCTGAAATTTGCCCTGTTCGAACGAAATATCTTTTTCCTAATATTTCATATTGATTTTTTAATCCTAGCTACCCACTATAACTTTTAGTACCTTACTTACACACTATCGGTCTATTGGACCGATGACTTTTATTGCTCTATAACATTGTAACAAACGCGTCTATTGAGGTTTAATTGTAGTGAAATCGAAACTCCAGACTCCGACCAATCCGGAGAAGCAATCAGTAAAGCCAAACACTCGTTTGATAAAAAGTTATAACGTTTATGAAAAGGCGTGTGGTGAAAAAAATATGAAAATTTAGCGTTGCTGTCGGTACATTGGACCCCGTAGTGTGTAGCTAGGGTTAACATTTAAAAAACTAAGGAAGTAAAATTATCACGTTTTTTTTTCATCATTCCACCGAGCAAAATTTCAACGACACATTTTCATTCCATTTTGTCCAATCGGTAAAAAATAATTTCTAAAAAAATAGTGCAAATTTCATGAGCCCGCAATTATTTTCATTCTACACATTTTGGTGGTTCAATTTTTGGTTGTAAACAAAATATTTTTTATAACTTATAAGCAACGCAAATGATAAAAATGATTTTTATTATTTTATCACTGATTCGACCGGGCAAATTTACACCCGTTGCAAATTTACACTCGTTGCAAATTTACATACAGTTTTTTTTGTTTGCAAATAGTGCATTTTTTTGCGTTCACTTTTGTAACAATCGTTTTTTCGTGCTCTTCCACGTGGTAGTAAAATTTCATTCCAATTTAATGAATCAATTGAATTTTAATAATGGAACTATAATTTTCATTAATCAGAATGAAAAATCCTAGAAATGAAATTGGAACAAATGAAAATTGAGCAAACATCGATCTTGCGATAATAATAATGAATTACGACAATAATAATAATTGCAGCTATAATTACGGTAATAAAAATATCTAGATGGATTTATTTTTTGCTAAGACATAACATTTATCCTCTTTAGTCTTTCCTCTCTGTCCGCTTTTCTCTGCAATCTTCTTTGTATCGGTGGAATTAAAAATAACATTACTCCACTGATGCCAATCATACCACCAGCGACGAAAAAACCCGGATCGTAAGAATTTAACGCATCGTATAGCCAACCTGAAAAAAAAACAAGATTATTTCCGTAAAATATTGACACATAAAAAAAAATACTTCGAAAATTGAATCAAAATACAATTTTGATTGAATTTTCAATGTCGAATTTTTTTGCTAATAGCGTTGCAAAATTTGCAACGATATTTTCTTCGAATAGAAATTCTAAACTTGATTCTAGTTTCAGGCGTTGAAAGTTAGAGAAATTTTTTAACGACCAAAAAAGAAGATTCGTCTACAATTTTTGAAAAACTTCGAAATTTGATAAAATCTAAACCGAATTTTTTAAATTTATATGATGAAAAGAATATAATAAATTAAAAAACCTAAAATTCAAAAAATTTGATATTCCCAATGAATTTTTGGATGAGAGAATCCTCATAAAATTGAAATAAGAACGGATTTTCAAAAAATCTCTAATCAAATCCCTACAGATTCTGTAAAAATGTATTTAAAAAGCGGCAAAAGTTGAAAATCGGTAGGAAATAAAAATTCTCGTAGCCTTACCAGCGATTGGAGGGCCAAGCAGGGAGGCGAAACCTTGAAAAAGTAAAAGAAGACCAAAGGCATTGGTGAGTCTGTCCAAGCCCAACAAATCGACTAGAATGACAGACGTTAGTCCGACGTAAGCACCGGCTGTGAAACCGAAGACAGTTCCATAAAGCGCGAAAGTAGCGAAAGAGTCGCAGAAAGCGCTTAATACTGTTGCTGTAAATGATAAAGAAAAAATAAAAATTACTCGATTTCAGAGAAAAAAAAAACGAATCACAGTCCGTAAAAAGCTCATGAAATTCAATTCAAATTCTTACAGAGCCCGCAGAGGGTCAAACATAAATTGTAGACTAGAAGACGATTGATCCACGGTTTGTCTGACAAATATCCGAGGACTATACGACCAACCGTATTGGCAATACCGACAACAGCCAGTAAATAACTCGACACGTCTTTGTTAATACCGCGCTCCTCTGCTTGAGCCTAAACAACATTTTCATCATTAAATAATTTCAATTAGTTTCGACCTGTCAAAAATACAGAATCAATCAAATTAATGCGAATGAAAATCCTGAAATTTCTATTATAACAAAACAATGTATATGTCAAATAATAGTTACAAAAATAACAATTAACCCTGGAATCCGACAACGGGGTAATTAGTTACCCCACGAAAATATCAAATTTCCTTCCCGAACCAATTTTTTAAAACCATTCCTTCCGTTTTATAGAGTTTTCACCATTAAATATTTACCGAATGCGACGTTATCATGCACCATTCTCTTCGTTACCAAAAAAGCGGACAAGTGCGAGTTGAACTCGCGTGGAGAGGGTTCCGTACGATGAATATGTTATCTACCATGTTTTTTTTAAATCTGACTGAAATGTCTTTGTGGTAACTAAAAATTTTAATACCATAAACTTCTTACAGGTTTTCCTGTAATCTATAAGTAAAAAAAACTATTTTCTGTATTTTTTCAAGATTTTAGGCTCAGTAGTTTCGGAGATAGGAGGGGGGGGAGGGGGAATGGTCAATTTTCATCTATTTTCTTAAATAACTTTAAAACTATTTATTTTAAAATTATAAAAAAAATATATTTGAGACCCTCACAACAAACCCTTTCATTTGATATGTCACACGGTACAGTTTGCAAAACTTTTTATTTTTTTATTTTCTAATTTGCCCCTCAAAAGTGACCCCCATATTCAAATTACTATTACTATTTTACTATTTACTATTGGGGTTTTGTAACCAATCGCCCCCGTGATTTTTACTTCCACGGCTCAGGCCCTTCCCTCTTAGCCTCCCCACTCTTTTTAACTATTCCTCTACTTCTCCATTCTCCCACACGTGCGGCTGCAGCCGATTTATTCCCGCACTGTATCGCATTTACCGAGGGCGAAGGGAAACTGCAGAAAACCTTGCCGATACAGCCGGTGCTCGACTAATCTCTGCGGGTGGCAATGCGAGCACGCTCAAGCACGACCACCAGAGGCGCTCACAGGTAGGCACCTCCTCAGCTGTGATGCAATGAGCCAGCCAGTGCACGGACCATCCGCACGATGAGAACCGTCCACGGGAGGCCACCAAAAAGCCGTACACCGACCGCTCATGCATCGCAGAGTGGTTTTTGGCCATGGATTTATGAAGGTGGAATCTGAACCACCCGGGACTGCAGCAGAAACACTTGAAAAAATTTTCAAATTTTTCATTGGTGTTTTGGCCGGGATTCGAACTCGGAACCCACGACGTGCGAGTCCGAGCCCCTATCGACCGGACCAACCGCTCTCCCAAGTGACTTCCATATTCAAAATTCATTTATTTACGTTACACATCCGTGTTTGAGTCACAGAAATTTATATGTATATCAAATTTCAACTTAAGGGGACAGTCTGCCATTATTTTTTTGAAAAAATCGATTTTCTGAAAAGTACAGATTTGTGTAGTAGATATATATATAGAATTACTATACAAAGTGTCATTTATGCCAGAAAGACCGAGAACAAGTAGAAATACGCATAGCAAGACGAGGGACTCAGATGCGCCTAGGCGCTTGGCGCGTTTTTAAACGCGTTTTTCTCGAAACAACGTTTTTTGACCTGGCTGACATTCTAGAAAAAAAAGTTTTGTACCTATCGAGCTGAAATTTGGTACACTTATTCTACACATGTATAGCTTCCGTTTGAGCTAGAATTATAAATTTTTATTAATATTTGGTCGATTGTTTAAACAATTAAAGTGGAAAAAAAAGGTCAAAGATTTCAAAAGTCCGCCATTTTGTTTTTTGTTATCACACATGAATTATTCTAGGCCGAACTATAGCGACAAGTCTATATTTTACTAATTTCGCCACTTTTTTTGTTTCAAATGATTCAAAGTCAAGATATCGTGTCAACCAGATTTTAACAGGGCTAACTTCAGGCTGCCGTACCAGCGAGATTTACAGTGAAAAAAAAAAAAAATTTGTTGTATTACTTTCATATGTCTACTTTCATGTATTAAAAGTAGACATAAATAAATCAAGTTTACTATGAGAAAAAAATTTATTAACAAAATCATTGAAAATGGCAGACTGCTCCCTTCCAGTCCAGTAGAAAGCGGTCCAGTAGATTCGGAGCAAATTAGTTGTGACGGACGGTCAGACAGACAGACACACGAGTGATCCTATAAGGGTTCCGTTTTTTTTTTTTTTCATTTGGACGTACGGAACCCTAAAAACGAAGAGAATGGTATACAATTAAACCTTATTATCGCACACGAGGAACATTTAATGCTAAAGAGAAGATTGGGGTAATTATTAAGCCCAGTGTGGGGTTTACGTTTGAAAAAATAGATTGTGGGGTTCTAGGGTTAAAGCGATTGATAAACAATATTTTCTAATAGATATTTTGGTGCTTCGATTTGTTTGCTGCTAATTAATAATAATTAGAAGCAATCGAATCTTTATTTTGTAGTCAAATGAGAAAACAACGTTTTTTAGTGAAAACATTTTTTTTTGCATTTTTTCGAAACTTTCGTTTTATAGAGTTTTCTTAATCGAATATTCACCAAATGTATCTTTATCATACACCATTCTCTTCGTTATAAAAAAAGGAAGAGAATGCTGTATAATTAAATCTCATTACTGCGAACGAGGAACATTTTATGCTAAAGAGAACGTTGGGGTCAATTTTGATGATAATATTTTCGATACTTTTGTAAAAGTATCGAAAAACAAAAGAGGATTTTGAATAAAGTTCCTTTTTTCTAGCAGCAGGAAACGAACAATCAAAATAATATAAATAATTACAAAGATCATGTTAAAATAATGAAAAAACTAAAATAAAAAATAAATAAAATTAAAAAAAATTTTAAAAGGCTAAAATAAAAAGGTTAGAATATCTTACCACTAAATACACGTATGGTACATTAAATCCAATGCTCGTACAAAAGTTCGAAAGTGTGAATAACAAAAAGAGAGGATCTTTCAATAAGGAGAGTTCCAACATTTGATGAAGAATTCCCATAGTCTCATCGGCGCATGGATGACAATCTGTACTATTGTTTTCTTTGTGAATTGTACCATTTGGCAAACTTCTCAAAGAAGCTCTTCGTCTCGTCATATGTTCGTCGCTACAAGCGAATGATTCACTAAAATAATAAATCATTATTTAGCCTCCATTTCGAACGTAAGCATAATTTCATTGAAGAATATCTACAATTAATTATTCCTCGATCAAAAATGTAACAGTTCAAGAGACTATTTTTTTGTTTGCACTCATTTTAAAGCTTTTAATTGGAACTTTCAATAAGAAAATTGGGCCATATTTTTTTTGTGAAATCTTTTACAAAAATTGTCCGATCGTTTTTTTTTTTTTTTTTTAATCTTACGAATGAGCATTTTTACTGTTTTCGATAAATTATTGTTTTTTCGATATTTTTAAGAGGATTTCCGAATATTTTCATGAATAATGAAAAAACTATTTAACTTACGATCGCCTGCGAACATTCTCCATGCTGCCTTGATAAAAAATATCTTTTCGATTCATTACCCAACTGCCGAAGGATCTTCCAACAGAATCTGGACCAGTCCTTTCTTGGACGAGTCCTTTCGTAATGAGGATCGGTTGACTCAGAGCAACTCTCATGACGTTGCTTGTATCGTGATAACCGTTTAAAAGACGATCTTTCGCATGGTTTACGTTGCTGACGCTGTGTGGCCGACCAAAACCGTTCGTGATCGTTATTTCGTTCGAATTTTTCGTTGTCACTGGGAGTTTACCATTTTTCGAAAGGTCCTAATTTACAAAAATAACAAAAAGCAGTAATTAATCGATCTACAATTTGAATAGTAAATTTTCAAAAAATTCAACTCAATATAAATGGAAAAACAATTGATTTTTTCACTCCAAAAAATTACATAATATTTAAAAAAAAATAAAAAAAAATAAGTGAAAAAAAAATATTATTTTTTCCACGATATATTGCAATTTTTATGAAAAAAATTATTTATAAACATGTTTTTTTGCTTTCAAACAGTCGTCCCCTTAATTTTGCTATAAATAAATAGTGATTAAGCGGAAAAAACCTTCATAGGAACAGAGACGACTGTTTTGACAGGTTCGAGAGGCCTGAACAATGCACCGAAAATAATGCAATTGAGAACGATTCCCGAAGTGATCATCATGGCTCCGCGCCACCCGAAATTGCCGATGAGATATTCGATAAACGGGGCGAATACGAGAGTTCCCAATCCTGAGCCACAAACAGCGATCCCAGTCGCCAATGATCGGTACTTTTCGAAGTAACAGGTGACGCTCACGATGGCTGGCAAATATATGAGACCGAATCCGAGACCTGAACAGAAAAATAAAACATTTTTTAACGAATTAAATAAAAAAACTGATCGCTTTGAATGTTTTATCAAAAACTAGCCACCAGTTCGACCACTGCAGAAGATCGAGGAAACGAGAAAAAAAAGCGCTTCTCACCTTGCACACGTTGAGAATTGAATCCTCGCTTCAGTTTGCATTTTAGAAATAAATCGAATTGAGAAAGATTGACGTTTGATAGAGAGAGAGAGAGAGAGAGAAGGGGGGGGGGGAGAGAGAGAGAGAGAGAGAGAGAGAGATTTGAAAAAGGAAGATAAACGTTAAACAAAACTCTCACCTGTTCCGATACCAATCGTGAAGTACAAAACGAAAACGCTTCGAGCAAAAACACTTGCCAGAAGACAGATACTCGCCAATATCGAGCCGGCTATCGTAACATTTCGACAGCCGTATTTGTTCACGAACATGCTCGATATCGGACCTGGAAAAAATAAATATTAACTAGAAATCTTTTGACAAGTGAATATTCGAATATTTATTAACAAAAAAAGGATAATTTTTTTTATTATCTGCGAATTACTGACTTTTATTATCGTAATTTACATTTTTCTAGCAGCAAATTTCCATGCAGTTGTAGACTGCGAATGACAATGAGTAATTGAAGAAAAATCGCGACCGTAGATGCGTGAAATAAAGAAAAATTTCTCACCCGAGCACAATGTAATGCCGACAAGAATTGATGCTATCCATGCCGTTGCTCCTTTGCCTTCACAGAAGTAGTCGAGAAACTCGAGGTAAAAGACACCAAATGAATAAGTCACACCATCAGCTGCAAATAAAAAAAGCAGGAAATTTCATTTATAGAAAAAGTTTCGATATGAGAGTAAACGATGAGATTTAATCCAACAACGGGGTCGAAAACGACCCCATTTTTTAATAAAAAGCTTTTTTTTGCATTTCTCCAAAATTTCGTTTTGTTTTATAAAGTTTTTATCATTAAATCTTCACCAAATGTGACTTTATCGTACACTGTTCTCACCGTTATTAAAAAACGAAGAGAATGGTGTATAATTAAACCTCATTATCGCGTGCGAGGAACATTTTATGCTAAAGAGAAGATTGGGGTCATTTTCGACCCCGTTGTAGGGTTTACATTCGAAAAAATAAATTGTGGAGGTTTAGGATTAAAAAGGTGGAGATTATGATAAATTATATTGAAGAATAAAATAATTATATTTGAAAAAAAGAGGAAATTTCATTTATAGAATAAGTTTCGATAAGAGAAAAAACGATGTGAGATTTAAAAAGGTAGAGATTATGATAAATTATATTAAGGAATAAAAGACGCCGTAAAACATCGACCTCATTAATCTGTTTTTCTGGAGAAAATTCGTTTCAGTCTCGAAATATTAATTTACTCGCATTGTATAGTCGAGCGACATAGTTCACTCTTGAGATGCCACGAAATACGGAAATACTTGAGTGAAAGGGTCACGCAATGAAGGGAAGTACAGCGTCTATTATCTCAATATGTGAATTCAGTCTTAATTGTCATTTTTTAAATTGTTAGTTGAGCGAAAGTGGAGAAAAACAGGTCTGTTAAGAATTTTGCAAGAAACTTTTCGTCCTCTACTAAATTTTGTGCAAAATATTTATTTCTTGGTTACTGGTTACTCGAATTTTTAATTGTCAAAAATCATGTGAATTATAAGCCATTGATTTAATTATCAAAAATTAAAGAAACCACAAGAATTTCCGAAATAAAATGAAAACCATTATTTCAACATTGATGATTAATTTATTCCACTTTTTTGGAAACAATAATAAAAGCATTTTTTAAAAATCAATTTATATGATTTACCATCGAATGAGACATATTTCTGTCTGAAAATCAGATCCGAGGTATTTCAATTTAAAAAATACGTTTCAAAAAACAATTGTTCTACATGACAATTAAAATTGGAGAGAAAAATCAGTGAGATTGAAACATTTTTTATCATTTTTATCGAGATTTATTTGTGATAAGGGATATAAAAAATGATAAGGATAATATAAATCGATGGCCGAAGATAAGTGTCTGCTCGAGCATAATCCTCGAAGGATGTAAGAATTCCAAAATTCCTTGTAGATTAAATAATTTGTAAAATAAATGATGAAAAATAACTTTTTCACATTGTTCTTCGACGAATATTTATTTGCCTGTTCACCAGTAAGTAATTTATGAACTTTAGTTTTAAAAATTCCGAAAGATTATCGTTCATTTAATATTCGTCAGCTTTTTTAATAAATTTTTATTCTGGAATAAAATTCACGACGATTTCAGTCAATAATTTTTCATGTCTTGTGTATCAATAGGGTCAAAAGTTTTCCTGCGCCCGCATATCGCAGAAACGTACAATTTTCTGGCACAGGCGAACTATAGCAACGGATTTTCTTGCGCAAGCAAACTTTCTAATTGGGTAGTCCTCGAGACATTCTCCATTACAGTTCCAATGTTCTGTTATCCCCAGGCAATCGACACAACCTTTTTACGAAGGAAACTTTTCCAAACGTCAAATAAATAAACAAAGAATTGACGACCACCTGAATGTCTCATTCTTCGATAATTTCTATCCGATTTTTCTTAATCTTGAACTATTATTTTTCCACTATTGTTAACAGGCGTTACTTAAGTGACATTTTGTTGCATTAAGGGCTTACATACACCTACAGAGATAAAAAAAAACTTGACTTTTCAAAAACATTATTTTTCGATGGTGTCACCCTTTATATGTAATTTCTTAAAATTTTCTAGAAATCAGTAACATATTCCAGCTATGAGAAAAAAATTTCATCTTCATTTGACAGATGTTTAAACGTCAAAATGCTTTTTTTTCAAAATAGTGTTTTTGAAAACGGTAATCATTCTATCTCGATAACTAAACGACCGATTTGGATGAAATTTGGTACAGAGGACCTTTACACAATTGTCTGGTCTCTGTCAATCGATTTTTCTTTTAAACGTCATAGTTTTTGTTTCACAAGTAAAAGAAGAAAAAAACATTTTGATAAAATACCAACTTTACGATTCAAACCTCCGCCATTTTGCGAAAAATGCATTAAAAAAAATCGGCCTTGACAAAGGCTGCTATTTTTCGTCAACTTTAAGAAAAAAAAATTGTTTTATTTTTGGGTTAAAGCGTACACTCGGAATCGTGGTTACCGCAAATAGCATTTTGCAAAAAACTGTTTTATAAAAACTACAACCACAGCTCATCTAATTAATTTTTTTCAACGAAATTTTTCGCTTTCATTCACAACCATATGTCTCTTTGAATATACAAAATATTATTTCAATAGATACATTTTTTCAGTATGAAAAAAATTATTGAAATTGAACCCATTTTTGGCACCTCTAGATGTATCTAAGCCTCTAATCGCCATTTCCATGGCATCAATTCAATTAAAAAATTGTAGATAATTTGAGGTTCGATAAATTGATCCATTTGAAAAATTCGATATCGATTAATGAAAGAAATCTTGTTGCATTCATCGCCATTTCTATTGCATCAATTAAATTAAAATTGTAAACAATTTGAGGCTCGAAAAATTGATTCATTTGGAAAAAATTGATATCGATTAATCAAATAATAAATAATCATATTTTTGAAGGCGTACTCACTGACAATGTGTATCATAAATGATCCAAAAACGACAAACCAACCCCAACCACCGTCAGGTGGTGGCGGTTGCCCGGCGCAAGGATCCATAGTTCCACGAAGGTCGACATCCTCGTGAAGGGCATTTTCCTCTTCTTTCTTCTCGACGTTTGTCGATCGTTTGCTGTTTGTCGTATGCTCTTGAAATTTTTTCGTAGTTGAGTTAGCCATGATTAGGAAGTAGATTAAAACAAAAAATTTGCACTTTTTCTCGTATTTGTTAACGAGCTAATTTAGGCACTTATTAATCGTCCTTGATTTAAAACGATTCTTAATCGAAAATGCATTTAATAATCATCGTCTTAATAATAATTTTAAAAAAAAAATCCAGTTCAGGAGATTATCTCTCCGAAACTCTCGCGATCACATATTTCACTTCCGGTCAATGTTTTTTATGAGTGTTTGAAAGAAAAAAACGAGAAAAAATGAATTATCGTTCTAAAACATGTCAATGCTTCGATAATTAAACTTGCCGAATGTTTCTCGGTTTATCGGTGCGAATAAAGAGGCTCCTCGATAAATAATGTGGCAATGTATAATCGGTCAAAGCCACCCTTCTCTTTTTTTCACTTCAATATGGGATGATACAAACTTTCGCATATAAACTGTCATATATATACGAGTGAGGAAATCGTTCGAACGTAAGATAAACTTTATTACCAGCAGTTTCCATAAAAAGCTTTTATTTCACCATTCGAAAGCCTCAAATCTTTCGAAGTTTATTTTTCGTTCTTCGAATATTTTATTAATTAATAAACATTAGCACAATCTTTATATTTCTCAAGATTTATCGTGATTAAACTTCAGTTTATGGATCGCAAAGTATTTAAACTTGCTGCCATTTTTTTTGCTTTGTAAGACAAAGTGTATGCTTTCGATTTTTATTTATTTCAATTAATTCAGAGGCGTTGATTATCCAGCGAATAATTCTGTTTCAAACTCTCTCTCTCTCTCTCTCTCTCTCTCTCTCTCTCTCTCTCTCTCTCTCTCTCTCCCGTGGCAAATTTATGCTCGGTTAATTATCACAGCATAATGAGTTAAATCCACGTGGTGAATGTTTTTTTAGTTTTTTGTTTTCTTGTCACGATCGCGAGACACTCCTTCGTGTACCGATTTGAAGCGACTGATGAAGTCACGTCGCGGTTATCGTCTGAGTGAAGTCTTGCTAGCCGATCGACTTGCGATGGTGGTGGTAAAACGTGACTTTTGGGTCAAGTACTTCATGGTGATATACAAAGAAATTCCCTCTGTATTTTTTCTTTTCACCAATTCGTCAAAATTACGATTGAGAAAAGGGAAAATGTCTGCTGCACCTTGCCTTGTTTTTTACTTCGATTTTTCCCGGTATTAATATCGTAAATTAATGTTATAAGGGCATGAACTTTGTACTGATTACTTTGTAACCGATAATAACGACTATTGTTTCAAGCTGAATCACTTGGTCGATTGTGTACGTCAATTAAACGTTTTTTGTCGTTACAAATACTACGTTATTGTCACTTTTGTTCGTCGTCAACGTTGCACCATCCTTTCAACAATTATCACTACTCCGAGGCCTCCACCATTTTTAATCAATCTTTTTCGTTATAGAAATACTTCACGATCCCTGAAATTCAAAACAAATCAATATTTCAGTCGAAATTTTCCATTCGTTTTACGTTCAAAATCAATAAAAACTTTCTTCGATAAATTAATAAAGATTCATTGAAAAAAAACTCTATTTTCAATTCATTTTTTCAGTTACTTCAAAGCTTCAATTGATAATAATGAAAATTATAATAATTAAATGCCATTAATGTAATATAATTAATCAATTATATTATATTTAATTAAAAAATTTTAGAACTTTGACGTTTGATCGATGTTTCGATAAAGTTGTGTAGATCCCCCATAAAATTACCAATATTACGATAAACAAAAAGTTTTTTTTTATAATTTTGATGAAGAACAAAATTACAACGAGTAAAGAATAATATTTGTTGTAATTCGATAAATTAATGAAAACAAACGATAGTCAGGAATGATTCGATAACGATGATGAAGACCGAGCATTGCCACGTGCTATTATGATCAGACGCAAACACATGGGTGTTAATATAGCTAGTTGATATCGGAGAATGGTTTCGCGATCGTTACATTGCAGGCTACTTTGGAAGACTCGCAGATGTATAGTGGAAAAAAGGGGGAAACATGCAAATGACAGAGCTAGACGAGTTTTTTTGCTGAATAATATTAAGAAATTATGTTTTATTAGTCTTGTTATATATTTTCGTATTATGCAAGATTCTTCCTTGTTGAATAAGCCTCTAACATTTTCTTTAATATTTCGTAAAGATTGCAGTATATTAAAAAATGAATGAAAATTGAAAGAAATGAACAAAAATTGCTAAATATCTTAATAAATAAATAAAAGTAAAAATAATAAATGAAATAATTTAATATTTCGTAGATTTTGAAAGTTTTTTAAGAAATTCAACGTTCGACAATTTCGCAGGTGGAAAAAATAATCGAAAAACTGACAAAACATTTTCTTTTTTTTTATATTTGAAAGAAAACTCAAAAGCTATTACTAAATTGAAAGAAAAAAATTAGTGTGGCAACAAATTGACAAATACGATAGAAAAATGAAGAAAATACATCGTAAGAATTTGAGGTATTAATTTTTTTTGATTACTTTGCAATTAATATTAGTATTTTTAATAATTGGGAGAGCGGTTGGTCCGGTGGATAGGAGCTCGGACTCGCACGCCGCGGGTCCCGGGATCGAATCCCGGCCAAAATACCAATGAAAAATTTGAAATTTTTTTCTAGTGTTTCTGCTGCAATCCCGGGTGGTTCGGATTCCACCTTCATAAATCCATGGCCAAACACCTCTCTGTGATGCATGAGCGGTTGGTGTACGGCTTTGGTGGCCTCCCGCGGACGGTTCTCATCGTGCGGATGGGTGGCCCTCTAGCCGTGCACTGGCTGGCTCATTGCATCACAGCTGAGGAGGAGAGGTGCCTGCTGAGCGCCTCTGGTGGCGGTGCTTGAGCGTGCTCGCATTGCCACCCGCGGAGATTAGTCGGGCACCGGCTGTATCGGCAAGATTTTCTGCAGTTTCCCTTCGCCCTCGGTAAATGCGATACAGCGCGGGAATAAATCGGCTGCAGCCGCACGTATGATAAAATGGATGGAAGAGTAGAAGAATAGTTGGAAAGAGTGGGGAGGCTAAGAGGGAAGGATCCTGGGCCGTGGAAGTAACAATCACGGGGGCGATTGGTTACAAAACCCCATTAATTGTACAGAATAGTATTTTTGAGAATTATGTTTAATCGTATTATTGATTAATTGCATGTTTAATACCCTTTTTATTTAAGAATGAGCCTTGGTCAAGCCCTCGAGTATTTGTAATATCAGTACATGAACGAGATATTATTTCTACTGATTTGCACTTCGAACGAATTCCCGAAGCTATGCAAGAGCTTTTATCGGTCGTAAAAAATTACTTTACTATTTTACTTTACTATTTAAAATTACTTAACGAAAATAGTCGAAAAAAAATAAATAATCATTGTATTTGAGAAAATGACATATTTTTTCTCTGTCATTCGAACAATTTTTTAATAATGTGATAAATTATCGATAAAAAGTAGTTTTAAGAATCTTTAATTTACTCTAATTTTTCTATTTTCATATTTAATCAATTTACACTCATTAAAATTCACTCTGACGAAAGAAAAAAGGGAATAACAAGTTGTTCAACATCGAAAATATTAAAATAAATATATAATATTAAAATATTAACGAAAGTAACATCTGTCATATAATTTTTCACAGGCCTGTGAACCGTTCCCGTTGGACTCTTTAATTGAACTTTCCCTTCGAATTTGTAGCATCAAAGTGTGGAGCTTTTAAATACGCTCGAATGTTCGCTCTAACAGCGTATATGAGGAAGAGAGAAAGAAAGAAATTAAGAGACCCCCTCGAGGAAAATTGTGGCAGCGTGCCATTGCAATGACATTTGCTTTCGCTCAGAATCTTCGGAGCGAGTTTTAATTATTTACTCTCATGTGAGTGAATCATCAATTTTTCGATCGTAAAATATGTTTGCTTACTTTATTTAGATTGATTGGAATTTAGTCTAACAATTAATTAGTAAAGAATGAAAACTAAAGTGAAATGGTGATCAAATTGCCCTTCAGAACCAATATTATTCATTACTTTTCGTCATTACAAGGTCAAATAATTGCAATGCACTTGGCATTTAAACAATAACAACAAAATTAATGAGTTAAGATTTAGATCGAAATTTTTTTCGAAATAATTATTCAATTATTATTCCGTGCAATTATTTTTCATAACTTCATTTTAATTGAAATAACGTTCGTTAAGGTAATTGAAAATTGTGTTCGAAGCTGGCGAATAATCGCAATGCATTTCACATTTTCTTGGTCCAGCACAAGGAAAACTGCTTTGTGATTATTTTTTTCCGCTAATGGAATAGAATTAAACTCGATATTCCGACGAGGTCACGTGACTGGAACGAGTGTTGAAACGCGTCGATGACACGTGGACTGTAAGATAATTATAAAATAGTGGATTGGACTGTGAACCGAGAGGAATATTTACTTTTGATCTTTATCTCATCGATGTTTCAAATATTTTCGATATTTTGCTTATAAATGTATTCCATCGTCGATGGAAAGGATAAAAATTCCATTAATAGGCAAATTTTTCGATATTTCAATATTTCGATTTATCTATAATTGAATAATTTTTATTTCTATAGATTTATAGAGCGATTTTTATAATTTATAATTTTTTATAGAGTGAATTGTTTGTTCTAACGGAAACTTTACTGACCTAGATCAAACGTTAAATCACCAACTCGGAAAAACAGCCAATCAGTGAACTTTGCTCGAGGCTGGAAAATCGAAACGTTTGCGAATTCTTCGTTGACTTATGATTATTTATTTTTCTACATATCTACATAATTTTTCGAAAATCACATACAACTTTAAATCATCACGTCAACATTCCAACTGATAACAAGTGACCATGTGCAACGGTAATTAAAACTCATGAATTTTTATTTCGTATTTAAATCGTTATGTGAGATCAAACGTTATGGGTGAAAATTTTAATTAATTATGCAACGAATCAATTTAATAAATATTTTATTCATTCCAAATGGGTTGTTTCTGATGAAATGGATTATCCGAAAAATCACTGTCACAATATTTCTAAAGAGAATTAAATATTTTTAATCGCAGTAACAAAAAAGCATTTCGAACGATTATTCGCAACACCGTTGGAGATACGATTTCTGTCAATAAATGGACGAATAAAAGGCATTTTTTTCATTGAATTTTGTTTGCCCCGAGCAATAATTCTTCTCTCCTATTTTGTACACAACAATTTCTTTATCAATCGTTATCGCCACTTTTTTCCACGTGGTTGCATATTGACGAAAAGAATAGCGAGTTTTGTTTTGTTTTATGGTTCGTGTACGCTTATCTCGCGTAGAATATAAGCGGTGTATTTTATAGTAGACCATCTTGGGATTTCCAGGCACGTTCGCACAATCGTATTGACTCGTACATTCTCTAATAATATTATCGATCAACTGGAAGATCGTAGAAAATGGTTAACCTTCGATAATATGTTCGATTATCGTTCGTATTCAGATTAAGCAATAAAATGATAAAATCATCATTTATTTCGATAATAATCATAAATCTCTAATCGTTCAATGAAATATCTACAAATAATTGAATATTTCCGAACCGGAAGAACTTTTGGACGCGAGCAAACCACGATTTTGATCCACCGTTCGAGAAATTATTTCCGTTTAATTATTTAAAAAGCCTCCCATAATTAACGGTTTTGCTCCTTCGATATATCAAATAAAACGACAGTGAGTTTGTCGAATTTATTATCAACCGTATCTCTCATCTCGTGGAACTCAGATATGAATTGTAAAAATAATTCATCACCCAAATTTTCACAGCTTAAAAATGCCTGAAGACGCGAATAACTATATAAAATTAAAAAACAAAAAAACTCATTAATCTCCAAATAAAAGTCACGAAAAGGATGTTATTTATTTTTAGAACCGAAGAATCAGTGAAATGCTCTCATTTTTTTACAGGTTATTCGGAATCAAAGAAAAAAAGAAAGCAAATTTTCGCCTTATCATTTTTTTTGTTCAACCGCGTAAAAAATGTTGGTATAATTTATTTGCAAAGTACTTTGATTTTTTATTTTTAATTCCACTAATTAGGACTTTGGAAATGCCGGTAAATTATTTATGTTTTATTCCTTCTTTTCTATTTTTTTTACATCGATTTGCCAATTCGAGATAAAATTAAAAAAAAAAAAAATTAAAGTCGATTTTCTTAACTTTGTGACTCAAATGCACGGGGGTTTGACCAGGCATGACCGGATGATATACATTTTACTTTTAACTCGAGAATTGTTGGAGAGGCGTCGCGGCGCCTAGATCTCTCTGCACTCGAGCTTGTTCACGGCGAAAATATCTACGCGACGTTCCTCTACTTGTAGAACGAGCTAGCGAAGTTTTCGTCTAATCTATCATGGTGTTTACAATCTTGTATACGAATGATATTGTTTAAACGAGAAACAGAAAATAATTCCATCTTATTCAGAAACTACCTGCGTTAAACTTTCTCAATTTTTCGTAAACTATTATTGAAACTTCTCACGAGGAAAAAAAAGATCTGTAAAAATTAATGGTCGATATTTAATAATTTTCTCCTTTTTTCACCACACGTCTTTTCATAAACATTATTACTTTTTATCAAACGACTTTTTGGCTTTACTGATTGCTTCTTTGGATTGGTCGGAGTTTGGCGTTTCGATTTCACTATAATTAAGCCTCAATAGACTCGTTTGTTACAATGTTATAGAGCAATAAAAGTCGTCGGTCCGATAGACCGATAGTGTGTAAGTAAGGTACTAAAAGTTACAGCGTGTAACTAGGGTTAAAATGACTGAAACTAAAACAAAATATACAGTTGAAAACTGTAAATTAATCGTTTTAGAGTGTGTTCCATTACAAAATAATGAATTTAATGTATTTTTTACTTTCTGATCAATTATTAATGCTGATCTAAACTATAAAAATCTCATTGTCCACAGCAAAAAAATGACATAGCCGAAATTACAAACAAAAACGAGGAATTCCGCTGTGTATGAAATGTAAAATTTACAGTGCCCCCAGCAAAATATTCGATACGCATACGAAAATAAACTGTGAACCAATGCTATTTACTGATATTGAAAATTGTAAAAAATGTTAAACTGCATACATGAAAACTTGTAACCAAAAAATATTAAAATTGTGTATTTCCAATAGAGAAAATTACCGTCGATATAAATTAGAAATTGCAGTATGCCCAGTAAAAATTCGAAAATGTACTGTAAAATTTGCTACGTTACTTTCCAATTTTTACAGTGTACACTGTAATTTCTCCAAGCACGTGAGCCAGGAAATTTCAAGATGAGACACTTATTAAATACTGTTGCTGTATTTGCTTATTATAGCTCAAACAGTGAGGGGCGAATTTTGAATTACACGGAAGCGTTATGGATAGGGTAAAACACCCAGTCGCCAGCCATGTACCAGTAGTCGGCCATACAAAGTATGGACAGAGGCCGACTATTGGTACATGCCTGGCGACTGGGTGTTTTATCCTATGATACATTGTAATCCTAACGGATCAGCGGACAAAAGTGACCTTAAAGGGAGACCCAAATGAAATTTTTTTCCCCTCGCTCGGTGTGAACTGGACGTGACGTCATGAGTCCTAAACTGGGATTCGGAGTCCCAAATAGGGACTTTTTTAAGAGTAAAATCTCAAAAAAAAGTCTCTATTTGGGACTCCGAGCCACAATTTGAGACTTTTTCTTTGCTTCTCGCTCCGGCCACAGCGTGGCGCAGAGTCAAGCGTTTTCGCGAGTACGCATCATCCGCCCGGTGAGCATATATTGCCAGAGCCGTAACAGTTTGTGACCGTCTAAAAATACGGTCTCGTATAGAATACCAATAGGTATACTGTAACGAAAACACTTACGCGCAGTCCCGGCACTCTTTATAAAAACTCTATCCTAATTGTCATCCCGTGTTACGTCCGATATCCGACATTTTTGCGAAAACGACGCGATAACGTTTCGCGTGCGTTTGTTGACTGTTGTTGTCAGCGGCCATCTTGAACACTATGCTAACGGCGAAGCTACACTTACGAAAGCGTCTGACCGCCGCCTATCGTGAAAAACCGGAACTAAAAAATGCGTACGTGACTTTTTGCACGTTTCAATAATTAATTATTAAAAAGACATTACTGCAATTAAAATAATGCGTAAAATATGCAGAAAAATCCGACAAATCGAAGTGAATAACTCGCGCGGTAAATTTATGCGAAAATAACCGGTAATTTAAGAGTGAAATGAACGAATGTTTGTGCGCATGCGCGTGGGACAAGCGACAAGGGAACGCACAAATGAGAGTGTGTTTTTCATTATTTCAAAATTTATTAAAAACTCTTTAATTACTGAAAAATCTTTGCGAAATGTTTAAATAAATTTAGAAAATGATCAAATGTGATAAAATTATTATAAAAATTGGTAAATTACGAAAATTGTTAATTCTTGCGCAGGCGATGCGTAAAGTGGGGGTAGCGTCGAACAAATTGAAGTATGAGAATGCGAGAGTGGGGGAAGCGTAGAACGAATCCTAAAAATATTGTAAATGAGCGTGCGCAGAACGGGTTCGAGACTACTCGGCGAGCGAATCGGAACTCGAGCGCGAGAACAAAGGATCTGCTGGGTATAAAAAGCCGTGCACAGCAGCAGTGGACAGGCATTCTGCTCATTCTGAAAACAGAGCTCGGAGAGACAACACGCTCTCAGCAGCAGAGATCCTTCCTAGTTCCAGCAGGATAATAACCTATCTTTCTTATCATATTTGATGCTTGGAGTATCGGAGCGGTTCGGCGACGTTCAACTCCCATAGTCCAAGGTCAATTCCTATTCCTTTAATTTTTTCCTATAATTCCTTGATGCTTGGAGTATCGGAGCGGTTCGGCGATGTTCAACTCCCATAGTCCAAGGTCATTCTTTAATTTTTTTACATTTTTCCTTTTTCCTGTGGGTGCTCGGGGTATCGGAGGTGTTCGGCGACGTTCACATCCCATAGCTCGGGGTCTGCATCCTTACCTGTGGTGTGTGGGGTATCGGCGTCGTTCGGTGACGTCGGGGCCCATAGCTTGCATACTACGTTTCCTCTAATTAATTTTATCTTTTGAATTTATGCCTGCTGGAAGTGGGAAGACTGCTTGCTCTCTTTTAATTAAAATTTGCTAATTAAATTTATGTTTTGAATTATTTTATTCAAAATTATTTTCAATAAAATATAATCAGTCTGCTTCACTCATTATGCTCAGCAATCCAAGTCTATCCTAAAAATCATCAATAATCCTGAATTCGATAATCCAAAAGGCCGCGGTAAGATTATCCATTATATAGAATCAATTAAAAACATAAAATTATCATTATTATTATATCGAGTCAATCCACTTTTGGATTATTAAAATTTTGAATTATTTTTATTATTCACTATGAAATAAAAGTGAATTTCATAGCAACATAAAGCCCTATTAATTGTTATTTCATATTAAATAATTCAATTATTGTTTAAATTATTATTATTATTATTATTCTGTCGACAAAGCTTCACCGAGTATTTCAATTATTATTGTTAATTAGCCTCGAAGACACCGTTTTTATTATTTGACCATTATTATTGTTATTTTTCTTATTTAAACGATAATTCTGACGCGAAAAGGGAATTAAAATAAATAACATCGTTTGAATAATTACCGACAAAGAAACAGAATTGATACCGTTTCTTTCCGTTCTGATCCGGATTAATAAATAAATTCATGCAAATAAATAACCCAAACGCGAAATAAAACAAATATTCATTTATTGTAACAAAAATCGGAAAATTTACATTGTTTAATTGAATAAATTAATTTTGTTATTATTTTGAACACAAAATTCGCGTTTCTCACGTTTCTTTCCTACCTGCTCCAAAATTATTTAAAATTATTTAGGAAGCTCGGACCTGCGCGTAGCGACGTTTAGCGTATGGCAAAAGCGTTCCGTTACAATACACATAGCGAATCGTTTATACCGGTTGTCTCGCTTGAAAAAGTCCCAAATTGAGGCTCAGAGACCTAAACAGGGACTTTTTTGAGTTGAGCCCGAAAAAAGTCCCAAATTGAGGCTCGGAGTCCCAAGCAGGGACTTTTTTTGAGTTTTCACCCCGAAAAAAGTCCCAAATTAGAGCTCGGAGTCCCGAGTAGGGACTTTTTTTGAGTCTTCGCCCCAAAAAAGTCCTCATTTGGGACTCATGACGTCACGTTCTGTTCACACCGAGCGAGGGGAAAAAAGTCCTTTTGGGATTTTATTTGGAGTCACTTTTGTCCACTTAAGCCTGAGTCCCAAATGGGACTCGGGCGTAATGGGATGAGAATGGGAAAAAAGTCCCATTTTGAAGTTTATTTGTGGTCATTTTTGTCCACTTAAACCCGGATCCCAAATGGGAGTTTTTTTAAAACTCATTTTAGGGACTCGCTGATCCGTTAGGGAATATGTAAAAATTCGATATTTTCTATATTTCAAATTTTTCTTGCTTTCAAAAGACTTGTCACGTAGATTATTCATTGACGTTACAGATTATATTCCGGATTGGATATGTACGTATCATTTTGTTTACCAATAATTATCAAGTAGATAGTGGTGTAATAGGTAGCGTCGGTTCGCGTTAGGTCATAAATAGGTAGGTAGGTCAGATCGAATCCCAATGATTATATCCGTGATGGATATAAGAAAGTATGATCAACAATGATTAAAAATGCATTTATAATTGAAAAATGTTTTTAAATTTTATTTGTTTTAAACAATTTTATGGTTATGTTTAGGTAATTCTGTTGCGGATAAGTTCAGTTTATTATTTCGTGTGCTACACTGAGAAAAGAAATTTGTTGTTTCAACAAAATTTTTGTTGAATCAACAAATTGTGGCGAACAAAACGAAATTCATTAACTCAACAAAAATTTGGTTAATTCAACCACTTAAATTGCTGGCTCAAATAAATATTGCTCATTACGACGAAAATATTGTTGAATCAACAAAATGTTCTGTTCAACTAACAAATTTCATTTTGTTCGCCACAATTTGTTGATTCAACAAAACATTTGTTGAAACAACAAATTTCTTTTCTCAGTGTATTTACGGTTTCACACTGTAAAAACAGGGTGAATGTAGTGTGTACTTTTTACTGTTTGATACTGTAAAAATTCGTTTAAAGTGCATGCGATATGTCATTTACGGTATTAGTATTTTCCACCACAGGGACTTGCAGATTTTGTTTAAAATTTCATGAAAAATTGATGTTTACGCGTCCGAAAGGAATTACTAATGTGCAAAACTTTAAAGTTTCATAAAAATCACAGTAAAAACTACAATTCATTATATTAACAATCAAAACAACAGGAAAAATAATTTTTTTAAATGACTAAGAAATCAGGAATAATTCAATTGTTCTCTAATTTTTTTTCCAATTTAGATGGATGTTAAAATAAAGAATTGTAACCAATAAATGAATCATCCATCGTTACGCGAATTCTTCACTTCATTATCGGTGAAATTAATAAAAAATTATTATAATTAGAAACAGCGTTTTTATTAAAATATGCCAAAATCGCAATGCGTCAACTTTTGCCTCTACAGTGCAGGTGCATTGATAATGAGGATTGTATATTAAATTTAAATTTGTCGATGGGGCTGGTCAACGTATGCACGATCACGGAAAATATGCACGTGTGACGCACCGAGTAAATAAAACGACGAAGTTCGTTTACTCGCCGGGGGACAGTAGAATCAGTGAAACGTAAAACAAATGCCAGTATATGTCGTTATTATCGTATATTTGTCCACCTGAAATAACAAATAATAATAATAAATAACGCCTACACAAATCGAGATATCGGAAGAAGAAAATATTTTTTTTTAGTTATAACGTCGTTCGTTAACGGTTGTCACCAAATGTTCAATCAGGTGACACGACAAAATGCCGATGATAAAACGCCGAGTGACTAAATGTCGGCGACTATACGCCGAGCAATTATATGCCGACCGAACTATACACCGATCGCAAAACGCCGATGCGACTATACGCCGATGCGATAAAATAAAAAAAGTGAATTAATCGTGTGAGAGAATCACTGCTATGGTCTACAATTATAAAATAATAATGATTGTTGTAATCTGCAATTCTGTCACATAATTATCATATCATTATTATGATCTAAAAAATGTTGATAAATCGTGTGAGAGAATTATCATATTATTATTATGATTTATAATTATATAATATCGTGTGATTTTCTCACACGACTTAGGCATTTATGTCCAATTTTAGTATTAAACGTTCCTCGGATCGTGACGTGCACGATGCCACTGAAATTACTTCCAAACCAATTATTTATGTTTGTTGGCTGTTATTGAAAAAGTAAATATTGCTGTATGGTTTGTTGAGTGTACGTCTGTTGTGTTTGGGTATTATGGTGTGATATGATGGTGTATGGTGTGTGAGGATGCATGGTGTGATATGATGGTATATGGTATAGTGATGACGTACACTGTAATATGCAAACCTAGAAGTATTATATTATTTTATAGTAGTATTTTGTCACGTCGGCATATAGTTGCATCGGCGTTTTATCATCTGCCTACAGTCGCATCGGCGTATAGTTGCATCGGCGTTTTATCATCTGCGTACAGTCGCATCGGCGTTTTATCATCGGTGTACAGTCGCATCGGCGTTTTGTGGCTCGGCGTTTTGTCACTAATATTTCCACTGAACATTACCACTATTTGTATTTTGTCGCATCGGCGTATAGTTGCATCGGCGTTTTATCATCTGCGTACAGTCGCATCGGCGTTTTATCATCGGCGTATAGTTGCATCGGCGTTTTATCATCGGCGTACAGTCGCATCGGCGTTTTGTCGCTCGGCGTTTTGTCACTAATATTTCCACTGAATATTACTACTATTTGTATTTTGTTGCATCTGCGTATAGTTGCATCGGCGTTTTATCATCTGCGTACAGTCGCATCGGCATATATTTGCATCGACGTTTTATCATCTGCGTACAGTCGCATCGGCGTATAGTTGCATCGACGTTTTATCATCGGCATATAGTTGCATCGGCGTTTTATTATCGGCGTACAGTCGCATCGGCGTTTTGTCGCTCGGCGTTTTGTCGCTCGGCAGATAGTTGCCGGCATTTAGTCATTTAGGTCTTTTTGTCATGGACCTGTTCAATCATTTTTTGCAGTATTTTGTTCATTGCTATCTCAATTTTTGGCATGGACAAACGTTTTTCGATGAGAAATAGTTTGAAAACGTTGGGATATCATTTGGAGCAATGAATAATGAATAAAATACTTTATCGAGAACTTTGGGGTCAGACCTTTCTCAAGATAGAGCGAAAAGTGTAATTTGCAACAAAATATTAATTATTCACGCCATATATTACAAGCACACGACATCTCCTGACATTTTTATTTCCCCAATGATTTCTCTATCGTGCAGTTAAGCTGAAACGAGGCTTTTGTATTGTTAGCAAATACTTATCTTAACAAAACGTGCTGCGATTGTAACCAGTCATCGGTGTAGGCGTTTCACAATATGTATCGCAAATTTTTGCGGAATGAAATTTGGATTAACGTCAAATTGCATTTAATTAGACAACATTTTTAATCTCGAATTGTCGTGTTTTTAAAGCTGTGAAGCTTTTTTTCCGCTCGCAAGATAATAATTATTGATGCGTGTTTAAATGCTTGTAATTGTTGCCAAATTTTTCGTATTTTTTGTGAATTTTTAAATATATTTTTCAATCGATTTTCGGGATATTCACTGAAATAAAAAGAAAATATTTTTTTAGTTTGTTCCACCTCATTTTTGAATTATTGAACTTTTTTATCGAACGTTCGGAATTAAGTCAGAAATTAAAAGAATTTTCAAAAATTGGAAAAGTACAGAGATATGAAAAATTTCATGAATTCTTTGAATTCCTGCGATTTTCATTATTTTTTATTCACTACGATCCTTTTTTTACGTTCGGTTATCACGATTTTTTTAAATCTACTTTTTTTTTGTATTAGTCATAAAGCATGATAGTGAGAACGAAAACAAAAAAAGAGGAAAAAATCACACACGCGTTTCATTCTGAAAAATATCCGTGGGCGATTAATCAAAGCAGTCTCTATTCTCTGGAGCTCACAAACTTTGACCCTGCATTTTCTTTTTCGCTTCCGCAGCACAGAAATGAGTAATGAGGATTTTTGCCTCGTATTATTTTTAATATCAATCAGTACTTGGAGAAATGTCAAAGAAACTCGATGTATTGTGACGTTTTTTTATGAACGAACATTCGGAATATTCAAAAGCTTTTTTTAACTCCCATAATTCATTTTTTTTAAATTTATCTTATTCACATATTTTTAATCTAGCGCACGTACCTCCCCTTTTCCGGCACTCGTTTTACTCCAATCTTTTTAAAGTTTCATTCATCAATGAATTATAGATTTGTTTCAAACAAATACAATTTTTATTTCATCAAAAACAATAATTTATCATTCACTTTACACACTTCTCACTTTATATTCGTTGCCATGCACCAGTTTAACTTTTCTTCTGAACATCTTCATTTTCGGAGCAGCAGTTGTCAATAATCATAATTTTTTTCCAAATATTTTTCCCTTATTATATAATTTATTATGATTTTTATAACCATTTGCAAAAAAAAATCAAATAGAAGACAAAGCAGTGTCAACCTTCACGATTTTTCACTATTCATGCGGAAATTCGTATTCCGTTATAATTAAAAAATTGTTGTCTTTATTTCGTCGATTTTTTACAGTCTAATTTTTTTCCCAATTTTCACGACGATATTAATTTTATTGTGAATATTATGAGTATTATTTTTTTTATCGTTTAATTAGTTGAAGGGAAAATGCATTCGTTTAAAAATGTATCGCGCACTACACAATTAATGCACACGCGGCACGGGGCGATTTTTCATGAACTATATACCACGCGACAGCGTAGTCGACACACGAATGCTGACTCGTTCTCGCGAATTTGCGTATTTACCCTAGCGACCGTATACTCGTGGAATACACTCACTGTTTCCTCGATCGTATTCGCGTATCAGGCATTTTCGCATATACTTATCAAGCGAGAATATTCACCGAATAACACACCGTGAGTGTGTCTTGAACTTTAATGACAACGAGCAGAAATACATTGAACTTTACGAACGCTGATTTTCAAAATTATCGCTCGTTGACTTGCGTTGCGCGCTTTCAACGGTTATTTTTTGAGGAATTAATGAAAAAATGATTTCGTAAGAATATTCGAATCGATAGTTTCGCCGTATCTTCGTATGTAAATAAAAGTCAGTGCTGTACAGGCTGTTCCAGGTTGGATGGTTGATACTGTGGACTTAAATTTTATACTAAATTTCAAGTAGAAAAGTCTGCTATTGTTTTTTGATCAGACTTTTTCCTGCTGAGTTGTTAATTATTGAAATTGAAGGCTATTCGCTCTTTTATGCACACCCTGCCAAAACGGCTGGAGATAGAGCAAAAATGTATGGGACCAATTTTGTAGAACATAAAATTTCCTACAAAAAAGTTCCTGAAGACACTCTTCTATCTATAGTAGTTCAGTCATGAGAGCCGGTTAAACAAATACTGTTAAAACGTTAGGTTTACCCTCGAAAACTACATTCTCCTTCGAACTGCTCTCCGCACTAAACTACTCAAGATAGAGAAATATCGTCAGGATCTTTTTTGTAGAAAATTTTGTCCTTTAAATGATTGGTCCTATACACTTTTGCTCTATCTCCATCCATTTCGACACTATGCGTGAAACAGTTAAAACAGCAATTTTTTAGTCGACAAAACGAAAAAGATTTTTGGAGTATTTTTTATAATAC
The DNA here is from genome assembly GCA_963989365.1 of Rhimphoctona megacephalus. NCBI lineage: Eukaryota > Metazoa > Arthropoda > Insecta > Hymenoptera > Ichneumonidae > Rhimphoctona > Rhimphoctona megacephalus. The sequence goes on along the minus strand of OZ022422.1, from coordinate 10,282,445 downwards.
ACAATTCTTTATTCAAAAAATACTTCGATAAGTTTGAGAAACTCACTTTTATTCAATATCGCAATAAAAATGCGCAAAAATTGGTAAAAGGGATTAAAAAAAAATTAATTCTAGCAAAAATTCGTAACTCCTCACAATCATGTTATGATTTTATTATTTACCAACTCTTTGCATGCGCATTTGGATGCAAATGGATTCTCGTCAAGTCGTTTCTTTGTCTTTAATCTTTTCTTGTGTTTGATCAGTGCGTTGACATTGAACGTATCTTTATCCATAACAAAGGATCGTTGCCAGCAGGTCGAATCACACTTGCTTTTCATCTCCTTGAATCTTCAATTTCCATAAGTCTAAAATAAATCTTGACAAAGAGTGTGAGTGAGTTCGTACGAGTTTGTTTATAAAGTGTTGGGAGTAACGAACGACGAACATCTATAGACAGTTTTATAACGTTAACGGTGCAACGAGAAAGTCACACGATACTACACTCATGATTTTACGATTCCGAAGAATATTTTTTAGCACACGAGTGTGCAATTGCACAGATATCCAATGTTTGTGCGAAATTCAGGTCGACATTTTATGAAAGAAATAATAATGAGTGAAATTTTTTGGCTAAATCTCCAAATGAACTCGCCGTTTCGAAATAAAACTAAAAAATAAAATACTTGAACACTCGTGTATCTAATTTATTGTGAAAATATTGACGACGCAATTATTTTAACCCTAGAACCCCACAACGGGGTAATTAGTTACCACACGAAAATATCCAATTTCCTTCCCGAAACCCATTTTTTTAACCCTAGAAGCCCACAATCTATTTTTTCCAACGTAAACCCCATACTGGGGTAAATAATAACCCCAATCTTCTCTTTAGCACAAAATGTTCCTCGTATGTGATAATAAGGTTTAATTATATACCATTCTCTTAGGTTTTTTATAACGAAGAAAATGGTATATGATAAAGTCGCATTCGGTAAATATTTAATGGTAAAAACGCTATAAAACGGAAGGAATGATTTTAAAAAATTAGTTCAGAAAGAAAATTTGACATTTTCGTGGGGTAACTAATTACCTACCCCGTTGTGGGATTCTAGGGTTAAACAATTCCTCCCGTTTTATAGTTTTCACCATTAAATATGTACCGAATGTGACTTTATCGTGCACCATTTTCCTCGTAATCGCAAAACGAAGAGAATGGTATATAATTAAACCTTATTATCGCACACGAGAAATATTTTATACCGAAGAGAAGATTGGGGTAATTATTTACCCCAGTGTGGGGTTTACGTTGAAAAAAATAAATTGTGAGGTTCTAGGGTTAAGGCAACTTCTCACTTTAGACGTTAAAAAAAAGGCTATGTTCATGAATTTTTTCGATAGGTTTATATTATAGATATTAATATAAAAGTTGTTACACTTAATAAACACACTTTCGAAATACATTAAAAAATTTTTATTTATTTATTTAAGTCACTATTTATACAAGAAAATGGTAGTTAAAAAAATGTCCTAAAAAATTGTAGGTCTACGCTGTTGATAAAATCTCGGAGATGGATCATCTGAAACAAAAAAATCAAACAGTTTTAGATTCAGTATATTAATGGCTATAGCGCATATCATACGATTTATATGCAAAAATAACAAAATGGCAGACATTTTTCGAAAAAACAAAAAAGCGTGTTTTTTTTCACCGTTTTTGGCAAAAAAAAAATAGTAAATATCAAAATTTTCAAAAATCCTTGATATGCGCTATAGCTATAGTTGTAAAGAATATGTGGTTGAAATTTCATAAGAATCGGTTCAGTAGTTTCGGAGATTTTATCAACAAGCCGTCGAAAAACGTTGTTTCGAGAAAAACGCGTTTACCCTCCGAGCGGAGCAGATGAACATGCTCAGGTAGTAAAGTAAAGGTCACACAAAAATACAGTTAGACTCCTCCGATTTTCATAAAATTTTAGTATGATACTTTTGGATATGTATACTTTCGAAAAATGTAATGAAAAAAAAAAAATCGATTTTTTGAAAATTATAAAGTGAGAAGTCGCCTTAAGTGCGTAAATAAATTGGCAAAAAAAACTTACGTTATCTTCTTACGAACTGAATGCTCGTTTTTGCAATATTTCATAATCCGATGGAACAAGTTTACCAATCTATATAGAAAAATTGAAACAGTCTTTTTTATCAAGTGCCCAAAATATCGATCTTTTAATTTTTAATATTGTCTTTTGATATATTTTCGTTCAAAAACAACAAAAATGTCGATAATTATTGACGTTTTTGTTGTTTTTGAAAATTTTGAAGCAAAATATAATTATAATTATATTTTGCTTCAAAATTTTCATGACAATATGCCAAAAAATCACTCCATTAGACAGTCTTTCGATAATATCGTTATGATTCCTTGAAAAATGGAATTTTTTGAAAAACTCCTAGGAAAGCTGATAAACGAAGAATTTTTTTTTCTTATATCTCAATTCCTAAAGAAAATTACAGTATTTCGCACTTTAGCTCCTATCTCCTCTGAACGCAGTTGTCAAAAATTCAAATAGGCATAGCTGATTGGCGAATGGAGATGCAGCGATTGATCTTGAAGATTCGAAGAGAAGTTTAGTCGACTTTGGGAGTGGCGTTGGCTTCACCCTGATATTCCAATCGCGACTAATCAATTTTTTAGATTAAGAATAAAATTTTCATTATAAATAAAAGCATGAAATCTCCGATATCTTATTTCTCTCGAAAAAGAAAAATTGGAACAAAGAAGCCACTATGTTTTTTTGCTCTCGTCCGTTCGTCTGTTTGACTTTGCTTCTACAGAATCAACTGTCGACTGACATGTATTCATTATTTTTGCTATTTATTGGTTTTCCTCTACATGTAAAATTATTTGTACAGTAGGGGAAAGAACTGAATTTTAACGAAGCACGTTTTTCATATCGAAAGTAAAACTATGAAAATTTGAGAAAAAATCTAAAGATATATATTAAAAAAGAATTTTTTGTAAATAAATGTCAATATATTCTCAGATCGATAAAAAATATATTTTCTTGAGTGACTTCCTTAATTACGATCAATTTTCACAATTCTTTCGTTATATTTTATTTTATTGTGTAAAAAATTCTTAAATTAATGAACATATTCATTACTTTTCTTACGAAAAATAAAAAAAGTAAAAAAAAAAGAAATTATCGATTAAAATTATCAGTCGATTTTCTTTTTCTCGTTAGTGAATATCGTGGGATGCATTGTTGATTAAATCAGTTTCGTGATCGCTCATCTGCGGCCGAGACTCGTAAGTACAAATCGTAACTCCATGCCGATGGGCTGGACTCCACTCGCCCTTTAATCCAATGTAATCAATTCGCGTACGGTCGTTCGCAGCATTACCGGAGAAGTAAATGGTCAAATGGTGAACTGATGAAAATTTCACAACCCTGTAAAAATAAAAATAATTATTAATAAATTATTCAAAGCTTGCCACACGAAGCAATAAAAAAAGTATCGAAGAAAACGACAGGAATTCACGAGGGGAAAAAAAATAGTTTCTAAAAAGTTGGAAACTGTTTTCTTGTTCTGATGATTTTATATGGCAGAATCGCAACACCGAATTTTTCGATTTTTTTTCTTCTTTATTTCTATTTTATTAAATTACTCCATTTTTCGAAGAAAAAAGGGGGAAAAAATTTATCATCTTATTAAAAAATTCTACTCATAGAAGCCCTTTAATTTTTGTGCTATTTTCGATGTAATAAAAAATGTAGAAAGTGAATTTAGAGAAATAGGAGATTAGATTTGATTAGGAATTAGTTTTTTTTTTCAGAAATTTCCAAATAAGTGTAGAAATCGTATAAAAAATTAAATTTTGATTATGATTGTATATTGTCGAAGAACAAAATTCGCAAGTTCATTTCCGGTTCTTCTAGACTTTTTGCATCAAAACACTCGAATAAACATTGTAAAAAACACCCACGCCTCAATGAATCTCGTACATAGACTGTCTTATTTGAAAAGCCAGCACGTGTGTACAGTTTTTTTTGGCGACTGTGCAAATTGGCAAACGCGCGCGCTTCTCATTTATTTAAAAAAAATCCACGACAATCGAGAACGATTTCAGCTACTTTGTAGCGTGTTACACGAAACGATGATTCGTTTGTTGAATGAAATATAAAAACAAAAAAAAACAGATTACGGAAAGAAAAGCTACGAATTTGCTGATAAAGTTAGGGCGCGATTAGCTCAAAGAATTTTCTCAATGACCTTGACACAGTTTTATCGAGGATAATCTCTGTTAATCGTAAAACGTACTTTATCGGATATTCGACTACTCCAATTTGGTCGTCAGCGAGTTCGAATTCCTGGTCGCACGCTGTTGCAGCCTCGTCGAAACTCATTTTCGGACGATTTTTAAACCTACAATTAAGGAAAAGTATGTTGAGTTTTATCAAATATAAATTTGGTCGAAATTAAGTTTTACAAAATGTACTCCGACAAAATATTTGCTAAATATTTTACAGTAATTATCGAACTTTTGGAAATTAATGCAGATGAAACAATCTTTTTGGTTAATGAAAAAAATTCGAGAGACCATATTACGGCATCAAAACTCTGGAAAATTTTGTAAATCAAAAATCAAAAATTTCTTTAAGAATCTGGAAAACTAAAAAACTTTGAAAATATTTAAGGCCATTTCTTACAGTTTCATACGACGTGGATGCGAGCCATCAGGTCCGCCAACTACGATAATTCCTTTTAGTTTCACATTGCCGGTAAATCTACAAAAAAAATATAAAAATTTTCTTACAAATGAACAAAGTCAGCGAAAGTCAAAATTTTGAAGATTATCCAAAATATTTCTTACGGTATATTGAAAAGTAATTCATCGTCATCGTCGCTCTCCACAAACTGCAAAAGAAAAACAATTTTATTTCTAAACACGATTAATATCAAGAGTCCTTCCGTTGCGTCGTTTTTGATGGAGCATATATTCAAATAAAATATTCAAAAATATATGAATTCATAATTTTGTCTAATAATAAAACTTCAGCTTCAACTTGTTTAATTACGATGAACTAATAATAATATTGAAGTAAAATCTGACCTTGTTTCTGTTCAGACGTTCTTCCCATGGTTTCAAGACCGTAACGCCAGACCCATCTTCGCGTTCATTGAGGCACTCGACATTTTCTCTATTTATTTTCTGATACAAAGTGTACTGCACCCCAATTTCACATTCATGCGAATGTTCGCCGTTGCAGCTGCAATTGGGCTCCATTCTTTTTGTCCCTGTTGCGTTATCCTCAAAACAAACAAAACAACAAATTGTCTATGTGCCACAATAGTCTTTCATTGCCAAAAAAAAAGAAACAAAATTATTTCTACAAAAATTATTAGCAATAATAATGATGAGTAGATTGTGAAGTAATGGATTATTCATGAATCATCAGGTATTTATGAATCAAATTCGTTTAAATTTGAGCCCCAAAATAATAAAAAGTCAGGAAAAAACTTACTTTTCCTATTCAACAAAAATAGAAACAATTTTTCGAAAACTTTGCCGGTGTTGTCATAAACACAAGGATAATCATATGATTATTTTGGAACAGTGATTTTAGTATTTTCTGTCTTGCCGGAACAATACTACGCCATATATATACAGGCACACAAATAGTCGTGTACAGTCGACTCTCCCACGTGTCAACCCGTCCGGACCAAATAAGTTCCCTTGTGTCAAGTTCTCCTCCATCCCCACTTTTAATACTGCTGACACCACAGCGCATGCGCAACGCGCAAGGCGTCTGGAATGTTTCGAAAAATGTGTCAGAGTGGGGGGTGGGAAAGTTGACACATGGGAACAGACGGAATGGACATATGAGAACAGTGGTGTGTCCACTGTTCTCATATGTCCATTCCTTCTGAACGTGACAAATGAGGGAGTTGACTGTATATATGGAGGGAATTTTTGCACCCATTATCGACAGCAAATAATAGTTTACAAAAAACAAAAAACATTTTTACCATTGAGACTCACGAAAATATGTAAGAAATGTTAAAAATCATGAGTAAACATTAAATTAAACGGTTTGAATATTCTTAGATAAACTTTGCAATCATTTTCGTAAACAATGCTCAGAAATTCGATGTCCCGTGACACTTAAAGTGGCGGGAAAATTATAAACATCTTTTTTTTCACTCGATGAGAGTTCTGTTTCGTTGAAATAATTTCGATACAAAAACGATTCGGTTCATACAGTAGACTTTTTATTTACATTAAATGTTCCTGTAATAATGATTTTTTCAGATAGTAATAATAATAATAATAATAATAATCGTATTCGCAGTACTAAATAGAAACTACAAGTATTTCCCAATTTGAAAGTTCTTTCATGAATTATAACTCTGCACCAATCACTGTGGCAATAATGTACGCAAGCATGTTTTTCAACCGTTTCTTTTTTTTCGAAAAATCTCAATTTTTTTAATTCTTTTTGGTTGCTTTTTTTCTGAAAAACATACAATATAGTTAATATACGCAATATCCAGATCACACGATTTACAACGCAGATCGATGTCGATCTATAACGTAGCACGTGGCGTTTCTTCAACAATTTTATTCATTCGCCTGACTCTGTATGTGTGTTTGTCTTTATCGCTCTTATTTTTGTTGTTATTTTATTTATCGGTTCGATATATTTTTCACTGTTTACAGAATCACACTTATAAAATTTCAATTCACAATACAGCATACACCTAACAGAAAGCAGATCATTTCATCTGTGATATTTCTTATATTCCTAAGTATGCCAACGCCTGTACATATATCATTTTTTTTACTTTTATTTTGTTTTTCATCAAAGTTTTTTCCCTATTCTAAGAGATTTCTCTTACTCAAGTTTTTCTTTATTTTCGAATATTTTTATTCCATTTGCCTCCACGATAATAATTATCTCGTCGATAACTTTATTTTCGCGTCTCTCGGCCTTTTTTCTGCAATAATATTATTAGATAATCGCAGAAATGATAATCGATAGCTGGACGATATTTAACACGATTCTTCAATTCGGAATAAGGCTCGTGGTGTTTTTTTCTTTTTTTTTCTTTCGTCTCCAACTCTCAAAGCATATTCGATTAATTCAACATTTTTAATATACAAAATTATGTGAAACATGTTTTGCTGGATAAAACGAAAACAGATGATTGCTCGGGAGGGCTTGATTTTGAAATAAACGAAACGTAAAATCTACACGATACAAATATTCTGCAATCCATTTTTCAAGGAGATTTCAATCGCAGAAGTTACATATACATATATATATATATAGATATGTACAAGCTGGGTCGAATATCCAATAATTTAATTAAGTCCTGGACTGAGTTTCGAGTCGAAAGGTCTAGAATTGTTTTTTTCTTAGCAGAAATTCCATTGATGAATCTTTGATTAATATAAATTGATTTTGTTTTCGAACTTCGGTATTTGCCACATTCGCGAACGTTCTTTTTCGCCTTATTTCGGTATTTTAACAAAATTAATAATTTTCCCTTGAAGAAAACATAAAAATAGATCTCTGTCGTCTATGAGGAGACAAAAAGAAGAATAATTTCCGGAAAATTCGAAAAAAAAAAAATCAAGCAGAAAAAATCTTGTGCTCGTCTTCATTCGTTTCGCCGCTTTCCTTCTCATTTCTTATTCGCCCCAAAAGAAACTTATGAAGCTTAGATCGAAATTACAGAACAAAGAAGAATATCGAATGGGTTAAAAAATTGTTACGGGAAGAAAACCAAGATCTCGGACTTATTCACAGACCACGGCCTCTACGGAGAATTCAATAACAAAATTAAGAGTAAAAAAATGGCCAATACCAATTAAAAAAAAAAAAAAAACACTATTATTATGCACGCTGCCGAAACGGTCGGACATAGAGAAGAAAATGCAAGAGACCAACCTTGTAGAGCACAAAATTTCCTACAAAAAAGGTCCTGATGACATCTGTTTTATCTTTAGTAGTTTAGTCCTGAGAGCAGTTTGAAAAACGATCTGGTTTTCGAGAGTTCGAGCATTTCTTGAGTACAACTTCGATCTGCTCTCAAGGCTAAACTACTATACATAGAAAAATGTTTCTCGGGACTTTTTTGTGGAGAATTTCGTGCTTTACAGAATAAGTCCTATGCATTTTTACTCTATTACTTACCGTTACGACCCTACGGGCGATGAAAGAGCACGTTTTCTTCAACATTAATAATTAAAAACTCATCAGAAGAAAATCTGATAAAAAAAACAGTACTAGACTTTTCGCCTCGAAATTCGGTCTAGAATTTAAGTTCACAGTCCCGACCATTCAACCTGAAACAGCCTGTAAATAAATACGTATACATATATACACGAAAAAAAAACATTGATAGTGGACAAAAACTGTAGCCTTTTGGCATGATCGTTTGCCTCGCAACGGCAAAGATCCTGGTGCGAAAGTTTGACATATAAAGGACAGGACATGTGCATCATAGACATTAGTATTGAGTCGCGACATCAAAAACCGAGATATTCGCGAGTGCCCTTAAATATAAAAAAGGCATATATATATATATATATATATATATATATATATATATATATATATATATATATATTAAATTGATAATATCTCGACTTTTGTTTTTTTTTATAAATATTAAGTCGTGTCCCAAAAAAATTGATTAATCTTATAATTAATTCGCCAGAAATGTCGTTCGCAAGAATATTTTCATGCGCAAAAAATGGGCAATGAATAACTGCAAGTAATTTTCTTTAAAAAAAACTATTCTGAACAAAAAGATTGATTATATTTAGGTCAAAATAGGACGACTCTAATATGTATTTGTAGGACTTGATACAACGCGAAACATTATTGAATAAAACTATGATTCTCCTGTGAATTCATTCTCTCTGTTAAGCAAAGCTACGTTAGGCCCAATTCCGACGAACGATTAAGTTTCGAGAAGTTATCTATCAATAACGCCCAAAATAAATACTGACGAAGCAGCTAAAAAAATTAAGTCTAAACGTGTTATTTTGGGTCTCTAACCGAGCATAATTTCCGTTTTTTTTTCTTTGTCAGCCAACGTTTTTTCGTGTTTGATATTCATCGGTCTTTCGGACGTACAAATACCACTGAGAAAAAAAATTTCCTTTCTACTTTCTTTTTTTCGTTAATATCATACAAGACGCTACCATTTGTTTTTTTATAAAGAGTGCACCATTTGCATTTCGTGAAGTTCGTGGAATTATTTTCTCATATAAGAAGTGATAAGTTTGATGGACAAAGAATTGCTACGATTCTTTGGAAAAACTTAGAAATGAAATGGAAGGATTTACGACTGTTCCTGCAACCTCTGCCTCGTGTCCTTTTTTTTTGCACATCGTAATCGGACTTACGCTGCAATCGGATATTTCTGTTTTTAATCTTTTCAATTATTATTATTATTATTGGTTCTTTATCACGATCAAAATGGGCAGCGGTGTTCGAAGGGTGTGGTGTTTACGTGTTCGTGTTCCTGGCTGGGTATAAACGTTCCTTTCACTTTTACTATAATATTTTCGGTGTAAATCATATATATATATATATGCATATCAGTAAATATGATTTGGTGGGGCCTATATACAGACAAAATAGTTGGTCTAACATGAGCAAGTGTCCTTGCCTCCTGGCTGCTCGCTCGAGACTCCTTGTAAATTGGTACGACCCGGCTGATTCGGATTGTGTTGAACTCCTGATTCGGCTGCGTTCAGATCCAAACTGTTTGAAATATGAAAAAATATGATTTTTTCTTCTTACAATAAATTTATATTTTTATTTTTCTTTTTTTTTACTCAATATATTCCTTTTTTTGGTTTAAAATGATCAATTTCGTTAAAAAAAACTCTGAATGATTGATTCGATTCGTGAATTCTTGGAACAGCTTTGAAATTTCATTAACAAAAAAAGGGAAATATGATTAATTCGGGAAATTCTTGAAAATGATTAAATCATAGGTGAATATTTAATGGGAACTTTTACTCACCGTCCGTCTCGGACACTCTGGAATATTTTTTTGGCTGTGTCCAAAAACGCCTCTTCTACGTTGTGTCCCCTTGAAGATAAATTGAATATTTAGTTAGAAATGATAAACAAATAGGAAAATTAGATTTGTAAATTTGTTTCGTGTTCACATGTGATGAAAAAAAAAAAATGCAAATATAACATATGCGAATGTTTTCATATGAATCATTTAAACTCGAAATAACGCTGAAGCAAATAAAAAAAAAAATTCTTACGTTTTCGCGCTCGCCTCGACGAACATGAGGCCGTTCTCGTCAGCAAATTTCTTTGCTTCCTCGTACGTTACGTCACGCTGATCCTCCAAATCGCTCTTGTTACCAATCATAAATATCACCTTGAGGGAAACGGAAATGAATGGAAAAATTGTACAAATTGAAACGATAATTTTGTTGTCTCAAGTGAAAATATATTATAATAAAAATATAGCAAAAATACCATACTTTTTATGAATGATTCTTAACCCGTCAGCAGGCGTGCTATGAGACTTTTTCTCACACTTATAATAAAACGACGATTATTCGAAAATTTCAAATGGCATAAGCATTTGAAATTTTTTCTATCTTCACCAAATTTATTCTTCTGTATGATAGAAGAGTTAAAAAAATTTTTTGAATATTGTTTTTGAATTTTTTTTATTATTATTTTTTTGTTTTTAGTGTCAATTATCGTTGTTTTTATGGTTTTTTTCAAATAAAAATGTTTAATAGCTACAATCACTGTAGCGAAATTGTTTTCAAGTTCCTATTTATCAAATTAAGCGCTTGATATACATGCGAGAAAATCTCTGATCGCACGCCCAATGTTTAAAGTGTACATAGCGCGCTTACTGATGGGTTAAAAATTGCTTTTAAACTTACAGTGCTGGGATTTGTAAGATTCCTAGTATCGGCGAGCCAGCTGCTGAGATGGTTGTACGTTGACCGACGAGTAATATCATAAACCATTAACGCACCAGCAGCTCCTCGATAATACGACCTCGTTACTGCTCTGAATCTTTCCTGTCCCGCGGTGTCCCAAATCTGTAGTTTGATTTTCTGTCCCGCAACCTCGATTATTCTAGTCCCAAATTCGACTCCGATTGTGTGGGGACAGTCCGCCATGACTGCAATTTACATTTTCTTCCGGTTGATTTCATCTCGATAATAAAATTATGACAAACTTTCGACCAATCATTTAAAAATTGAACGTTTAATTTTCGATCATCAGAATGCACTGGAATTGATTTACAAATTTAGCCGATGAAAATTGGCTTAACATTTTTTGAGGTTTTTATTTCGAGTAGAAGAAAATATTGTAATTCTGATCAAATGAATGAATGTAAACAAATCGTTTTTTTTATTCAGTTAGTACGAACTCTTTTTTATTATTTTTCTTTTGACAATCGTGCATACGATGACAAACAAAAATCGCTATATTTAAATATGAATACGTGTTCTTAAAATGTATTTTACTGATAATTCAACAGAAAATTAAAACAAAATCCAATTATTCTTGTTATATTCCAATGATCCATACTTTAATGTAAAAAAAAAAATAAATCTATTTCAATTCCATGAACTTTAAAAAAATAAAGAAATTTATAAAATTTATAAAATCACAATAATAAAAAAATTATTTCAATAAATTACAAGAGTAGTTGTTTGGTCAGTTATTGAATTGTGATTACTAGTTATAATTATTGGGTTGATCAAACAATTCTGTCAGTTTTTTATCTAAAATTGATTTTGTAGAAATCGAGAGAAATTTTCGACCATTCCAATATCGTTGTTAATATTATTGTTACTTCCATATTATCATCAACTATTTTTATTTACTTATTTATTTATTGATTCATTATTATTATTATTGAAGATTTTGCTATTTATTGTTTCCACAGATATTGTTTGTAGTAATGCAAATCATTGCTTTGATAGCATTTGATTTAGCGCTTATTCATGATTGTATTTTGAAGCTAAAGTTTCATAAAGATACAAAAAAAAAGGTTTTGGTATACTTTAACAATAAATTATTTTTTCACTCACACTTTTTTTCGGTGAACTGATGAAGTAGACAGGATTTGCCCACTCCCATATCCCCTATGATGATATATTTAAAAATGTACGAGTAATTGTACGGCCCCGCAGACATTTTGAGTCTGAAACACAGATTCGAATGCGACGATAACAACAAACCGGCTAAACGAAATGAAAGATCTGTGAAAACTCGATTTAGCGTGTATTGTTTATTAGACGTGCTTTGTTTGTTTAATATTTGCTTTTTTCGAGTTCAGGAAATTTTTCTCTGCTGCAAAAACTCGATTTTTTCGATCTTTCCTAGAGGTTGATAATTCGAAATTTGATCGAATAAATTTGATACATTCCATTGTCAATGATTTTGGATGAGGAATAAATAAACGAGAATTAATTTTAGCCGTTTTTCGTGAAAAAAATGCGATTTAACGTGGCATGAATCATGGGAAATCGCGCTTAACAGTAAGAATTAATCATGCTTTGACACCCAAAGAAGTAGGAGGATAATTTGCTGGACCCAGACCATGACGTGTGTATGTGTCTATGTATACACTAGCAAAGTTTTTTTTACTGATTTTTTGGTTAAAAAATATGAATTAAAGGTCAAAACAATAAATTCGATCGTAAAAAATGTTTTGGGCAAAAGCTGAAGAGCGAGAGAGAAAAAAACACGAATAGTAGTAATATGTCAAATAAATGTGAATATAAAATAGCGACCACGTACCTTTTGTGTTTCTAATGAGGCTTTAAACGAAAGGGTGAAACTCGTCGCAATAAACGCGTTGACAAGTCGTGAAAAAATTCAAAATGAAGCAAAGATTACTTTACTTTTCCATGGAATGTCACAGGGGGGTGTTGTTCCGTTTTTAATAAAGTAATTTGTTGTACAACTTGTATATTCGCCACGCAATATGGCAGATGATTCTGTATTCTCTCTTTTTCTATCTATTCCTCTCTCTCACTCTCTCTCGTTCTCTGTTAGCTGTCGGACTAACAACGATGGCGGCGTATAAACGTCAAACCACCTGTCAACTAACTTTAATATTCACGAAAAATTTCTCACGCTCAACAACTTCCTTACAACTGGCAAATCGTTATTATTCTCTTTTGTTTCTCAAACTGGATATACAATAAACAACAGAAGAGACACTTTGGACGCGAGACAGGTTACGGGACAAAACGACGTAGCAGTCGTGAGAAATTAAAAATGGCGTCAAATTCAAATATTACCCTAGGACAGAAAAGTTGAAATATAACCGACAATTCTGATGATTATACGTAACTGTAACCCCAGAAAGTTAACATCAACAATAAAAAAATAGATGACCCATTTTTTGGTAAAGAAAATTTTATTTTATTGCCATTTTTAAAAGGATTTTATAAACGTTGTATTTCAGTGATGCTCGTGGGAGCTCCATGGTGCGCTGTTGATGTGCGCGATGTCACATCCGGTTTGCATGATATATATATACATATATCTTTATATATGGATTGTCATTTGTTCAAAGTTGACAATTGTGAATGAATGCTTCGCATTGTTAGACGTAAAAAAATATATATATATGATGATATATGATGTTTGAAGATTTAATGCGCGAAGATATATTTATGTGATATATTGGTTTCAACGTAACGATCTTTTCTACGTCTTCAATATGTCACCTATATATTTATGCGGTTTGAGAAAACCAATTATGAGGATAAGAAAAGCAAATTTATTTAATTATACATCTAATAAAAAGCAATAATTGTCTGTCAGACTATGCCATGGTGTACAAAGAAATAAATGAAAAAATGTGTGTGTGTATATATATATATACGAGTTTCTCCTGGATTAGCCGGAAAAAAAACAATTTTCATAAGTCAGGCATAAAAATTATATTTCGATATATATGCATGAGTAATATTAATGAGGTCACGTCTTGGCTCGTCTCACAGAAATATTGATTCAACAGTGAAAATTGGAAATTCGATGGTCAAAAGAAATATATAGAGGGGGTGGTGCGACGTATTTTTTTATTTTTAAAGTAGTGGCAATAGTGATTTTGGTGAATTTTCTTCTCGCTCGGTAGAGGCAACACAACGACGTGCGAGTGCAACACTGCGCGGGCAACCAGCCGTCACTCCATTTCCGTTATCTTTAGACGCACAAGAGAGAGAGACGAGGTGGCCACGGGAAAAAAGAAACACATATAAACACGTATATACATAAAGCGACATATATAGAATATATACGTATAACACGACCTTAAATAACGGATAACAAATTTGGTCGTGAAATAAAATCATATTTATTCCGGCGATATTTACAATGAAACACTCGTCGTTGAGGTTATATCGCCGGTATGTGCACGTCGATATTTAGTGACTTAAAAAAAAACGGAAGTATAGAAAGCAAGAAAAAAAACAATGTCGAGAAAGATGCTGGACCGAGGACGGTGCCGAACGAGTCCTTTCAGTAACGCGAAGTGTCGATTGTGATTTTGGAGTCTAGTGTGTTTTTCTTTTATTTTTTATTTTTTTCCCCTCCCCCCGAGTCGCCAAACAAAAGAAGTCGTGTTGTGTCTGTGCAAATGTGAGTGTTTTTTCGTAAATTAATATTATTATTATTATTAATACTACCGTCACACTATTATTATTGTTATGAGCATTGTGAATGAAATTCAACGAGTTTGAGAAACAACGCTTGAGAGGTGATTTAAAAAAAGAATGCTGGTTTTTTATTTTTTTTGTTCGTTCGAACTGATCGATTGAATTTGAGTTTCGTCCGTTTCTCTCTTTGCCTCGGGGGGGCCCGTCATGTTATGTCAACGTAACCCTGCGGCAGCACTGCCGCCTCTTTAGTAATTAACCAAACAAAATGGACACCCCGAGATAACGATTAAACGAAATAAACCCTCGTGTGTGAGTGTGTATATTATCGATGTTTTTATTTTATAAATGGAATTGACGGTGAAATGGAAACGAATCATAGTAAAACGTGAGTAAATTTGAAACAACGATGGAAACAATTGAGATTTAATATTGACCTTAAAAAAATCGCTTGATTTTTTTGAATGCGGTAAAGACGAGCAGGCTTTTCGATTAATAGTTGCAAGTTTTCACGTCATCTGCCCGACGTTCTCATTGTCGCAACTTTTTTATTTCAATGGAAACCCAAACAAATGCAAAAATGAGACAAATATTTTTTGGAATTTCAGCACCTAGTATTATTCTCTTTGCTCGTTGTGTACCAGGTGCTCTTTCCTCCATTTCGCCATTGTCGAGAGGGACCGATGCTTTCGTCATCTATTCTCGTTTTCATCAGCCATTTCTCGATGTGTATTTTTTTCGCATGTATTTATACCTTTTTCCTACGTGTGTGTGTGTGTGTGTGTGCGTATGTATGTATTTTTTTCACGTGTGAAAGTTCGTATTTACGAAAAAATTTCGATCTCATTCCATTTTTGCAACGAGACGATATTCTTCCCAGAAATGATTGTTATGAAAAAAACAACTAAAATTTTTACGAAAATATCTCGTTTCTAAATTGCAGCATAAGCCAAATATTGAAAATTTTATTGATGCTCTTTTTATTCGATTTTCAACACGGATCCGTGCGCTATATTCAACAAAATGACAATATTTAAATGCGAGTCGCCGAATTTAAATGTCAATTTATCGTTTTGGTCCAAACGAAAAAAACTTGATTATCAACCCAAACACACGAGGATGCTCGTGCGGGTTGATTGTAAATTGCAAAGCATGATCATTCGCGAAACCTTTCATACAGAATATAAACATAAAAGTCAGTAAATAAACGCGCATTGTCGCCTTCTTTTCCTGGAATTCGTGAACACCGGTAATTGAGCAGAAAAATCAATTATTTCGATTGGCAATTAATATCCCAGGAATTCCGTTCGATATTCGTTCGTTGAAGAGTTATAAATTGTTTAAAAACGAAGCAGGAACATATCGTTTGTAAAAGACGAAATTTTTACTACGCGTTTGTATACGCATACGATTGTATATACAAAAAAATGTCAGTATGCTGTAACCGTGCTCTTAATTCGTCTTTTTTTCTCATCTTCGTTTAACGTGCGTATATGCTGCATTGGTATTAATTCTATTTCTACATGTATTTTATATACATATATACATATATGAACGGGAGAGTGTTCTTTTTCGCACACTTGGAAGATTCGCGAGAATTCACAGGACGCTATTGGTTAATCAAGTATCCTGCGGCTCAATGCCGCTTTATAAGGTAAAATCTGATTGGTTCTCATTCTGGTGTAATTTGGGACTCCGCCTTGCTACCACCAATTGCATAGAGTTTGTCTTCAAAACTCAACCGATACAGAATATATACTTTGTGTTGTATACTGTTGCAGAATTATATATCTCAGAATCTTGCCTTTCGTATTGTATGTGGGGCATTCCACGTCAAATCGGCCACTTTTGAAATTCGCATTTTTTATTGTTTTGATTTTTTTTCTCTAATAGAGCTCATTGAAAGTAACTAGTCTGATTTTTTTTTTTTTTTTTAATTTTTATCTCGACACGTTCATCGGAAACGAATTTTCGAAAAAATTTCCGATTTTTTTTTCAAATATCAATAACTCTCTCGAAAATACAGTAAACCGAATGGATGAGGGGACAAAATTTTAGTTTTAAAACGTACTTTCGTTTAAAAACATGCAGAAAATTATCAAAACATTACATGAATAAATGTTTACAATTCTAAGTATGAAATGTTTTTTCCCACATAGTTAGCCCCTTCGATTTTACTATTAATTTTTTATAAAAAACCATTATTTTTTTGAGGAATTTTAAGCCTAGTGCGATCGTGACGAAATCGTTTGTTGTATATTTTTATAATTACAATATAGATATAATGTATAGATATATAGATATATAGATAAAATATAGATAGAAAAATATGTGAAAAATTATTCGAAGTTCACCTAGTCACTTAGTTTTTCCTTTTTTTCATAGCGCTTTTACTAACTAATTTGTATCTTCAATGTTTGTACGGAGGCATGATTAATTTAATGAATTTTAAGCTAAGTACGAACGTGAGAAAAAAGCTAGTTCTATTTTTCAAGTTGTTAATTTTATTAAAGATTTTTGTTGTTGATTAGACTAATATTTCCCTACGATTATATTAGTATTAAAATGCGTTAAATGAATAATAGTTTACGACAGAAATTAAACACTAAAATCAAAAGGGACTAACACTGCTGGAAAAAAAATTTCTTGCTTATAATTAAAAAATAGATTTATGTAATCTTTAAATAATTGTTGACATATTTTGAAATGAAAGCACCTATCAAAACGAAAAATTTGACCTCCTTATCCATTCAGTTTTATGATTTTTCAGGGATTTGTGCATGATTAATAGTAAAAAAAATCTACAATTTAATTATAAATAATACAACGAACGATTTCCCCATCATTAAATTAGGCTTAGAAGTCATTTAAAAAATGATAGTTTTTGATAAAAATTCAAGAGTAACATCGAAGGGGGCTAACACTGTGGAAAAAAACATTTCTCGCTTAGAATTCGAAAAATTGTTGTGTGTAATATTTCGGTGAATTCCTACATATTCTCATATAAAAGTACGTTTTAAAACTAAAATTTTGATCCCTCATCCATTCGGTTTACTGCATTTTTCAGAGAGTTATTGATATTTGAAGAAAAGAATGGGAAAATTTTTCAAAAATTCGTTTCCGATGAACGTGTTGAGATAAAAATTTGAAAAAAATTAGACGAGTTCCTTTCAATGAGCTTCTATTAGAGAAAAATAATCAACACAATAAAAAATGCGAATTTCAAAAGTGGCTGATTTGGCCTGGAATGCCCCAAATATATATATATATTGGACAGATGGAGGGTAAACATTTTGCAAATGTATCGGTGAATCGTTGCATTTGTGTCAACGATGCTCGACAATTGTTTTATTTCGAAGAAATTATTTCGCAATTCGACAAAAAAAGTTGTATCGAAAATATTTTTTTTTTTATTCGTAACGGCACTCGAAAATATTTTGGGCAACTCTACGAGGAATTTCGAAGTCGATTAAAGAAAGTAAACAGTTTGAAAAATTTTGTAAACAGGTATTGAGCTCAATTTCCTTTTTATCTTGTACATTTGAATATTCGTTACACATTCGTTATACATTCACGCTACACATTTCGTGTTTTTCGTTACAAAGGACTTCTCAGGTCATCGAAAGAGACGAATCAAGAGAGAGAGAGAGAGAGAGGAAATGAGACTCTCGTCGAACCCTTCGTTTATCCAAATCCCCGTCGAGTAACCGAGCGCGGTTTTTCGTATACTATACTTCGAGGATTACTTAAATTTTCAGAAAAACTCGTTCCTCAATCCCCCTTCGCTGTTCGCAACCGTTTTGGCGAATTTTCATTCAGTATTTCCCGACAAAAATTCATGCTCAACGAAATATTTCCGGGGGGAAAAAAATACAACGCTTTTTATTTTAAACTTTAAATAATCACGATTCATGGTTCTCCAATATTTCAGAAAAAATGCATAAATTCAAAACTAGAAAATCAGTTAAAAAGATAAAAGCGAAACTTTTATGAACTTTTTTGAATAAAGAGATTCGTTTAGCATCAGTCGTAAAAAACAAACAGTTCGTACTCTGATGTTTCGAAGATTCAAAAAACAAAAAATCAATCGCCATCGCATTTGAAATCTGAAATAATATCGAGAAAAAAAAACAAAAATTAAGAGAACAAGAGCACACAACGCCTCTTCCAATTATACAATCGCCAAATTCATCCAGAAGATGTCTCCGTGTGTTGGTCGAAGCGCCGGGGAGAGAAACAAGCGCGAACGTTCCGGAGTATCGTAATAGTAGTAGAGAGAAGTATAGAAGAGGTCAATATACTTGGCCGGCTAGAGTGGTGTATGTGTAGGGAGAGAGAGTAAAAAAAACAGGGTTCACAGGAGAGACAGCTGAATAATATTGAAAGCCGAGCAGAATGGAGGTAGAGGAAAAGTCACGACGAAAATAAAAAAGTCAACAAAAAAAACTAATTAACTCAGTAAAAAATTCGTATAAGGTGGGGAAGGGGGGGGGGGGGCAAAAAGGAAAGACGAAAAGTTTGGGAAGCGTCCTCATAAACGTGGGACACGCGAAAAAAAGGCGATGGCGGAATTTGCCAGAAGTTTACAGAAGGGCGAGGGGGAGAGAGGGTGGGAGAGACAGGGTATAAAAAACCCCCTTGGATTCGCTAATAATTCTCGCATCTTTTTCGTCCACTCGGCAATAAAGCAGTGTGCTCTCTCCGCGAGAAAGTAAGATGGAGTGAATCTTCTTTCTCTCTTTTCCCTCGTTCGTCTAAGCTCCGCAGTGCGCCTAGGGGAACTTTTCATATTTAGAGAGATACCGAGAGAGAGAGAGAACGAAATAGCCAGCGAGGGGGATTGGGGGTAAGGGAGGGGACGATGGAACCCTAGCGTGGCACGTTACTGCGTAGGTACGCGCGTTTTGTGGTTATGTGTGCGGATCCCGGTGGCTGAATTCGCGCACGCGACACACACAGACGAATTCACACGTACACGTTCGTACGTTATTCGTATTGTGGCACCATAGAAAAAATGCACTATCGTTTATATTATGCGAAAAAGAATTATGGAAAAAAAAGCATAAGAAACGAGATGGTGTCGATTGCCGTAGGGCTAAAGAACCCCCTCGTTTCACATCCCCTCTCTCCTCCCGCCCGGCGCAACCCCTGATGAAATAGAAAATGAAAGAACGAAAAAAGTATGGATGCAAAGCTACAGAAGAGTGGGGGAAAAGACAAGAGGGACCCGAAAGATGCGAAAGAGAAAGACAAAAGTATTTTATAGTCTCGCGTACGTAAGAGAAGAAAATAATTCGATGGGTCTAGGGACAAGCTCGCACCTCGATCTTCGGCGATGCCACCGCCACCCGTCGTCAGGGAAATTTTCGTGCGATGAACGCACGCGCACTCGCCACCGCTGCCTAGTGCTGCTCTTCTCTCTCTCTCTCTCTCTCTCGCTCTTTCTCTCGTTCCCTCTCCCTTTCTCTCTTGGGGTGCGTTTTGCCAGAAGTCCGGGGAAGGAAGAAGAGTTTGGTAGCCTGGCGCGAGCCACAAGCTACGTTTATTAACCGTGTGTAGAGAGTAGTAGTGACCCTAACCTGGCTACTCCCCCTTCCCTTTCCTTCCTTTCGCGCCCTCAGTGTCCTCACTTATCCCTACATCCCTGCGCATCCCCGCATATTGCTCTTCATACTCTTCGCTGAGATCTATTCCAAATTCCATATTTTTTCGAATAAAATACTAATTGATTTGATATTTCGTAAAATGCAAACAAAAAAATTAGCCATTAAAATAACTACAAAAAACATCATTTTATTCGAATTTATGAGTTGCGGAAACTTCGAAAAAGTGCATTTAGATACTTCGGATAAAAAAACTGAAAGTTCACAGTCAAAAATACTCAACATATCGATTAGCATGTCACGTGTTTCATATTAAATGTATTGTTATTTTTTCAACGTCTCGAAAGTTCGTTTTTTTGCACTGAAAAAAGAAATCGTAGAAAAAACGTCCTTCGTGACAGAAAACATGTTTTGTTGTTCCATTGATGTAAATCCAACGACAAGTTACTCGTTCTTCGTTAGTCATTGACCGTCAATTGACAACCCTACATTTATAGTAAGACTCGATCTTGAATGAAACAAGCAGGGACGCTTCAATGCTGTAATTTCGACTCGTTGAAACGAATCGATGAGTGTTTTTTTTTCTTTTATTGACTGCGAAATTTTTGTGCAAAACTCGCCGGTTCGAGAATCGTCGAGAATTTTTCTGATAGGCCCACATGTCGATCACTTACGATTTCATTCGTTTTTCTACGAATGATGATAATGGCACAAGATACAAATATTCGATATAAGAATAAAAAATTGGAACCCTTTTAATTTAATCGTGAATTATTTATCCGATTCGATAAACTTGTACTTCTTTTATTCATTCTCAAATTAATTATTTTCTATTATACTCCAGTGTTCGATTTAAAAAATGCCCAAGATATTTAAAAATATTTTTGACAATTGTTTAAACAAAAAGTCATAACAACTAAATGGTTTGTTTCGTTTCTATCGATTCTCGTAAAAGCTAATTGCAAGCAGCCATTTTAACGAGTAAAAAAAACAATTATTTCTATTGAATAAAATCGATACTGAAATAAAAATAATCAAAATGGATCAAAAAAAGTAATTGAGAATGAGATTAATTAATTGGCGAATTAAAAAGAAGACCGTTCCAAATCGGGATTAAAATGAAGGGAACGGGCACGCGGGAGATTTGGCTGTCGAGTCCGAGGGGCCTGGGTACCGATGAATACGTACCTGAAAGCCTCGTGAAACTCTTTCTGAGAGAAGGAAAAACAGGCAGGCAAGAGGCAGTCACACACAGCCGCCGCCGCCAGCCGCTAGTCGTGCCCGCCGCGCGTCCCCCGCGACCCGGTGCTGCTCACGAGAGGCACACGAAATATATATTAATAAAAATAAACGAAAAAAAATCTACGAAGTCAAAAAAAGTTGTCAAAAAAAGAGAAAAAGTGAAAAGTGGACAAAAAATGAGTGACGCCAAGAGGATTGATGAAAAGTGAGATTTAAAAAAATTCTGTATACGGCGAAAATCGCCAAATTTCTTCGAACGAACCCCTCGTATTCAATGTCATATTGCTTTTTTTTCACCCGGTCGCGCGTTCTCTCCCATCCCTGTGGCGTTTTGTCTTTTTCTTTTTCAACGATCGTGCGCGTCTCTGTGTTTTGTGTTATAATGTGAAATCTACGATTGTGTGAGAGTTCCACCCGCTCGTTTCCCCAAGAAACAAGCTCTTTTCTCTCTCTCTCTCTGTCTCTTTCCCTCTCTCTCATTCCCGAGACGAAAACGTTTCGTATCGTACGTGAAAAAAATGGATAGATGCATGTGTATGTATAGCTCGATTCGTGGATAGTGCATTTTCTCTACATCTAGATTTTTTTGTCACTAAT
The DNA here is from genome assembly GCA_963989365.1 of Rhimphoctona megacephalus. Classification (NCBI taxonomy): domain Eukaryota; kingdom Metazoa; phylum Arthropoda; class Insecta; order Hymenoptera; family Ichneumonidae; genus Rhimphoctona; species Rhimphoctona megacephalus. The sequence goes on along the minus strand of OZ022422.1, from coordinate 10,260,335 downwards.
ATTTCGCGTTAGCACCTTTTTTCATCATTTTAGTTTCAAGATTGAAGTGAATTTGCTTCTTTTTTTGAATTTCTTTCCCGATGTTTCATTCCAATTTCGACTATAAATCACTCCGTCTCATTTTGACCCCTCCATCTTTTTCTTCTCTCTCTCTCTCTCTCTCTCTAGCTTATCGTGCTCTATACAGTCTCTCTCCCCCTTTCGAGACGTTATAATATATATCGTTGGACGCTCGACTTGTGCGTTCCACTTTGACCGATGCCGGCGTTACTTTCTAACTTTTAATGACGAAAAAATTCGAACGTTTTTCTTTTTACCACTCTCGTCTCATCACTGCTTTTCCCCTACTTCATTGTTTTTTGCTTCGGATTTTTTTTCTTCATTAGCCCGAACCACCGTGCAATTTTCTCGATACTCCTGTCTCCAATGTCAGACATTCTCTTTTCTCAATTAATTCTTATTATTTCCCTCCAAAACAATCGCAAATTTCGAAATTCTATCACTCGAAGTTCGGAAAAAATACTTCGAGGCTTTCGAAAGCAAATTTGCTATTATCTTGATGACTTTGTTTTAAAGCTTTGTTTTAGTGACCTTGCAGATATTACGAATCGTGAGCAATCTCCTATTGTACTTCGTCTCTATTATTTACAATGTTTTTTCGTTCAAAATGCATAATTGCAAAAATTGTAATTGATTCTGTTCAAAGAATCTCGAAATTTTCTTCATCCGCAAGTTAGTTCCTACTTGTTTCAAAATATACCACAAAATTATTCCATCGAACACTAATTTGTCTTTTTGTCATTATTGAATGTGTAAATATCGAATCGAATGAAATATTTCCGTGAATAATTCCAATGCAATGTAGCTCATGGACAAAAGTTATTCCAAAAATAAGGAAGTCATAGAAATCATCAATTTTTTGCAGTTCAATTTGTCGGTTCAAACATCCTTCGGTCTTGGTTCCTCGCATGGAAGTTTCGAAGCCTTGTTCTGTCCCAGTAAACGAAAATGCCTTAAAGAGTCTGCATCCTCCTTGCAGCAAGATTTTGCGTTGTTAAATTGTGGATAATTCCTTCGAAAAGTGTAAAACAGCTTTGTCCAAAAATTGTAAACAAACTCTGCACACGGTGATAAGTGATTGTGCCATAAGTGGTTGCCTCATCATGTAGAAACACCAAATAGCAATTTTTACAGCTGAATTGCAAGAGAATGTTTCTAATGCTAATGCGTAGCTAAAAAATATTTTTGTTTGTTCTATTTTTCTTCAATTTTGTCCATGGGATAGTGAAAAGTTCACAGTATTGGAAGCTGTTCGATGCAGCAAAGTTTTATTGAATTTTTTTTTGTTTCTTTTTCCCTGCGAATTTCGAAAAAAGAGCAAAAAAGGGAAAGTCGTTGATCATTTGGCACTACAATTTCTGATGTTGAAAATATTTGTAATTTGTTGTCAAAAGAATAAGTTTCGTTACATTTCAATGCAAACTTCAAAGTCGTAAAGTTTTTGTGTTTAGGTATGAATCTCAGTCATATTTTTCTCAAACTTCCGTTTCTGGTCCACAGCAAAATTTTAGTTTAATGCTTTTTCCATTGCTTCCAGTCCCAGAGAATTTTTTTTTCGACCAATGATCAGAAGTTTTTGATTACATCGAAATTCTCTTGATTATCAATCAATTTCGAATATTTTGTTTGATTCGATTACGATTAGTGTAACAATAATGGCAGATTGTTGGCGTCTGAACTTTCGACACCGATACGTCAAGGTCGAATAGCTGATGGTCGTGAATCTCGTTTCTTTGTTCTCGTTTAATGGAATTTGAATCGTAAATTTTTGGTCTTTTTTCTTTCCTCGCGTGAGTTTTGTTTCCGCTATCTTATCTGTTTCGTCGATGATTCGCGAGCGACCAATTTCCACGTTAACTTTAAGAACGAGAAACGGATATAGATGTTTCGATAATTGCTCATAAAATTTATTTTCTCCTTTTTTTTCAAATTTTTCCTCGAAATCGTGAAATTCGCTAAATAGCATTTAGTTAGGCAAACTCTCCGTGCATTGAAATGGTGATTCGTTGGTAGTCTGGCCGTGTCCCCGGTATAGTCACCGAGTGGGAGTCGTTCTTGGATAATTAATTACAGTCAATCTGCAACAATTTACGATCTCTCGTACGTATATTGCCACGTAATGACGGACAGGAGCATACGCGAGATTATCAACTCCCGTATGAAAAATTGTTAAGAATAAAAGGCAAAAGAAATGAGGAAAAAATGAATGATGGATTAAAAACGAAAGAAAAAACAATACGAGTACATTCCAGAGGGGTGAAGTTATGGCGATTATGAGAATTAAATTCATAAGCGTATAGCTTCTCCCCTTCGGCGTGTATCTTCACAGCATCATCGTCATCACGTCTATTATTTATATTTAAATACAATATTAAGTATTAACCCGAGATTACCAGTATTGGGTCATTCTGACCTAGGCCAAAACCGAATAATCGACTAAATTTGAATGCATTTTTTATTAGAACGACTGCAGTAGAATAAATCGTTTTCTAACTCCGAATCCTGTACCATTTATTCGGTACAATGTTGTTTTATCGTTTGAAAATAAGAATGTGTCGAAAAATACGAATTCTTCGGAGAATTTGGAGCATCGGAAGTTGCCTGGGCCATTAAGACCCATAGTAGTGAGTCCAGGGCTCGGAAAAATGGGAGTAACCTCGAGTTAATGTTGAGCGATGTCAATGTTTTTATTTCTAATACTTTGTAAAGATATAAATGTGAAAAAAGAAATAAAATGTAATTGTGGTGATTGTTACAGAAGTGACAGAAGAGAATCAATGATGGGTACACTACTGGTGATAGAAAGGATCGTAAAATGCCCTCTTGAGCCCGAGACGGAGGCGAAGATTAGTGAAGCGTAAAGACATGGACTCGTACGATCTATTTGGCGAAGATGTCAGTGGTTCAATGCTCGATGCTCTTCCTGATCTTGGGGGTAACGATCATTTTGACCCGGCAGGACCGAACAACAACGTGGTAGTAAACAGAGATGGCACTAATCCAGGACCGAACGGCGGTGGTGGTGGTGGGAGTTATATTAATCAGCCTTACGGCATAACGCAGGAGTCGCCATTGGCTAAATTGACGTCTTTCGGCGGTACGGAATTTGGTAGCGGGAGTCAACAATTGTCGAGTACGACGCAGCGAGCGATGTTTAATCAGGGAATCGGTAGTTTCGATGCGGGTGCGCCGCAGCGTGCGGCGATGGTGCCGGTTGGTTTTCAGCAGAATCCAGCGAGGAGTATGGGGCCGCAGCATCGTGGACCGCATCCGGTAGCCGGAGGTCAGTATCCGGGTTATTCGGACAATATGTATTCGATGGAGCAGCAGCATCCGATGGCGCGTGGAAATATGGGAATGGATCCGAGTATGCAAGGCTGGCCGGGAGCAGCCGGTACGTATTCGCAGATACAGAGGCATTACAACCAGATGGCGCCGCAACCGGGAGCGTATAGGCAGCACATGCCGCAGTATTCCCATCAGCAGGATCAAACGGGTATTAGTCAAAAATTGCAGCAACAGCAGCAACAGCAACAGCAGCAGCAGCAGCAGCAACAGCAGCATTTTAACGCGCAGCAAAGTATGATCGGTACGATGGGTGTACCGCATCAGGCGATGCAGGCGGCGGGTGGTGCGGGTGTTTATCAGCACATGGTTGGCCAACAGCAGCATTATCAGCAGGCCAATCCCGCGGGGATGTATCAGACTTCGGGAGGTTACACGGCTTTTGCAACGGCTGCGGCGATGCATCAGCAACAGCAACAGCAGCAACAGGCAGTAGCTCAGCAGCAACAACAAGCGGCTCAACAGGCTCAGCAGCAACCACAACGAATGCCACATCATCATCAACAGCCTCATCCGACGCTTCAGTCGCTCCCCTCCCACCCACAATACCCCCAACATCCTCAGCATCCGGTGGTGAGTCAGCAGCAATCGATGGAACCACAGCAACAGCAGCAGCAGCAGCAACAACAACAACAACCCCAGCAGCCACAATATCCTCATCACACAGCACCAATGTTCAATCAGCCTCAGCATCCCGGACCAAATGCTCAATTTGCCCCGACCAAACACGCAACGAGTCCTCAATATCGAGCGGCGTTTCCGCAATTGTCACCACAAATGTCACCCAGGCCCCAGATGTCGCCGAGGCCCCCAGCGGTGCAACAACAAATGTCACCCAGGCCGATAATGTCGCCGGCTAAACCAACCACACTGTCGCCACATCCACACGTACAAATACCACATCAACAGACCGGACCGCCCACGAACGCGCTCTCCGTCTCGCCTTGTCCACCGACATCGATGTCCTTGAATTCTTCTGGTGGTACGCAACAACAACAAACGACGTTACAGGCTCTTGAACAAATGGTTATACCGGGAGTTGCCGTTACGAATTCGAACGTAACGCCACAGGATTACAACCAGTTTCAATCGCGTCCAACCATGCCGCATCCCTCGGGCATAATGCCACAGCAGAATGCACAGAATTCTATGCCACCGGTCACCGGACCGAGAATGCCGATGCCTTCGCAATGGCCTCATCCCCAACAGCAGCAGCAGCAACAACCTCCTCCTCCTCCCCCTCCCCCTCCTCCTCCTCCTCCTCCTCCTCCTGCACAGCAGCAGCAGCAACAACAACAACAACAACAACAACAACAACAACAACAACAACAACAACAACAACCACAGCCCCAACAACAAATGAGGCCAAGCATCAGTGTTAACGATTCTCGAGGGATGATGGAGCAGCAGCAAGTCCCGACGACGAGCGAGTCCAGTTCCATGTTTCCCGTAAACGGCAACGACGTTATACACAACGTTGTCGAAACTACTACGAGAGATACGACTGACAATTCACAAATTGTCGTTAATAATCCTCCTGTTCACGAGATCGAGACCAGCGAACAACAGTCGTTGGTTAAACAGAATAACGAAATGTTAGGGCAACCCCAGCAGCAACAACAACAACAACAACAACAACTTCAACCTCCGCCTCAACAAATGCAGCAGCAACATCCCCAGGTAGAGAGCTCGGTATTGACGAACAATCAAATTAGTCTTGCTCAGCCTATGGAACCGACGACCTCCATGAGATCGAGTCCGATCGAAACGGTCCAATTGTTGCCCGCTTCGAGTACAAGTGGCAACATCGATTGCGGCGCATCCTCGCCGATGATGCAACCGCAACAACAACCACCAACGTCCAATGTCGTTTCCAGTGGCAGCGGTTGCGACTCGAACGACGTCACGGTCAGTGAACAACCCCAACAAGAAATTAACACCGTGCCGCACCTTTCGGGGTCTGTAGTTAGCGCTTCGATGCACAATCATCAAGCGATCTCTAATCAGGCTCAACAACCCGTATCCCAACAACAACAACAACCCCAGGCTCAGCAGCAACAAACTATGGTCTGTCAGTCACAGACCGTACAGCAGCTTCACACGGGCCAGCAAATGGTGCAAATTCAACCGCCTCTGCAATCCCCCGGTGTAACTCAACCTCAACAAATGGTCCACTCCCAACAGGTCCAACCTCCAATCGTACCGCCGCAGCATTCGCCCATGGGACAGTCACAGCCAAGTCAAATGGTGCAGCAACCCCAACCGTCCCAGTTGGCTCAACAGCCCCAAATGATTCAAATGATGGGACAACCTCAGCAGCAGCAACAACAACAACAACAACAACAACAACAACAACCACAAATGGCACAGCAGCCCCAACAAATGGCACAGCCACCAGCCGAAACGATGGTGCAGCCACAGCAGCCCGCTATACAAGTAGCACAGCCTCAGCAACCTATTCAAGTTGGACAACCTCAACCGTCCCAACAAATGGGACAACAACAGCCAATTGTACAGCCACAACAGCAACAACCCCCTCAAATCAGTCAATCTCAGCAACCACAAACCCAACCGCTTTTGCCACAACAACCTCCTCAACAACAAACTCCTCTCCAAGTTGGTCAACAGCCCCAACAACAACAGCAACCCGTTATGGCACAACAAGTCATGATTCCAACCAGCAACGCCATGATTCCATCCCAATTGCCTCTCCAAACTCCGATGCCTTCCCAATTGGCTCCTCAAGTTTCCCAGATGCAAACAACCGTCGCCCCACCAACTACGACCCTTATGGCTCCCCAACAAATGACCCCTGTTGTACAAACCACCAATATCGCTATGCCACCTCTCACTAATGCGCAGACCACCATACCGGTTCAGCCTGCATTTGGCGAATATACGAATATGCAAAAACCCACCAGTATGTACACCAACGACATGATCGTCGTTGGATCCGGACAACAAACCCCCCAACCCAATCAACAACAACAACAACAGCCACAATATCACGCCGCCGGTGAAATGGTCACCGGAAATACCATGCCCAACATGTACACCATGCCACCGGTTACCACTCCCACTCCTGTCATCCCTACCCCCTTCAATAACGCTTGTGCACCCGTTACTCATCATCAAGAAAGAGCCGCTCTTCAACAACAGCTACAGGAATTGTACTGCATGCCACCTGCGCCTGATTGTCAGGAGAAAATTGTCAGCTTGCAAGAAAAACTTCAGGCGTTGCAACAACACGAAACTACCGAACAGTGCAACGGAGGACCTCAGTGTATACTACAGACTCCTATGTTCGCTGCTGCTGTTGTAGACAGTCCTCAGGTACGCAAAGAAAAAAAATATATAAATAGAAATTTAATTTTAAAATTTGGGTTGTGAAAATCCAACCATTTTTTTCTCTAACGCTGCTCAACATTTTTATATTCGTAATTAGTCTGTATGCTTTTGGCTCTCCTTCAAAAATTCTCAGATAAATTGAACAGATACAGTGAAAAATTCGAAAATCGAAAATGATGAAAAAATTTGTAAATTAAAAAAATTTATGAATTAAGTAATAATTTAATTAATAAGTTAATCTCTTAATTCATCAATTTAGTTTATATTTTCGAATTTTTTCAACTTCTTACGATTTCCGAATTTTTCACGATATTTAATTTATTTGGGTTTTTGAAGAATTAATTAATTAAATAATCAATTAATTTGTCTAATGAATAAATATTTGTTTGAATTTGAAAAGTATTCATTTATTTAATTTTTGAAGTTAAAGAACGAATGTTAAGCAGTTTACTCATTTTTTGGGAATAAAGAATTTTGTAAAGATTTTGACTGGTCGATTTGCTAATGCAAAATTTCGGGAACAGGTATCGAGCACGACCGGACGAGGACGTAGTAAAGGAACTCCACGTACGAAAAAGAGTCGAAAGAAAGCGGACAAGGAAGTAGCACCTCCGATAGTTGTAACGCCGAGTGTACAGCCCGAACAACCCTTGTCGGATAATCTCGTGACACCTGGTGACAGTAGCAACATCGTTGACAGCGTTGCCGACTCCGAGGATAACAAGCCATCGTCGGGTGGTGATGTCGAGGAAGATTGGAACAAGAGTAGAAAATCGCGACCGCCGAGGAAACCAAGAAAGCCTAAAGAACCGAAAGAACCGAAAGAAGCCAAAGTTAAGAAAGAGCCTAAACCACCCAAAGAGGCTAAATCACCAAAACGAAAGAAAAAGAGCAAAGAACCCAAGGACGGTTCAAAACGTGGGAGTAAAAAGTAAGAATTTTTAAGTTCCTTCAGATTTGTCCTCGAAATAAATCTTGAAAAAAGAGTTTTCTCTGGTAATTGAACGTTATCGGTTTTCGTATATTTAGGAAATTTTATGTAAACAGTTTGTCGGTTTAACATTTTTTTCAATATTTTCATTCGGAATATTTATTTTTATTTCTATAAAGTGAATTTTTACATTCTTTTCTTGTAGAAAACCGGCTCAATCGGAATCAGCTGACGAAGAAGCGGCCGCGGCGGTTGTACCGGAAACTGAAGAAGCTGTTGCTTCCGAACCAGCGCCCGTTCAAGATGCTGAAGTGAAACCAAGCGAATCGCCGATTCAGGACGATCAAGAACACGTGGATTCCTCGACTACCGAGCCGATCGTTCCCGATACGAAGGAAGACAACGAGGCCAAAGTCGAGGAACCGAGCGACGCTACCGAAGAGGGCGAGAAAAAGGAAGCCAGCGCGGAAACGACGGAAAAGGAAACCGTCGAAGCTTCCACGCCGGCTAAGAAAAAACCTTCGCGAAAACGATCAGTTGGAAAATCGTCGATAGGAAGATCGCCCCGTAGTTCGAAGTGAGTAAATCAATTTTTGCTCATTTTTAAAAAGAATTAAAAGAATTTTAATTTAATTTCAAGCAAATCAACTTTAAAATCTTCATTTTTGTTTCAATTTTTTACACCACGATTTTTCGATAAATCTTTTTGCAGAAAACGCAAAAGTCGCATAGCACCGGATTCCGACGGTGAAGAACTTGCAGCGACTCCGCCGCCATCACCAGAAGCCGGTGATGACCTCAATAAACGACGATCAGCGAGAAATACTCATCGCAAGAAATACGTCGATGATGTTATGCTCAGATTTTCCGATGACGATGTACCCGTCCAGGAAGGCTCGGCTACAAAAAAATCGGATGGTGCAAGTGGCTCGAAACCCTCGGCGACTAAACGCGAAAATGAGGGCGGTGATATTGGACCGAATAAGCCTAATTTTGTGTATATCGTAAGTCCATTTTTCTATTCGTCCAGCTAATTTTTTTATACGGTCAGAATTTTGATTTGTTATGAAAATGGTTCGAATATCGATTTTTAATAATAACAATGCCGAAACATTTTCAACCAATCATTTTTCCAAGAAATTGGTCAACGATTACACAATTTTCGAATGTTTCTTTGACAATCCTAAAAAATGGTAAATTTTCATATATATTTGTAAAAATGTTCAGCGTTACTCTTGAATTCAGCAAAAAGAATTTCGAAAAAGAGAAAAAAATTTGTAACAAATTACGTTCATTCAGAAGGATCGACAAATTCTTTTCAAATGTCCGAAAAAAACGTGTTCGATTCCATTTTGAACAGTTCAGTTAATTTGTTAATAACTTTTTGACATTATTTTTAATGAAACTCAATTTTTACATCACGTAAAAGGTAGTTATTTTTTTCAGAACGTTATCGAGTCGCTGAGAACTCAAATTTTGTGCAACGCCTTTAATCATGTTTTTAAAAACATTAAACGTTTTTTTTTTTTTGGTGTTCAATTGAACTTTTGATGCTTCTAATTTTCAGAATACTACTGACGAGGACTCGATGGTTGTGCAGCACATTCTCTGTGTGCGAATGGGTAAGCGAGAAGTGAAGCCACCGGCTCCAGTGGAAGTGAAGCCAGAGGTGGAAGAAAAATCCGAGGAAAAAGTGGATGCGGAAAAATTGGATGCAGAAGCGGTGAAGAAAGAGGACGGGGAAGCTGCTGAGACTGAAAGTGAAAAGAAACCGGAAACGGAGAAGGAAGAATCAGAAGATAATGATAAAGAGCGTAAGAAGGAAGAAACGGAGGAGGAAGCTGAAAAAGATACTGAAAAAGAAAAGGAGATGGAAGAAGTGGTAGAAAAAGAGAAGGAAGAAGTTGAAGCTGTGTGCGAAGAAACGACGGTGGTGGAGAAGGAAGAGGAGGAAGAAAAAATGGAAACGGAGGAAAAGGAAGAAGAAAGTGCAGAAGTAGAAACGGAAGTGAAAGAGGAAGAAATGCCAGAGGAAAAAGAGAAAGAACCGGAAGTTGAGTCCTCTGAATCGCCTGAAGAAGAAACAGAAAAAGAGAAAATTGAGGATAAAGAAGAGGAGGAAATTTCGGAGAGTAAAGAGACTAAAGAGGAAGAAATTACCGATAAGGATGAAGAAAATTTAGAAAAGAAAGACGATTCTGAAGATAAAGAACCTGAAGACACGACCGCGACTGTGACTGAAGAAAATGACACAACGGAGGAGAAAAATGACGAAGTCGAGAAAAAGGATGAAAAAGAAGAATCCGCTAAAGAGAAAACTGCGGACGAATTTCAAGTGCCTGAAAGCACAGAAATTATCAACACCGAAGAAGTCAAACCACAAATGATCGAAGTAGAAGAATATCTCGTCAAGTATCGCAACTTTTCTTATCTGCATTGCGAGTGGAGGACCGAGGAGGAATTGTACAAAGGCGACAAAAGGATACAGGCCAAATTGAAGAGATTCAAGCAAAAAATGGCTCAGAACACGAATATATTTGAAAACGTAAATATTATTTTTTGGTTTCCTGTTCAAATTGTTCTAAAAAAGTCTAAAGCAATTTATAACTTACCTAATAATATAAAGATCGTTTTGAACTTTTTGTGACTTGAGGTTTTTTTGAGCTAGTTTTATTTCTAATATTTAGCTTAATATAATTTGATATATTCAGATATTATAAATTTCAGACAGAATACAGCTGAAAATTCTCGAACGTTCGAGAATAAACTTCGTAAATTCAAAGAATTTTTCTAAATTAGAAAAAAAAATAATTTTTCAAAATAGTAGAAAGTTATGAAATGTTTTTGATTTTTTTCGATCGAAAAGTAGTCAAGTTTGTCAAAATTTTGAAAACCGAACCGAGCCACAGGGCGAGTCTAATAATTAGTATATAAAATGTTACAAAATAGTTTCGATGTTAAAATATCGTGTTGACCGGCACGATTCGAGGAAACTGAGCGTTATTTTTTTTGTTCTATCCCTTAGTTCAATATTTCCGTTATTTTTACAGCCGGAAGACGATCCTTTTAATCCGGATTTTGTAGAGGTCGATCGCGTCTTGGACGAGGCGAAGCACACGGATCCAACGACGGGTGAGACAGTTCGGCATTTCCTCGTGAAATGGCGTTCGCTGCAGTACGAGGATTCGACATGGGAATTGGAAGAGAACGTGGATCCAGATAAAATCGTGCAATTCCACAGGTTCAACAAGTTGCCGCCGAAGGATCAGTGGAAACCGAAGAAAAAACCGACGAACGCGGCGTGGAAAAAGTTGGACGTATCGCCGATTTACAAAGGAGAAAATAGTCTGAGGCCTTATCAGCTGGAGGGTCTCAATTGGCTGTTGTTTTCGTGGTACAACGGTCACAATTGTATACTGGCTGACGAGATGGGTCTTGGAAAAACAATCCAATCGTTGACGTTCGTAGACGCGGCGTATAAATACGGGATCCGTGGACCTTTTCTCGTGATCGCACCGCTGTCAACGATACCAAATTGGCAGCGAGAATTCGAGAGTTGGACGGACATGAACGTGGTGGTTTATCACGGTTCAGCCGCGAGTCGTACGATGCTTCAGGAGTATGAGGTTTATTACAAAAACGATAAGGGTGTACAGATCAAAGATCTCATTAAATTTAACGTTCTCATAACGACGTTCGAAATAATAATAACCGATTTCAACGAATTGAAAGGTTACAATTGGCGTTTGTGCGTTATTGACGAAGCGCACAGGCTGAAAAATCGTAATTGCAAACTGCTCGAAGGCTTGCGACAACTGAATCTCGAACATCGTGTCCTGCTCTCTGGTACGCCGTTGCAAAACAACGTAAACGAATTATTTTCACTGTTAAATTTCCTCGAACCGACGCAATTCGCCAGCAGCGAAGCTTTTCTCAAAGAATTCGGCAATCTCAGCAGCGAATGCGAAGTCAATAAATTGCAATTACTCTTAAAACCAATGATGCTCCGAAGATTGAAAGAAGATGTGGAAAAATCGCTCGCCCCCAAGGAAGAGACTGTAGTCGAGGTCGAATTGACGAATATACAGAAAAAATACTATCGCGGTATACTCGAGAGAAATTTTTCGTTCCTTGCGAAAGGTACGACTTCGGCGAACATACCGAATTTGATGAACACCATGATGGAACTTCGAAAATGTTGCATACATCCTTTTTTGCTTAACGGTGCTGAGGATCAAATACAAATGGATTACAAATCGCCGGAGAAGGAAGACAGCGAAGCTTATTACCACGCTTTGGTCAACAGTTCCGGAAAAATGGTTCTCATTGATAAATTACTGCCGAAATTAAAAGCCAGCGGACATCGCGTTTTGATATTCAGTCAGATGGTCAAGTGTCTCGATCTTTTGGAGGATTATTTGCTTTACAGAAAATATCCTTACGAGAGAATCGACGGTAGAATACGAGGAAACTTGCGACAAGCTGCGATCGATCGTTACAGCAAACCCGATTCCGATCGTTTCGTTTTCCTTCTCTGCACAAAAGCCGGTGGTCTTGGAATTAATTTAACAGCCGCTGATACCGTCATCATTTATGACAGCGATTGGAATCCACAAAACGATCTTCAAGCTCAAGCCCGTTGTCATCGTATCGGCCAACAAAAAATGGTCAAAGTTTATCGTTTGCTTTGTCGCAACACTTACGAACGAGAAATGTTCGACAAAGCTTCCTTGAAGCTAGGACTCGACAAAGCTATCCTACAGTCCATGAACACTGCACAAGGCGGCAAAGATCCTAATAACAAACAATTGACGAAAAAGGAAATTGAAGATTTGCTTAAAAAAGGAGCGTACGGAGCTATCATGGACGACGACAACGCTGGTGACAAATTTTGCGAAGAAGACATCGAACAAATACTCGAAAGAAGAACACAAATTATTACTATCGAAGCTGAAAAAGGATCCACCTTTTCCAAAGCCAGTTTCGCATGCTCACAAAATCGCTCGGACATTAATATCGATGATCCGGACTTTTGGAAAAAATGGGCCAAAAAAGCCGAAATCGACACGACCGAAAAGAAGGAAGAGGAGGATCTCGTCATTTCGGAACCACGACGAAGAACTCAGATTAAACGTTATGGTCACGACGAATCCGTCGTTGATATGTCCGAACTCGATAGCTCCGATGATAACAGCGACGATGAAGGAACCGGCCTGACGGGCAGAGGTATGTGTTTTTCAAAAAATCAAAAATATTTATTCCTTCCAAACCGAATGAAGAAGTTGAAAAAATATTTTTTTTGTTTATTTCGGAACTTTTAGGATTATTACATTTTTTTTACATGCATTGACAAAATAATATTTAAAAATTCATCATGAAAATGGGAACAGAGAGAACCCGAAATTCTTAAAATTATTGCACTAAATTTTAAATCGAAAATGTAGCAAAATAATTTTTCAATATTTTCCAGGACTGACTTTTTAAATTGTGTTGTTAAGTAGCACATTTCGAGCGTAAATTGAAATATTTCGTGGCTCAAATGAAAATTCACAATACAGTTCATTATTTTATATTTACAAACAATTAGAAAGAAAAAATATTGCATTTTTGATGAAAATTACGTGCTGCATTTGACTTTTTATGTGTTCTAAGGCCTAAAAAAGTTTGTAAGTAGTAATAAACAGAATTTTATAACTTTCCAGAGAATTAGATGATTTTTACTAAAAATTTGAGTGAAAAATTGGATTTATACTTCTCTACGTGTGTCATCACACAAGAAAAAAATTCAAAACGTTTTTTGAAACTTGTGTTGAAAACAAATTTTTTTTATCCATGTGTAATATGCTGCGTCATTTTTTGTTCTTTTTCGTTGAATCAATAAATTTGTGAATTACAAAAACAGGGAAAAAGAGACGAGACAAATTTGGCAAGAGAACGCGAAAGTTCTATGACGACTACGTGCCAAGGGACGGTGAAGTAGTTTACGGGAGTTGGGCTCGAACGGAGTGTTTCAAGGTGGAACGTGGTCTGTTGACATTTGGATGGGGACGTTGGGAAGATATACTCCAGCACAGTCAATTTCGTCACGGTTGGCGAGAGATCGACGTCGAGGATTGTGCCCGAGTTATTCTCCTTTACTGCCTCCGTTATTATCGCGGTGACGAGAAGATTCGAAGTTTCATATGGGACCTCGTGACCCCGTTGGAAAATGGTGAAAAAATAAAAACCATACCAGCTAATTTGCAGTTGAGACATAGCCGACAAAAGAAAAAGAGTCGAGTTCGCGAATGTCGCGAGACTCGAGGATCGACCATCAACGGAGGCCCCATGGATCCGAACCATTGGAGCCAAGCTGAAAAATACGACGGTGATATATTCCTCGAGAGTACATACAAGAAACATCTTAGTCGACACGCCAACAGGTATGAGAACGTTTGAAGCGTTGAGTACTTCATTAACAAGAAACGCGTCGAAACTTCGTTTATGAATCCGATGTTAATCCGAGAGCCCCAAATTTTTAAATATATTTTCATAAATATTCGCTCAAGTACACAAAAAAAATGGTAAATAACGAAAAATAATCAAAATTCTCATATTACGCAATTCCTTAAGAGATTCTTTGTTTTACACGAGCCAGTGAATTCGACGCTGGTATAAAAAAGCGTGAAAATCAATCGATTCTAAAAAAACCTTCCCTACAGTGACATTCGAATAAAATCAGCATGAATTTTCATTCAACGAAATCGAATTCTGCATTGTCTCCATTGTGTTTCAGAGTTCTTCTACGAGTACGAATGCTCTATTATATCAAGCACGAGATAATCGGCGATTTGGTGCAGCACATATCCGACGGAGTACATGTCAGGTTCGTAAAGAAAAGAAAAGAAAAGAAACAAACAAAAAAACAAGCAATATCGAGACAAAAAATCAGAACAGTGAGAAAAGAAAAGGAGAGAAACTTCATATCACACAACGATGCTTCGACTTTGCCCTCCCTTTTCATTATTGCCTCGTTTAATTACCTGCGTTTTGTTCACATTATGAAAAAAAAAGAAAAAAGAAAGAAGAAGAAAAGGAGAGAGGAAAACATCATGCACTTACATACGGCTTCATACAGTGCTTTTATAGTTGTGCATGTGCAATGTATTTGTTTCACCCTTGGGACCTGTTTATCCGTATACGAGGAATGACTCCATAGAACCGAGATACGTTCTACTTTTTTTTTTACTTCATTCACTTAGACCTTAACTATTTTTTTTCTTTTTTTTTCATACATGTACACACATACACACGCGGTGCAATTGGCAAAAGGCTGGAATAATAATTAACGCCTGTACTAATCAAATTTTAGTCGATTTCCCTCTTCGTTCCTGTATCACTTTAAACACGCATTTCTTTACTTCATTGTGTGTGCGTGTGTGTATGTGTGTATGTTTTTTAACGAGACACCACGCGCGCATCCTAAACGGTCGGCGATGTCAACGAGACGATGTGGTAAGACGGATCTTTAAACGAGAAAGAGAGACGAAAAAACACGAAGAGAAACAAAGATACAAAAGACAGAAACGAAAAAAAAAGAAAAAAAAGCGAGAGCAGTGCACTGTGGCAAGAGGGCGAAAAAAAGAACAAAGGTTTTGATTTCTTTGAAACAGACCAAAAAATCGAACAAATTTGTCGGAATTATTAGAAATAAAGATTTGGCGATCTCGGTTCTCTAACTCGCGATATTTATTCGACACTACTACGATCAAATCCGACTTCCGGATTTTTAGATATTCACATTTAATACCGTACTACTTCGAACTTACGGGACGAGTTTTACCTCCTTTACTCTATTTTTCAATTTTATTTTCCTTCTATTTCTTTTATTGTTTTCGTTAAATGCACTTTCTTTAAATTATTGTATTTTTTTAAACTATTTTTTTTCCATTATTTTTCGTTGCTGATAGTCACGCAGAGAATTGAACACGAAAGTTTGTAGTTTGATACTATGGGGACGCAAAATAGTCTTATTTTTATTGTTATACTTTTTAGCTAAGTGGCCGAACGTAACTATCTGGTGAAGAGTTCTTCTCGTGTATGCATGTAGTTGAAAGTACTTTAGCTCTGTGTATATAATGGATTATTATTTATATTTAATTTTGTTTTTTTTTTTCTAAATCTTCATTCTGGGAGCTCTTATGAACTTATTATTTTCTTTCGAGTTTCCTCGAGGATGTTTATGTATTTTGATTGAATTTTAGTATTATGGCTCTTTTGCGATTATTTGAGTTTCTTTAAATTTGATGAAAAAAAAAGAAAAGAGAAACATTTCTTCGTACGTTTATTTTGACTGAAGCACCAATGGTTTAGTTTTTAAAAAGCAGGCTGCGCTGAATTTCCGAAATGATTTTTTTTTTTACGAAGCCGCGTGTTTTTTTTTCTTACATTTTACCTTTTTTTTCCTGCGAGCACGATTATGTCGAGCTCAAGAACTGATATCGTCAAGTCTTTGACCCAAAATTATTTTGCAATCGGAGAAACATAAAGAGGGAAAGAGTAAAATTGTTGTTTTGTTTTATTTGTTGGATAAAAATTCGAAAAGAAAAGAAGCAAGAAATTTTGAAAAATCGATTGGCATTATTGTGAATTTGGCAAATTGTAAGTAAAACCGCCCTACAGTGCGTTGCGGATAAACCCTCCGCAGTTACCGGAGCGACCAGCGAAATGGTGGGACACGACGGCAGACAAATCCCTAATAGTTGGCTGCTACAAACATGGCTACGAGAATTACGACCAGATGAGGACCGATCCCACGCTTTCTTTCATTTCAAGCTGTCCTCCCCCTTCCCAGACTCAGACCGTCCAGATCAAGTGAGTATATTCTTTTTCCTTTTTTTTTTTCTTTTTTTTTCTCGCTAACATTCACGAATACAATTGCTGTTTATTTATATATATTACATATGACACATGTAAATATATACGTAAACGTGAATCATAACTTTAACACATTCTTTGCACGCATAATACATCCGCTTAACGTTTATGTTCCCGCAAAAACGTATACATTTACCGTATGTCGAAAATCATAGAATAAAAACGTGAAAAAGGCGTGAACGATTGCGAATCCATCATTTTCTTATTATAAGAATCACTAAAACGACAAATGGTTTTCATTATTCGTTCCTTCGTACTTCTTCCTCCGCTGCTTCACACACGAAATATGTAGCTCCAATTATAAAGCTAGAAAATTGTACATTTACAGCAGAAACAAACGAGACACTTTCCAACATAATTTTTATTTTACAGTGAATGATAAATAAATCATTTATAATTTTAGCAGTATTTTTTCAATGATCTCTCGAGATTGAAATCGTTGCTGTCGTGCTGTAAGGATAACGAACCAAAAAACATATTTATTGATTTTCCTTTACGTTCGGTTTGCCCGAAAATTTGAGTTTCCGAGTTCGGGACAAAGTTTCGGGAATCCGAAGTTAAAAAAATAAGTACAAAGTTTGAAAACGCCGGGGATTTGATTTTTTCATTCACAGGGACGAAAGCAACAACATTATCGAGCCTGAGAACGAAGACGGGGAGATATTAACTGTGTCAAAAGAGTCGAAAGAGCCGGAGAAATTCGGAAGCGAAACACCCGCGGATTCGCCGGCTATTTCCGTCAAAGCCGACACTCCGATACCCGCGGAAGCAGGCGGAAGTCACGATGGCACGGAAATCATAATCGACGATGAGAAATCTTGGCCGAGTACGGTCGATCTCAATACGCGATTGCGACGAGTTATCACATCGTATCAGCGCACCATCGTCAAAAAAGACGATGGCAAAAATATGATGAAAGGAAAAATGGAACTTGGTCAGCAACAACAACAACAGCTTCAACAACAAATGCAACAACATCATCAACAACAACAGCAACAACAACACCAGCAACAACAACACCAGCAACAGCAACACCAGCAACAACAACACCAGCAACAACAACACCAGCAACAACAACAACAACAATCTCAAGGACAACATCAACAACAACAGGGCCAAGTCGAAATGGCTAATCATGCTAGCACCGCCACTGATCCACCTTTGAATATGCAAGGATGGGATCTGCAACAACTCGCTATGTATCTTTTGGTCAGTATCCTTAATGGAATTTTAAAAATTTGAAAAAAAGTTTTTTTCAACAGAATTTTTGATTTTCGAAAAGTGTTTACATATTTTTTATTATGCAGAGAATTTGTACTGTTTAAAAATGATAAATATTCGAAAAAGAGCTTCTTTAAATGGAATTCTCGATTTTCGTAAAAAGATGTGGACAACTTTTTTATTGTGCAGAGAATTTCAACTTTTTTAATATCGTAAGGTGAAAACTTGGTATATTTTGCTATGTATCTTTTCGTCTTGGTGGAATTTTTAAAGCTAATCTTGTGGAAAAAGCGATCATTGGATTCTATTCAATGGGCAAAAGATTGTTAGATTTTTTTGACATGCAAAGTTGTCGAAAATGATGCTTCAATTATTTTCTCACGAGGCTATAAGTTATTTTAGTTTATATATATATATATACACACACACACATTTTCAAGTGGACGATTTTTAACGAATGCGCTTGATTGTTTTGAATTACAGAAAATGGAAAGGAGAGAAAAGATGGAAGCGATGGTCAAGGAGCGCGAGAGAACGCGCTTCGAAGAACAAAAAGCTAAATGGACGCGACGAGAAGAGAACGAATTTTTACGCGTAGTTTCGACTTACGGTGTAAATTACGACAGAAAAAAGGCGCAGTACGATTGGACTAAATTCAAGAACATCGCTAAATTTGACAAAAAAACGGACGCTGATTTGACCGACTATTACATGTCTTTCAGAGCGATGCTCAAGAAAATATGTAATACCAAAACCAATGAGGACGAAGGTAATTTTTACATTTACTCAATCCTCAAATTGTATGTTTTTAATAACGAAAAATCTTTCTCCAGTTCTATCAACAGTTTTCCAAAACAAAAAAATTATTCATTTCTTCTAGATCTTTATTTTTTAAATTCTTTATGAATTATTTTACATTTTGTTAGTAGAATTTTTTTTTTTTAGGTTCTTTCACCAACACGTAATTCTCCATTAATCGATAGTCAATTTCCGCTTTTTATTTTAATAAAAGGCCAAATTTCGATTTTTCATTTTTATAAATATATTTTTTTTATTCATTCAATTTGCAATTGCTGTTTTTTCAGCTCATTCGGACATTCCCGTGGAGCATCTAACACCGAACAAGGCTCGACACATCTTGGGTCGCGTCGATCTACTGAGTAAGATACGAGAAGAAATTCTGTCGCATCCTCATCTCGAGGAGAGATTGTCACTGTGTCAGCCGTCGGGTGACACGCCGGAATGGTGGCAACCGGGCAAACACGACAAAGAATTGCTACTCGGAGCTGCGAAACACGGTTTGGGCCGCACTGACATAACGATTCTGAACGATCCTGATTTTTCATTCCACAAAATGCTCGGCAAAAGTATTTACAGTGTAATGCAACTGCCAAAAATGTTCGAAAAAACGGAAAAAGCTATAAAGATCGAGAGCCGAGAGGACATTTTAAAATTCGATAAAAACGAGATTCTCGTTAAGTTGGAAAAAGGCGAAGGTACGCTTAAAATTGAGAAAGTGGCGATGAAAAAAGACGGCAGTGGGATGGTGGAGAAAAAGCTGGAAACTTTGAGTCCCGAGAAAGGTCAAGTTCAATTGACTCTCGTGAAGGCAGAAACGAAAGTCGAAGAGATCGTACCGAACAATGGTCTCACCATCACGAGTGTTCCGAAACTGAAAACACCCGAGCCAGAAAAAGTAATCGAGGAAATAGACGTTGAACCCGAGACGAAAATGGACACTACTCCGGCAGAAACGGCGGCTACCGAAGCGGAAAAGCCTACTAGAGACGACGCGGAGAAGGCGGATGGGGAAACGACGACTGAGAAGAAATCCGAGTCCATCAGTCAACCGGAAGTCGTGGAAATGGAAAAAGAGGTGGAAAAGGAGAAGGAAAAAACGGAAATGATGGTCGATATCACTGAGGAAGAAAAGTCAGAAACGGAGAAAGAGAAGGAGAAAACTTTAGAGGAAGAATCTGATTCGAAATCGAAAGAAGTTGAGACTGACAAGGTCGCAACGGAGGCTAAAGAGGCCGAGACTGTTGTGGAGCCGACAGAGAAATCTGTCGGCGAAGAAGCCAAAACTTCGGAAGAAGAAGCCACTCCGGAAAAATCTGAGGAAGAAAAGCCTGAAGAAAAAGAGACGGAAGAACAGAAGGAAGACGAGAAGAAAGAGGAAGAAGCGAAGGAGATCGAAAAACCGGAAGAGAAAGTGGCGGAAGAAAGTCCAACCGTCGCGGAGGAACCGGAGGAGAAACAGGCTGAAAAAGCGCCAGAGGAAACTCCGGAGAAAGAGAAAGAGCCGGAAAAAATGGAGGAAGACGTCAGCAGTGCCAAAGAGATCATCGACGAAGAAAAGTCCGAAACAACTAAAACTTTTTCCGAATCTATCGAAACGCCGCCTGTCGAACCAACCAAAAACGACGCCGAGACCACGATGCCGCCGGAGATTAAAGAATCCGAAATCAAACCAGAATACAAAATCGAAGAACCCGAAGTTAAGGAAATTGTCAAAGAAGAAGTTGTACAGGTTGAAGATAAATCCACCAATATCGAGACGGACCAAAGTAAAGCCACCAAAATCAAAGACAAGTGTAGCGTTCAAGCCGCCGAACTCAAAGCCATGTTTCCCGATCTCGAAGTCATTCAGCCTTTGTCCCGATTGAGCCAAATCGATACTTTTGTCCTACGCGACAAAAGTATCGATTATAACGAGCCAACAGTTGCGCAGCTTCTTGCACACAGTTACCAGTCTTCGGTAAAGTGGCCAAAGGTGAGTTGCTCGTATTTACAACTTTTTACCATTTTTATCAACAATTCAAGATCGAAATTCGCCATAAAAACATCTAAATTCTCCTTGAAATTCCACAAAATTGTTTATTTGCTTGAAACCTAAAATTTTGGCTCGTCATACCAGAGAATAATATTTTTTGCGACTTGAAAAAAGTCCTAAAAATATTGTTCAAGTTATCATTTAAGCCTTAAAAGTTTAAAAAAAAGGTTTTTTTAGCAAAAAAAAAAAATATTTTGGCAAATATACAGATTTGTAATTTGAAAAAAGAAAATTAAATTTCGAATTTTAATTTCGTTATAGGAACATGCGGTCGAAGCGCGTTTGATGCACATCGTTCACGCGATTGAGCACAAGGAGTGGCCAGTAGCTGTGAATTTCACGGCAGGCGATGAGATCGAAGTCGCTCAATCGCAACAGTGTAGCAACGAAAAAGATAATTCGGAGGTTATCACGATCACTACCGATCACGGTGTGTCGCGGGCTTTGGCAGCTGGTAATGCCAACACCACGAGTGGCATTAACAATATGAACAATAATAACAATAGCAATACCAGCAACAACGTCAATAACAGCAATAATGCCAATGTCAATATCAGCAACAATAGCAATAGCAATAATAACAACAATATGACTGTTACAAACGTGACGCCCACCGTCGCCGTTTCCGCAGCCGCTGCCAATGCCTCGAAAAAACGCAAGAGACATATTGCCATTGACGTAGAAACGGAACGAGGTAAGAGCCACTTAATTAAAAATTGTGAACAACATTTTTTATCGAAAACTAAAAAAAATTTGGTTCATTTCTAGTTTTTCTTTTTTCGAAAGAAAATTACAGTTGACAAAATATTCTTAATTCATAAGAATGCCGCTGTCTGAAATTAGAATAAAAAGTGTCAAACAAAAAAAAATTGTTAACGTTAATTTACCAGTTTGAAATTTGGTGGTTATTTCTGCAGTTTTCCGATTTCAAAAATATGATATGTATATGATAATAATAATTGAAAATATGAATTTGTAGATTATAATAAATTCGAAAATGTGCACAATTTGACGTTTAATTGAAACATCTACATTTTTTAAATTTATTAAAATATTTTTTAATTTCCAAGTAACTTTTATTTAATCTGACAATTTTTCTGGTAAATTTTTTGCAGCAAAACTTCACGCTCTGTTGAACAGCAGTCACATGACGCCTCAGCCACCGCCGACGTTGAATAAACCGGCGGCAATGCCCGGAACGTCGTGGGAAAATAACGAAGAGTCGCAAACCGAGGAAACGCGACGTTCGACGCCAATGCAACCACCGCCAGCGCATCAACAGGCGAGAACGCCGAATATGCCCTTCGATTTGAAATACACGGTGCCTGGAAAAACGACTATCATTCCTGGCACCTCGAGCACCCTCACTCCGATCGATTTATCCTCGGGGTAAGAATGAAATCAACATTTTTCCAATTTCTCCTCGTTCGACTGTAAAATACACGTGTTAATATTAATGATGCTTAATTTATTTTTTTTCGACGCACAGATACATGAAAGCTACTCCAGAACCCACCAGCAAAGACATGATGAACGAAGTACAAGACTTTTCAATGCCAAGTAAAAATAAACAAATGAGCAGTAACAAGGGCAAACTTGACAGTATGCTCGATAAACTAATGAAACGTAAAAACTACGTAAGTACTAAACGTTGTTAAATTTTTCGTTTTTTTTTTTTACTCGAAGATTTGAAGATGTATATGTCGATTTTATAACTTGCTTAATTGCAGAATTTTTGGTCTGGTTGCTCCAATTCGTGGTTTGTTTGAAAATTTGGTAAAAATGCAGAAATTAAGCTTTTTTCGAAAATGACCCAAAACTTTATAAGTTTTTTTTTACTTAAAACATGTTTTATACATTAATATTATGGCGGTGGAAGTCGACTTTTTTCAGTCCCAAATTTTTTATCCTCAAAAACCTATACATTTCGTAATCTTGTCGAAAAATCATTCGTAATTATTCCAAAAAGTCGTTTCAGATTTTGTTTCTTGGCTTTTTAACTTCAAAAATGTTACATACATTAATATTACAACGGGGTAAGACGACTTTATTGAATATCGAATTTATCATCGTCATAAAACCCGTGAAAATTTCGATTTTATCGAAAAATCGTTCTTCATTGTCCTAAAAAACGATTTTGATCTTTTTTTCTCAATTTTTCACCTGAAAAATGTTACATTCATTAACATTACAGCGGAGTAAGACAATTTTTTGCAATAACAGATTTTTTATCCTCAAAACCCGTAAATATCGGAATCTTACGAAAAATCGTCTTGGAGATTTGTCGGATTTTTTTACAAAAAAAATGTTATACATCGACATTACAGCGAGGGAAGGCGATTTTTTTCGAAAATATCACCGCCAATATGATGCGAGAAAATAATTTTTTTTGCAAAATCCCGCGTTAAAAAACGCTTCACATCTGTACACTCCATTTTTTGTAATCCCTTCGTTGATTCATTGTGTATATCGTTTCAGCCGGCCGACGAGCCAGTAGTGGGTAAAGAGAAGAAGCGCCGAAAGTTGGATGAGATAGTGCTCGGACTAAGCGCGGCGAAGGAGCAGCAAAGCACTCATTATCCGGAGCACAGTAAGAAAAATCCAATAACGCCGAACGTGACGGTAACGCCAACTTCAGCGCCGATTGGTCTTCCGAATCCACCAGCACCGTCGCAAAAGCCATTCTCGATAACTGTTACGTCGATACCATCGTCGCGGGCATCCGGTTCGTCGTCGAATCATCCACCGCCGTCCATGCACTCGCACAAAGACAGTTTCGCCGCTTTGCTTGCGCAGGCCGAGCATCAAAATCGTGAATTGAAGAAGCAGCAGCAGCAGCAGCAGCAGCAGCAACAACAACAGCAGCAGCAGCAGCAACAACAACAGCAACAGCATCAACAACATCAGCATCAACAACAGCAACAACAACAACAACAGCAACAGCAACAACAACATCAGCATCATCAGCATCAACAGCAACAAGCTTTTAACTCGGCTCACATGTCGTCGAGCAGTCATCGCAAGAGTTACGAAGCGATGATCGCTGATATAAACAAAGTTGCCGAATATTCCTCGAAAATAGGCTCGTACTCTCACGAAGCAAAAGTCAACAAATGGCTCGCCGAACAAACCGCAATGTCGGAACAAATGGGCGCGGAATATCTCAGCGCACCGAGACGACGAAGACCACGAGTCGATCCTTCTCTTCTCGATTGGAAAAAACTCACTGGTGAGGAAAACGTGGCTGTCATTAACAGGTTAACAGGGAAAAAAGTGACTGGAAGCAAAGCTCCTCAGCTGAAACGTCTCGGTCAATGGCTTATCGAAAATCCGATGTTCGACGTCGATCCAAAATGGGCGGAATTGGTTAAAGAACGTGGTAACTTGCCTCATGATTTGCAAAAACGTTTACCTGGCAGCGATCGTGGTGGTAACAAGGGCAAAAGTCCTGGTCGACCACCGATGATGCCGAGTCCGACGAGTCAACAATCCGCTAATTCTGCGAACCTCGCCGCATCCTCGATGGCTGCTGCTTCCGGTTTGAATTTCTCGTCGCTCGGTAATCTCAATAATTCACTATTATCGGGTCTTTCGCTCGGTAATTTTGATCCAAAGAACAATCCACTGTTGATGCCCTTCGGTGGATTACCGAATCTCGGTGCTCTCGGCGGTCTTGGAAATTTGGGCAATTTGAGCAACATGAGTCTTACCAATTCGTTGTTCGCCAATCTCGCCGGTCTCGGTTTACCCTCCCTCGCTGGTATGGAAGCAGCCCTTGGAGGCGGAACTTCCTCCACGAGTCAAGCTGAAACCAACGTTGTCAATTCGTCAGTTGGAAAAATGGCGAATTCAACGAACTCAACGTCTACGAGCAAATCACGTAACAAAATGGAATCTTCTTCGAAAGCCTCGGCGCCGTCGACTTCGACCTCGTCTTCGTCGATGCCAACGACGACACCGTTCCCATTCTTCTTTCCAAATCCAAGTCTACTTTATACGCCTCTTGGTCTCGGTGGTTTAAATCCTTTCTCGATGCAACCAGGCGGTGTATCCTCGGCTTACGAGAGCCTGGCGCAGTGCGGTTTATTGCCACCAAGCTCATCGGCTAGTGGCCAAGCAACGACGTCAACTTCCTCGTCGTCGAGGAAACCATCCTCGTCGAGTAGCTCCCGGCAGCAACGTGAGATCGTCGCTGAGTCCCTGAAGCGCAAAGAGGCTGAGAAAAAATCACGATACTTGATGGATCCGAGCTTGAGTCTCCAGCAATATTCCGATTTGGCGTTACACAGCGAAGTTGATAGAAGAAGAAACGAGCCTGAGCGTAGTGAGAGTAAAAAGGAGACTATCGAATTGAGTGAAATCGCTGATTTGTCAGCGAGAATAGAGAGGAAGAGTAAAGAGCAAGAAATGAAAGAAGCTCTGGAGCAATTGAGTCGAACGAGCGCTGAATTGTTAACGAGAAATTTGGAGGATTTACAGAGACCTTCGTCGAAACGTTCGAGAAACGTGGATCATCAACACGCGATAGAACAACAAATACCAGCTTCGTTGGAAGTCACACTCGAGCCAGTTTCAAAGAGAAGCCGTAGTGAGGTCGTCGAGACGAGTCCAAAAGTCACGATGACCGAGGCCAACCTTGAAATTGAAACGATTCTTCGGCCTGTACCGAGTAAAGCGTTGCCCGCAGCCCAAACATCACAACCAGCGGCAACCGCCGCCTCTGCTCCGTCAATCCCGCCTCCCCGCGAACGACAACCTACTCCCCCGACGCCCGTACGTCAACCTTCACCAGCGGCACCCTCGCAAGAAGCCGCGGCACCCGTGCAAGACTCTCCCCCGACTCCGACAGCTCCTCAACCGGCACAAGAGGAAAGTGCCTCGCTCAATACTTCAAACAATAGCAATAAAGAATCTGTCGAATCGCAGCCCGCTGACGAAGCGCCGCGAACCCAACCGCCCCCCTCTCAATCTCCGGTCCAACCAGAACAACAACCAGAAACACAAGAACCTCAACAACCACCACCACAATCCAATCCTAAGGCTGATAGTAATAAAACTCCGGAAGCGGAAGACGAGCAAAAAACGACGTCAGTCGCTGCTTCCGCCGCCTCGTCCTCCACCTCGTCCTCCTCTTCGAAGAGCAAAAAATCACGCAGTGGCAAACGCATGAGCATCGAGCCACCGCCAGAACGTAAAAATCTTCGGTCCAGCGCCGGCAGACAAGCGCGCGCTGCAGCCGAAAGACAAGCTCGCATGGTCGAGGGCGAACAAAACGCTGCTGAGAATCAACACGATCCACACGGTGGTGGCGAGTGATGGGAAAAAAACGTGAGTTCGCGACGCACGACGAATATCGATACGGCTGCTGCTGCTCCTGCTGCTGCTGCTGCTGCTCCTACTGCTAACGCTCCAACCGCTATCGATAATTCGTCACGAGCGAACACACGGTCAACTACCAATCGAGATAAACAACAATCCAACAAAAAGACGTCACCGACGATACGTAAATCGTCGCGTTTAAGGGGTGCTGCTGCGAAACATTTCCAAAACCCTGTTTAACGAATTCATTCATTCCGGGACGTTTGTATACGCGCGCGCATGCAGTGATGAACGTGTGATCTCCACGGAATTTTTAGTGCACGGGGTGGGAAGGGTATTTAAACAAACAAACGAAAAATTACTAAATAATTACAAAAGACTACGTAAATTCGTAGTGAAACGAATAAATCAGTGGCAATCGTGCAGAATGAAAATAAACGACACACAAATTTGAGGAAAAACATGAAATTACACAAGCGAGAATTAATTTCAGGTGATTGTGTGATAAACCACACTTACGAACAATTTGAACGCAATAGTATTTTGTGGTAATGATACTTTGTGTGGTATTTCAACGTTCTAATTACGAGAAAGAAAAAAAATAAGCGAAAAAAATAAAATAATAGTTAACGATAATGGAATATAATTTTGTTAAATTTATTATCCTTTTTGATCTTATTGGTTTTGACCAGGGACTGTTTTCTATAACTGCTATCAACGTATATATTATTATACGCATAATAATATAACCGTACCGATTAGACGAGGTAAATAAATAAATAAATAAAAAATGAATTAAATAAACAAAACATCTTAGCGATAAATTAAATAACGAAATAATTGAAGGAAACGGATGAGAAAATTAAAATAACAATACAAAAACCGAAACAAAACGAAAAATGTACATATTATACAATCTGCCTAGATATCGTAAGCAAAGAAAAAACAACAACAACGTGTACTTGGAAAAGTGTATATAACGCAGTGTACTTTTAATTATACTAGGTGAAATAATAAACGGCTTCTTTTGTTGTTTGCAAAAGTAAGAGAGTATTCACAAGGGTTTCCATACGTGTTTACAGGAGAACCGGAGTCAAAAATCGATTATCCGACACATTTTTTCCCTTCCTGAAATGAAATTTTTATACAATTTAAGGTGAATTCCAACAGAGAATTTATCGGAAATTGCATTTGAAATTTTTCAAGCTGGCGTTTAACAGGATTCCACATAGTTGTCAAATGTTGCTAACATTGAGATGTTGTAATAAAATTATCTAAAATTAGTAACAAATCGTTCAAAAAAAGAATTTTCCTACCAGGCAACTTTTTTTTGTCATGCAAAATGAATTTGTTGATTTTCCAGTATACGTTTTTATTTAGTTTTTTTGATTGTTTGTGGTGGCGGTAGTTGAGAAACTATTCGTTCAATGCCTTAAGAATTTCGTAATTCGGTGTTGACTCATTCTTCGAAAACAGGCAAAATTTGTGATTTTTTATTAATTTTTAAAATTTTTCAGAAAACGTCGATAACTTTTGAGAATTATTATTATTATTTCTGAAAATCAATGTTTGTAGATGGCCAAGATGGCCGAATTTTTTCAGACTTCTATCCAAATGCGAAGTTTCTAAATGCTAATCCAATAAAAGTTTTGGATGAGAAACATGTGTAATTCAATCCTTGAAAAAAAGAAACGCAACAATTTTCTTTATCACTTTTTATTTATTTGAACGTTTGGAAAAATAGTGTCAATTAAGCCATAAGAGCAGTGAAAGATTTTCAAATATGGAATTTGCAATTTTTCGCCATTTTCATTATTTTTTGGACCATGCCTCTGCTGGTTGTGCAACAAATCGCATGTACTGCTTTCCCGATGGCAAATTCAGAGTTTTTATGTTTGAGCTGAACATTTTTTGGGCCTCGTCGTTCGACATTGCCGGATGTACCATGACGTCATCACCTTTCTGTAAAATGAGAAAAAAAAACTAATTAAGTTCAGTTATTCAATACAAAAATACATTTTTTTCGAAATTCCTGATATTTATCAGGTTCAACCAAAAATAGGAATTTTCTGAATCTTCTTACTCACCTACCAAAATTCGGACATTAAAAATGTTTGACTTATTTTTTGCAAATCTGTTGTCGATTACAAATAATTGTAACAGGAGTGTCGTTTTTTTTCGTTTAACATAATTGACATTGAAACTCGCAGATAAACAATTTACCTTCCAGTCCACCGGAGTCGCGACTTTGTAAGCGTCAGTCAACTGAAGAGATTCGATGGCCCTTATAATTTCTCTGAAAAAAAATCCAAATTGTATTTTTTCCACAAGATTCAAGTCTTTGAACAGAAACATCAATACTTTCACTTCGATTTTTTTTTTTTTACAATTTTAGACCTTCTTTCCACAGTTTTTATATCTGCTTGTCTTTTTTTCCAAAATATTAAAAATCCAGTTGACCTTTTTTTTTGCTGTTACATAATTTGTTCAACATTAAAAAAAATAGATCTTCGATTAAATGTCTTACTCAAAGTTTCTGCCTGTTGTGGCTGGGTACAAAATCATCAGTCTCATTTTTTTCTTTGGATCAATAACAAATACTGCTCTAGCAGCCAATGGAATTCCATCTTTGTCCAATTCATCAGGATCCAACATCCCAAGCTGCGTCGCTATAGTTCTTGACTCATCCTCAATTATTGGATATGGAAATCCATCCATTGCCATACCGGCATAACTTTTTATGTCCTAAAAAACGAAGGATCATTTTTTTTACCTAATTCAAAAATTTTACATATCTTTCACAGTCAAGATAGATAAGAATTTTATGAAAAAATGTATCATCAGTAAAAAAGAAAGGCATATTTGAAAAAATGATGAATTTTTATTAAAAACCAACAATAATAACAGTAATCCAAATTAGAAAAAAGAAATTGAATTTAGTAACTTTGTATATTAAAAAATCTGATCAATTGAATAAAAATTATTATTATTATTGTTTTGTTATGGTATTTTTCAGATTATTTTAGTGTAATTTATAAACAAAGAGTTTGATTTTTGAAACATTCAACAGCTGGTATTTTTTCAATTCTATTCAATTGCTATTTAAATTTGTTTATATATAAAAAGAATAATTGTCATTTTACCTCGATCCATTGGATGTGGGAATCTAGAGAATTGCAAGAAATGGCAATAGTTTTCACACCTAATTTCGTGAATTCTGGCATTAACTTGACAACTCTTGCTAACTCTGTAGTGCAAACCGGTGTAAAATCGTTTGGATGGGAGAACAATATTGCCCAACTGAAAATTGCATTAAATTTCATAAACTCTTAGATTATTTAAAAAAAGAAAATTCAATTTCAAACTGTTTTTCTATTGGTTTTTTTTTGCAGGCGACGTTAATGAATAAAATTATGATCGTTTGATTTTTTTCCGTCATATTTAAACAACTTGATTGATTAAAAATTACGAATATGACAATTTTTTTAGTGATTTTTTCAAACGCGTTTGACTTCGTAAAAATAAAGAATATTTTAATGTCTCAAAAATGGTGATTTATTTTTTCATCCAAGCAAAACTGTTTTTGTGATGATTCAACATTAAACATCGACCGGCATTTTTTCGAAAATTAGGTTAGAAAAACGTCAGTTTCGTGCCGCATTGAAAAAAAAAAACTTACGAATTGCCGAGCCATTCGTGAAAATCAATTACTCCAACGTTCGTTGAAGCTTGAAAATTTGGAAATATTTCGCCCAGTAAAACCATGATTTTATAATTGCATATGAAGTCAAATGAAACTTTGGAATTTTCTAGTTAACTCGCAAATTTGCGATGGACGAAAAAACGACGACTGTTTACCGTGACAACGGAAAAATACAAAAAAAAAATTGGAACGAGTCAGAGCACGTTGTCAATGCAGCACTTATTACGGAAATTTTTTGTTTTGTATCGCAGAATGTAACGGCTTTTATTTTCGAATTCAAGGAGGAAGGGAACGAGTCGACATCAAATTACACATGATTTATCAGCATGTCATTAGCTGATTATATGTTATGAAAAAAACCGTATGTTTCCATTTACGTGATATGATACAACAAAATTGGGGTTGGCAGCATTAATTTATATTCATTTATGTTTCTAGGCCTTTTTGAAAAAAAAATGAAAAAAAACATTTTTTTCGTTTAATTAAAATCTTTGTACAGCAATAAACGTATTTTCATAGTCATATTTTAATTTTTACAGCAGGTTTTTTTTTATGAAAAAAAATTAATTTAACCCTAGAACCCCACAACGGGGTAATTAGGTACCCCACGAAAATGTCAAATTTCCTTGGTCGGGTACAGATTCGCCGAAAATGGCGTTTTCGCTGTTTCCGGTCTTGCGAAAGTCCCTAGCCGAAAAAACATGTGTCGGAAGCTTTCAGAATGCTAGCATAGATGTCGCAACAAGCATTTTCATCGATAATTCGAAATTTGTAGTCTCTGCAACAGGGGTTCTCAAATCAATGAAGATGAGTGCATCCGAGTCTTGTTTTCGTCGTCTGCACGCACGTCATAATAAGTGAGGTTAAGTTGTTTTTTGAAGTGACATCCGCGATTAGTGAACAGTGAGTGTCGTGATTATTTAATAATTATAATAATGATAACAACAACAACAACACAACAACAATAATAATAATAATAATAATATTAATAACAACAATAATAATAACAATTACTTTCGAAATAATAAAAATAGGTACAGCGATCCGGAAAATGTGATTGAAAAGAAACTCGGAGAACCCGTCAAGGCCTACGAATATCGGCGAAAATGCAAGACTCTGGATCAATTGAAGGCTATCAAAAATAATCGTAATGCTATTCATATGGAAGGTCTCGCAATTAGGGAAAGGATATTAGGTAAAGAAATTCAGATATATATACACATTCGTCTGTGATTTTAATTTCAGCTGCCTGCCGTTCGACAAATTCATGCATATTATTTCAAATCGTTGTACGTTTCAGGCTCGCACAATGCTGAGGTACCGCATCCGTTCGCTTCTGTCAGCGGTCGGTGATAAATTACGGCGACGCCTGTGTGATCAGTTTTCTCAGTTACAAGCCGAACTCGAAACCCTTCGACGAACGCAGAAAGAACTTACAAATGGTTCGTCCCGACTCGCTGATTTGTTCACCAAACTCAAGAAGGAAAAAGCTGAATTGCAAAAAAACATAAATATTCTACAAGACAAAGAGGCGGAATCGGAGAAAGAGATTGCCAAATTATCGGACAATCAATCAATCGATGTTGATGAGGCAGTTACGACGATCGCACCTTTGTATAAGCAGTTGAGTAATACCTTTTTAATTTTTTATTGTGATTGTCACTGACAAATTTTTCAACGAAACGTGATTATTTCTAAAATTCTGATCGTTAGATTAGACATATTCCCCAAAAATTTACATGTTTTTACATTCCTCTAAGATATAACCTTTATCAGTAGATTATTCTGCAAATTGAATCCCAGTTTTCAACCAACGAGCGGAGAGTTAACTTTTGAATGTGACTGCAACGAGTCTATTATCTTAACAAATTTGATTCTAAGATAGCTGGTATCCCGTCGAGCTGCATTTTAATAAAATTCCAAAAAACAAAAAAGGACCTTATCACAATAAATTATGAATCGATTTGCTTGAATCGGTACAAATTTAATATTATTATTGTCATTTTTGATTGACAGAATGTTAAACGCATTTGCCGAAGAAGCTGCAACAGAAGACGCCACCATATACTATCTTGCTGAGGGTTTACAAAGCGGCATAATCGACTTGGATGTATTGTTGAGGCAAGTTAGGCATTTATCGCCTCGACAATTTATGCTTAGAGCTTTAATGTTACGCTGCCGACAGAAAGCGGGCCTCGCTGGATAAATTTGTCCTTAAATGAAGCGTGATAATATTCTATAACGGGCTGGGACACACGCAGTGTTCCACACCTATCAATATATATTATTTTACTATCGCAAAGCAGAAGAAATTTAAAAAATATAAATAAATACGTAACTAGCAATAAATTTCAATCCCTTTTTTTGTAAGGCGAGATTAAATTTTTCCCAAATATCGTAAAATGCTCGTTGAAAAAAACGAATTAAATTGATCGTCGAATCTCTCGATTCAAAAACATCTGTCGAATTTTTGCAAATTAATTTTTTACCGTATAAACGATGTTACAAGATGCAGGGTCGTAGACAAACTTGTAGTCAAACGACATTAAAAACTTGGAAACAAAAGATAACGAAGAAAAAAAACAATAATATAATTATTCGAAAAATCTGATATTGATTTGTAAAATTTTTAAACAATTTTTTAAACGTTCGAAATTCAGTCGTTTGTTTATCACTACGGCCATTAAAATATTCAAATAGAAGAAAATGTAGGAAATTTTTTTTTCTAAACTCAACGTATTTTGGCACAAACTTTTTGACTAAATGTAAAAAAAGAAAAAACATACTGCATCGAGTAATAATATTCAATCTATCTATATGACGATGTACAAATTTATACGTAAATAAAATGTCAAGGTATCAACATCTAGCATCCAGGATTTGGGTGTGACTGAAAGAAACAATGAAATGTTCATAACCCTAAGTTTCATTTCAGGGGAGTTTGGGGTTGGTCTTGCCCCACGTCCTGGCCTCAGAGTTAGCGCTGCGTGTATGGCACGAACCGGAAGTCGCCAACGTGACACAGCGTAGTTGGAATGCACACCGACCGGAGTGCACGGTCCTCGTTCGCACAGTGGATTTTTCTCGACTTGAAGAGCACTCACGATTAGAGCTGCACGATTATGGTACCTGAAATACATTGGCTGGAAACTTAAACTCTAATCCTGAAATATGGCAAAAAAAGTATTTCAATTTACCAAAGTTAACGGAAGACTCGATAAGACGGATAGGCTTATAGAAAAAAAATCTCAGAGTCGCGAGTCGAACGAGATAAATTGCAAAAGAAGAAGAAAAAAATTCATAACGCAAAGCGGAAGAAAGAACACCAAGGTAAAACGAAATCGATCGTTTTGAGGCGTCTACCGAATATTTCCCATTGCGCTTTTTCATCCGTTTGTAGCAAAAGTTCGGAACGACGATCGCGCGAACTCAAATTCATTCGAAGAAATTTTCATAGCATAATAACGACGATTGGGAAAGATAAATTCCGATTGCTCTTCGAGTTTTCGATGACAAATTCATGAGCGCGATTTTCTCGTTTTTCGAAGTCGCGTCCACGAACAATCGTTCCAAAATCATTTCGAATGGTTTCTCGTTCGAGCTTTTCTCGACCGATATTTCCCCCGCCCCCCCCCCGCGTATAATAAACCGCTCACCGATGGGAGCAATATATTTTGGTTTCCGAGAAATCGTTTCATCGACGAATCAAAATGAATGAATAAAAGTGAGTAAGAGCAAGAAAATCCGTCTAACCGGAACCGACGAAACGCGTGCAAATTACGCTTTAGACGCGTCTAATTAATCTAGGCTGACTGACGTAGACTTATTATACTTCCTCGCGTTACGAAAACGAATTCAATCGAAATACTTTGTAAAAAAAGAAAAAAAAAACAAAACGTTTTTTTCTTTTTCATCCTTTCGTCGTAAATTGCAAAGTCGCTCGATCGCCGAACTAAAACTTCGTTTAGTCAAGATTCAGGGGTTAATACGGTTGGTAAATCGATCGTTGCGCAAGACACGAAAGGCATTGGCATTTTTAACGCGGTCAATCGCTGCTTCGTCTCGTAATGTTTTTTGATAGTCTTTTTTTTTTTTATTATTTTTTATCAAGATCGACTCGAACCGCTCGAGTCGAAACGTAAACGAGATGATCGATTAATCCCCCGTTTCGGAATACCGCCGAATCCAGCGAAGCGCAAAATTTCTACGTAATGAAAAACTCGGCGTTCGTATAGCTCGAATTTATTTAACTTTGGCAAACCACCCACGCCCGTTGTATCCTCTCCTCTCGTTCCCTCAACATTTCCAAGTCCGCCCTCGACTATACAAAACAAGAAACTTCCTACGTATTCTATTTTTTATTTAATAGTCATTTAAGTTGTTTATAACTGTTGTTACACTATTGTAAAGATACGAAAAATACATACGATATTTTCAAGTCCATTCGTTCAACGAGTTATTATTTATTACGATTTCGTTATACGATTATAAAGATAATGAATCGAGTTGCTTTTAACATCGAAGTTTGAATAATTATGTCACGCGACATTAGCGCGAAGATTAAAAAACGGGGTGGGGTAATGCTGTTTTTCTTGTAGCTCGAAACCAAGCAGCGTCCGAAATGCTTGATTATTTTTTATCCCAGTCCGCTCGCTCGGATCATTGAATACTTAAAGGAATTCATAATAAAAAACGATATTTACAAGAATGTATAAACTCTATACAAATTATTGAGGGATACCATCTGACAATTGGTAGTGTTCGCCGTCTGAACTTCTGCTGTCCCGATGAATTTGTAAAATAATTAAGTGATAATACAGAATAATCGATAAATGCTAATATCCTTGTGATTTTAAAGTTTTGACAAGTTTAAATCACTATTGAACATTCTTTTGAATCGTCAGTTCAATATTTATTTCAATCGGCAAATAATATAGGCTTATATTATGTTTCGGAAATCATTGTATCAAAGGGCAAACCCTCAGCGAAAGTATGCCGCAGGATTTATCGATCTTTTGTATACTTTTGATGAGGACACGGCGGAGATTTTGATGGAGAGAGCGTTGATAAATATGTATCATTTTTCAGCATTATCGTCAAACAAGTCCTTGTAACACATTGGTTCCGTGCTTCGTTGAGATTCGGAAGGTCGAGGGTTCGATCCCGCTTCATCGTTCTTTTTTTTTTCCTTAAAATAAAGTAACGAAACTGTTCTAATGCGACTTTACGAAACAACAATTTTTTACATTTATTGTTGTAATTAATTATTATTAATATGCCTAGTTACTTTATTTTAAGGAAAAAAAAAAGAACGATGAAGCGGGATCGAACCCTCGACCTTCCGAATCTCAACGAAGCACGGAACCAATGTGTTACAAGGACTTGTTTGACGATAATGCTGAAAAATGATACATATTTATCAACGCTCTCTCCATCAAAATCTCCGCCGTGTCCTCATCAAAAGTATACAAAAGATCGATAAATCCTGCGGCATACTTTCGCTGAGGGTTTGCCCTTTGATACAATGATTTCCGAAACATAATATAAGCCTATATTATTTGCCGATTGAAATAAATATTGAACTGACGATTCAAAAGAATGTTCAATAGTGATTTAAACTTGTCAAAACTTTAAAATCACAAGGATATTAGCATTTATCGATTATTCTGTATTATCACTTAATTATTTTACAAATTCATCGGGACAGCAGAAGTTCAGACGGCGAACACTACCAATTGTCAGATGGTATCCCTCAATAATTTGTATAGAGTTTATACATTCTTGTAAATATCGTTTTTTATTATGAATTCCTTTAAGTATTCAATGATCCGAGCGAGCGGACTGGGATAAAAAATAATCAAGCATTTCGGACGCTGCTTGGTTTCGAGCTACAAGAAAAACAGCATTACCCCACCCCGTTTTTTAATCTTCGCGCTAATGTCGCGTGACATAATTATTCAAACTTCGATGTTAAAAGCAACTCGATTCATTATCTTTATAATCGTATAACAAAATCGTAATAAATAATAACTCGTTGAACGAATGGACTTGAAAATATCGTATGTATTTTTCGTATCTTTACAATAGTGTAACAACAGTTATAAACAACTTAAATGACTATTAAATAAAAAATAGAGTACGTAGGAAGTTTCTTGTTTTGTATAGTCGAGGGCGGACTTGGAAATGTTGAGGGAACGAGAGGAGAGGATACAACGGGCGTGGGTGGTTTGCCAAAGTTAAATAAATTCGAGCTATACGAACGCCGAGTTTTTCATTACGTAGAAATTTTGCGCTTCGCTGGATTCGGCGGTATTCCGAAACGGGGGATTAATCGATCATCTCGTTTACGTTTCGACTCGAGCGGTTCGAGTCGATCTTGATAAAAAATAATAAAAAAAAAAAAGACTATCAAAAAACATTACGAGACGAAGCAGCGATTGACCGCGTTAAAAATGCCAATGCCTTTCGTGTCTTGCGCAACGATCGATTTACCAACCGTATTAACCCCTGAATCTTGACTAAACGAAGTTTTAGTTCGGCGATCGAGCGACTTTGCAATTTACGACGAAAGGATGAAAAAGAAAAAAACGTTTTGTTTTTTTTTCTTTTTTTACAAAGTATTTCGATTGAATTCGTTTTCGTAACGCGAGGAAGTATAATAAGTCTACGTCAGTCAGCCTAGATTAATTAGACGCGTCTAAAGCGTAATTTGCACGCGTTTTGTCGGTTCCGGTTAGACGGATTTTCTTGCTCTTACTCACTTTTATTCATTCATTTTGATTCGTCGATGAAACGATTTCTCGGAAACCAAAATATATTGCTCCCATCGGTGAGCGGTTTATTATACGCGGGGGGGGGGGGGGGGGGGGGGCGGGGGAAATATCGGTCGAGAAAAGCTCGAACGAGAAACCATTCGAAATGATTTTGGAACGATTGTTCGTGGACGCGACTTCGAAAAACGAGAAAATCGCGCTCATGAATTTGTCATCGAAAACTCGAAGAGCAATCGGAATTTATCTTTCCCAATCGTCGTTATTATGCTATGAAAATTTCTTCGAATGAATTTGAGTTCGCGCGATCGTCGTTCCGAACTTTTGCTACAAACGGATGAAAAAGCGCAATGGGAAATATTCGGTAGACGCCTCAAAACGATCGATTTCGTTTTACCTTGGTGTTCTTTCTTCCGCTTTGCGTTATGAATTTTTTTCTTCTTCTTTTGCAATTTATCTCGTTCGACTCGCGACTCTGAGATTTTTTTTCTATAAGCCTATCCGTCTTATCGAGTCTTCCGTTAACTTTGGTAAATTGAAATACTTTTTTTGCCATATTTCAGGATTAGAGTTTAAGTTTCCAGCCAATGTATTTCAGGTACCATAATCGTGCAGCTCTAATCGTGAGTGCTCTTCAAGTCGAGAAAAATCCACTGTGCGAACGAGGACCGTGCACTCCGGTCGGTGTGCATTCCAACTACGCTGTGTCACGTTGGCGACTTCCGGTTCGTGCCATACACGCAGCGCTAACTCTGAGGCCAGGACGTGGGGCAAGACCAACCCCAAACTCCCCTGAAATGAAACTTAGGGTTATGAACATTTCATTGTTTCTTTCAGTCACACCCAAATCCTGGATGCTAGATGTTGATACCTTGACATTTTATTTACGTATAAATTTGTACATCGTCATATAGATAGATTGAATATTATTACTCGATGCAGTATGTTTTTTCTTTTTTTACATTTAGTCAAAAAGTTTGTGCCAAAATACGTTGAGTTTAGAAAAAAAAATTTCCTACATTTTCTTCTATTTGAATATTTTAATGGCCGTAGTGATAAACAAACGACTGAATTTCGAACGTTTAAAAAATTGTTTAAAAATTTTACAAATCAATATCAGATTTTTCGAATAATTATATTATTGTTTTTTTTCTTCGTTATCTTTTGTTTCCAAGTTTTTAATGTCGTTTGACTACAAGTTTGTCTACGACCCTGCATCTTGTAACATCGTTTATACGGTAAAAAATTAATTTGCAAAAATTCGACAGATGTTTTTGAATCGAGAGATTCGACGATCAATTTAATTCGTTTTTTTCAACGAGCATTTTACGATATTTGGGAAAAATTTAATCTCGCCTTACAAAAAAAGGGATTGAAATTTATTGCTAGTTACGTATTTATTTATATTTTTTAAATTTCTTCTGCTTTGCGATAGTAAAATAATATATATTGATAGGTGTGGAACACTGCGTGTGTCCCAGCCCGTTATAGAATATTATCACGCTTCATTTAAGGACAAATTTATCCAGCGAGGCCCGCTTTCTGTTGGCAGCGTAACATTAAAGCTCTAAGCATAAATTGTCGAGGCGATAAATGCCTAACTTGCCTCAACAATACATCCAAGTCGATTATGCCGCTTTGTAAACCCTCAGCAAGATAGTATATGGTGGCGTCTTCTGTTGCAGCTTCTTCGGCAAATGCGTTTAACATTCTGTCAATCAAAAATGACAATAATAATATTAAATTTGTACCGATTCAAGCAAATCGATTCATAATTTATTGTGATAAGGTCCTTTTTTGTTTTTTGGAATTTTATTAAAATGCAGCTCGACGGGATACCAGCTATCTTAGAATCAAATTTGTTAAGATAATAGACTCGTTGCAGTCACATTCAAAAGTTAACTCTCCGCTCGTTGGTTGAAAACTGGGATTCAATTTGCAGAATAATCTACTGATAAAGGTTATATCTTAGAGGAATGTAAAAACATGTAAATTTTTGGGGAATATGTCTAATCTAACGATCAGAATTTTAGAAATAATCACGTTTCGTTGAAAAATTTGTCAGTGACAATCACAATAAAAAATTAAAAAGGTATTACTCAACTGCTTATACAAAGGTGCGATCGTCGTAACTGCCTCATCAACATCGATTGATTGACTGTCCGATAATTTGGCAATCTCTTTCTCCGATTCCGCCTCTTTGTCTTGTAGAATATTTATGTTTTTTTGCAATTCAGCTTTTTCCTTCTTGAGTTTGGTGAACAAATCAGCGAGTCGGGACGAACCATTTGTAAGTTCTTTCTGCGTTCGTCGAAGGGTTTCGAGTTCGGCTTGTAACTGAGAAAACTGATCACACAGGCGTCGCCGTAATTTATCACCGACCGCTGACAGAAGCGAACGGATGCGGTACCTCAGCATTGTGCGAGCCTGAAACGTACAACGATTTGAAATAATATGCATGAATTTGTCGAACGGCAGGCAGCTGAAATTAAAATCACAGACGAATGTGTATATATATCTGAATTTCTTTACCTAATATCCTTTCCCTAATTGCGAGACCTTCCATATGAATAGCATTACGATTATTTTTGATAGCCTTCAATTGATCCAGAGTCTTGCATTTTCGCCGATATTCGTAGGCCTTGACGGGTTCTCCGAGTTTCTTTTCAATCACATTTTCCGGATCGCTGTACCTATTTTTATTATTTCGAAAGTAATTGTTATTATTATTGTTGTTATTAATATTATTATTATTATTATTATTGTTGTTGTGTTGTTGTTGTTGTTATCATTATTATAATTATTAAATAATCACGACACTCACTGTTCACTAATCGCGGATGTCACTTCAAAAAACAACTTAACCTCACTTATTATGACGTGCGTGCAGACGACGAAAACAAGACTCGGATGCACTCATCTTCATTGATTTGAGAACCCCTGTTGCAGAGACTACAAATTTCGAATTATCGATGAAAATGCTTGTTGCGACATCTATGCTAGCATTCTGAAAGCTTCCGACACATGTTTTTTCGGCTAGGGACTTTCGCAAGACCGGAAACAGCGAAAACGCCATTTTCGGCGAATCTGTACCCGACCAATTTCCTTCCCTAACCAATTTATTTGTTAAACCATTCCTTCCGTTTTATAGAGTTTTCACCATTAAATATTTACCGAATGCGACTTTTTCATGCACCATTCTCTTCATTATCAAAAAATTAAGAGAATAGTATATAGTTAAACCTTATTATCGCATACGAGGAACATTTTATGTTAAAGAAAAGATTAGGGTAATTATTTACCCTAGTGTGGGGTTTACGTTGGAAAAAATAAATTGTGGGGTTCTAGGGTTAAGCAACCGTTTTTATCGCGGTGCATATATCGATCGGTGCGCGCTACATACAAATGGTGGGAGAAAAAGCTGCGCTGGTGGCCTCATGGCGACGTCTAACTGCAATATATCGTTTGCGCAGATTTAGTTATAATAAAAAAAAGGTTCGATCAGGTTTTATTTTGTGTTAAACGATCTTTTCTGATAACAAAAATTACCGTTATATATAGCATTGTTGTCATAACATATGTATTCTTTTTACAAAATTCATATTTCTCCTAAGACGATTGGGCACAAATTTCATAAACAAGTTTATGTAATTCAATATTTTTTATTTGATTATTGGATGTTTTGTATACAAAAAAATGCATTTATATCATCAGTTTTTGGAAGCCATAGAGATCTTGAACAAACTTCGTAGTCAGGATGACGTAATAGGAACGAAAAATTCCCTAAATCTAGTTTTTAACATAGTCACTAGGCGCGTTCTCATCGGGTGTCAACCGTGTCAACAAACGTTAATTTAATAATATTTTCAGAATGTTTAAAAATCGAAAAAAAAAAACACCGATCGACGTTCGAAAAGCTCTAAGTTTATAGAATTGAAATGTCATTTTCGAGCAGGATTTTTTTTTGTACTACAATTGAGAATTTATAAAATTTTAAATTTGAAAAAATTGTATTTGCAAAATAGGCGACGTAAAAGCAGGCAAAATTAAGTTTATGATATTTTTGCAAGGAAGGATTCTTTTACATAAACCAAGCGATCTTTATTTCTCAAAATATGGATTTTTAGGAAAGTTATCAAAAATTAATCTTTGCAAAATAAGCCAAAAGTCCGAGTACCACGACCCTACTCTACCCAGTGCGATCCCAGCGCTCGTCATTCAAGTGAAAAAAAATGATCTTTCATAGCTGACAACACGGGCTGACAACCCGCCTTCGAGGTGTCTCAAAACCTTTTCATGAAAGACACGACAGTAGTCATATCCGGGGATTTTTATGATATTGAAAGACAAAGATAACGAATATATATTTTCGGATGTGAGAAATTTTTTTGTTGTTTATCGACTATTCACGTAACAACAACAGGGGTGCGGTGGTGAGGCAAGACGTAAGTTTGGCAACGCTGGAAAGTAATCAGCAGGTTGCCTCATGCTGGCTTCGGCGAAAGTTGTCATCACATAAATATAGTTGTTATAACATTCTCGTGAAATCTGCTCTGTGAAAGGAAAAAAAATTCAAATACATTTTTTTCTTTTTTTTTTTAGTTTGACGTTTCGAGAAGTGTTTTTTTCCTTTTTTATTTTTTACCTCAAGTTATAAATGATATAGCCCAAAATGTCCCTAAAGTTAAGTATCTCGCTGTTCATGCTCCTTTGCGCCGTAAACACGGGTGCACAAACAGCCGATGATGAAATGTCTTTAACCAAACTCGGTGCAAATAGTGGACCTACGCTCAAGTTTTATTACTGGTAAGCAACCGAAATATTCAGTTTTTTAAATTTCGAAATCATTGTATTTACGAATAGCGATTAAAAAAAAAAAATTTTAAGCACGTTTTACATTTTCATATTGTTTTCATTTTTTAATATACCAATTAAAGTTTTTCAGTATTTAAATTGTTTATTCTATTTTTTTAATGCAGCAGCACATTCGTTTTTTTGTTATTTTTGTCTTTTGTTTATTTTTTTGTTTATTGACTTGAATGTTTTTGTGAAAAAAAAATTGTATTTTCTAGCTATTCCTGTGGCTATAAGCGAGTTTTCCAAGATTATGTTAACATCCTCCAACAAAAGTATCCGGAACTGCGAATCGACGGAGAAAATTACAATCCGCCTGGTTACAATATGTGGATTGCCAAATTTTTGGTATATTTCTTTTTTTAATACCGGAATTGATTTTTCATGCTAACGAGCAGTTCCATTGGATATTATTCAATTTCTTTTTCAGGGTACAGCCAAGATTATTCTTATAGTATTGATAATTACGGGAGTAAATATATTGCAATTTCTGGGTCAACCTACACCGTTTTGGTGGCAATGGTGCATCGACAATCGTTTGTACGGATGTATCATGATATTCTTCTTGTGCAACGCCATCGAGGGACATTTGATATCGTCCGGAGCTTTTGAAATTTTGTTCAACGGTAATTATCATAATTTTATAGTTTGATGAAAAATCGACACTACAAAATTTTAATTGCCTCTAACAATTCAGGCGAATACCAAAAGTTTTAAAAGAAAACTTGTTTTTCCAAATTCACTCAAACGCGATTGCAAATGATTAACTATCTCCAAGTTTTATAAGAGTTTATTAAAAGAAAATCAATTATTTCGATTATAATTGGTGCTGATGGCTAATGGAAAAAAAATACGCTCAATTTTGGGCACGCCGAAATGAGGCAGATATAAAAAATGAAAAATAAATTTGAAAATAATACCAATAGATCTAAAAGGAAAAAGAATTTTGATAAGAAAATAAATACTTAATAATTAAAGCCCAGACAGTAACATTTTTTGTACTCTGATTTGTCGCAAATCGATTAAGAGAATAATGACGTTCAACAGATGTTCCTGTGTGGTCGAAGCTCGAGACTGGAAGAATGCCACAACCGCCTGAGCTCTTTCAGATAATTGATAATCATATTCACATGTTATACCCAGATATGGAATTTAAGGACATAACATTTAACAATAAGTAACCAGCTGGCAAAGGGCGGTGAAGATTGAAGCAAAGCAATCGATAATCCATGTATAATGGCATAGTTCAAACGCCATGCTGAGATTCCTACGTGTCATGAGTCGAGATCTAAGCTCAGGTTTTTTTTCCCTTTTTTTTTAAGTATCTTATGAAACAAAAATATTCTTGAGAAGAAGGAAGGAAAACAGTGTTGTTCGTAAGCACGTTAAAAAAAAGATTCTGTTGTTTTTTCCTCATCTTCGTGAGAAATCATTGTCGATTTGTAAGACGTTACCAAGAATGACTAGGAGGAATAAATGGATTGTATGTTTGTATACATATTAAATATCCTTTGCGCTTTAATTGATTAAAAAACCTCCAAGACGAATTCAAACTTCCAAAGTTGGCCAAAATGTCAGAAAAAATGTTAAATGTTTAACGTTTTTTTTTTCAACCTATAGCATTTATTAAATTTACTTTGTTCAATTTGTGAACTTTATTTATTTTCAATGTTCGTAGGGTTAAAACTGTAAGAAAGGGCTAATCCAAAAAATAGACATTTTCGATCAATTTCCTTTTGCAGGTTTATTAGCCTCTTTTGCAACCATCTGATTTTCCAAATCTTCCATTCGTTTTGCCAAATCTCTACTAAGAAAGGCATCGAATCCATCCATAGGAAAATTTTCCATAAATCTAAATGAAAAATGTGGAAATAAATTATTTTTTTTCTTTTTCTTTTAATATTATTTTCATTTTTTTTAATAACATACCTTTCCAGTCCATAAAGCCTCTCGATTTCCTTCTTTATTATTTCAATGTGCTGTGTTCTTGAGGAATTTAAAAAGGTCATCATTTGCTTTGTACTCAAGCCGGCCAAACTTGTTCCTGTCAACAATTTTCATTCTTAATTAACCCTAGGCCCCCACAACGGGGTCGAAGACGACCCCAATTGTTTTCAGTACAAACAAACTTCTTTTTTGCATTTTCTCGTAACTTTTTTTTCGTTTTATACAGTTTTTATCATTAACTGTTCACCAAATGCGACTTTATCATATACCATTCTCTTCGTTATCAAAAAAACGAAGAGAATGGTGTATAATTAAACCTTATTATCGCATAGGAGGAACATTTTATGCTGAAGAGAAGTTTCGGGTCGTTTTCAACTCCGTTGTAGGGTTTACGTGCAGAAAAATAAATTGTAGGGGTCTAGGGTTAAATTTCAAACTTATTTTATCGAGCAAGATTTCCAAGGATAATTTCCCACGAGATTTTCCTTGAAAATCCATGAAAATAATGCGGCCAATTTTTTACTTGGCGGATCTTCATCCTCTCTCGTTTCCTCGAGCGTGTCGTCTTTCATTGCCTCGAAATATCCACTCTCAGTGAAGAAATCTGCGATTGAATATTGTTCTGCACATGGTGCGAGTCCTCTCGATATCATTTCGTTGTATGTCACGCTTACGGTCTCTTTCTGTTTCTCTTCATCTCGTTCCGGGGCTTTACATTGTACGCGATCACAATGATCTCTTTGAGTGTTGGTTTCATTATGTTTTTCTGTAATCCCCGACGGTCCGGGCTCTTCGCTGATCGTCCTAATTTTCTGCTCGAATAAAAATCTTGTTATTCTTCAAAATCATAATTTTAATATTGTCAA
The DNA here is from genome assembly GCA_963989365.1 of Rhimphoctona megacephalus. NCBI lineage: Eukaryota > Metazoa > Arthropoda > Insecta > Hymenoptera > Ichneumonidae > Rhimphoctona > Rhimphoctona megacephalus. The sequence continues at coordinate 10,216,222 of OZ022422.1, read as the reverse complement.
TACGTCCAATTTGGAAAATTCAACAATTTCATGAATTTCTATTGTTCTGTTATCAATTTCCTGCTTTTTTACATTATTTTTCTCAACAAGAAAACAAGAAAATTATGGTATTTTTAGAAAAATCATGATGTTCTTTTTGAAAAAAAAATCTAACGTTCTCAATCGCTTCGGTTGGTGATTTTTCGTCCTCCTGATTTTCATTATCATCGGGTAAATTAATTTCTTTCATAGTCGAGTTTGCCAATAGATTCTCTTCTTGAGCAACAGTCGAATCCTGTTTTTCTATTTGCTTTATCGTTCCTTCCGATATAATTTCGCTCTGTTTCCGAACCGGTTTGTCACTAGGCTCGATATCATTACTTTTACTACTTTTTCGCTCATCCTTTTGTTCCACCGCATTTTCAATCGCCGTTCCAAGCTTTGCATATTGTTCTATTAGGTCGTCCTGTATCACTCGAATACAAATATCCACGTCATCTGTATATTCTCCATCGGTGTTTTTCAGATCCAATAAAAATCGTAGGCACCAATGCAATTGCGTTATGCCTGGAAATATCGTCACAATTAAGCATTTCAATTGACTTCGCACGATAACAATACAAAATTAAGATTCCGCTTTATTTTTTTATATTTTGAATTTTAATTAAATTTTTTTTTCTATAATTTATTATTAAATAACAGATTTCGTGAAAATCAATACAATTTTTTAAAAAATCATTCGTTTTTATTGGTGTATCGTATTTGCAAAATGACGTTAAAATTTTGAGGTTTCATGATGTTTCATTCGATACTGAATTTTGTTTCAATTTTGATTTAAGAAAAAAATAAAATTTTCCTTCATTTATTACTCATTATTGAATAAAACATTTTTCCTCACCGATATAATTTTTGCTGCTATGAAAAAGTGACCAAATAACACCCAAAGCATGATCGTGATAGAGCCAGTAAGGCGGACGTATTGCAGTCATTACAGAACCAGATTCTGGTCGACCGCCCATAACCCTGAATGAATATACGACAGGATGTATGTCAAGAGAATCTTTCGACATTGAAACTTTTTTATTCGGGTTGCCTGACGTCATGGCATTGATATTAAAAAAATCGTCGTAAAATATGATTTACGATAATGCAATTAGGTAACATTTGTACTTATAAAAATTTTAATTTGTCAAAATTCATCATTTTTTTAACCAATAATAATTCTTGACTGCTCTGAAGTCAGGGAAATATTCATTTTTTTGTAACTTTATGACTCAAAAATCGTGAATGTAAAAACGTAACTGAAAAACCATGAAATTACAAAAAAAAACAAACACACACAATTGCATTAAAAATTACACGTTTGGCTTGTTCGAATTTGGCCGATAAAAATGAAATCCGTCGTCATTTTTAATCGTTTGTTGGAGATTCATTGTCTTCTTCTTTTTCTGTCTCTTCCTCGGAATTCTCTTGGTCGTTAACCGACGAAACGATTTTTCCACTTTCACTCAAATTTGTCAAAAGTTTCATCAGCTGCCCAACATTCGCAGGATAACCGTCCGGCTGTTTAAGTCCTCTAAAATATTCTTGAGTGTGTCTCACGTGTTCCATCGTAATATCGTCGTAGGTTTTTTGAGCAAGCATCATTACAGTACTAACTGCGATGCTGCACATTCGTACCTATTTTAATAATCATAATTATTTTAATCAAATCCATATTATTTTATTATTCAACATTTTTCTAAACTAAAATTCGTTTTTATTTTTGAGCTAAAAGAAATTCGTCGTTTCTATCATTTCTTCGTTCGTACTCTCACAAATATTCTTGAAAAAAAAAAAAAATGATCAAAAATGAACAAAAATGAAAATCATCAAATTTTCGAAAGACTTTACAGTACAGTCATATTTAATTTTTTTCGTTAATTAACGACAGCCACTAGAACAATTATGCGTTATTGTTTAATTACCTGTTTTATTGCTCAAGATTTGTAAATATTTTATTATTCATAGGAAGTTAAAAAAAAAAAATGTTTTTAAGAAGCAATTGAATACCGTGTCATTTTTTCTATCGTCTTTCGACACGGATCTACTTGCACTTGGACATCGAATAGTCGTTTCCAAAATATCACCGATATTTGCACGATCTCTGGTGCGAGTTCGTGTTGGGAGTGGTGTAAACTTCTGAACATAAATATATTTCAAAAATGTATCGTTTGACTGTTGTTAATTTTTGTGAATTTAAACGTTCGAAATGATTTTTTAAAATTCTATTTTCCAAGAGCACAGTATTTACTGTGAATATTTTTTGTATCCGGATGAAAAATTGTTACACAAAAAAATGAACCTTCGATTCCGAAGATTTGCACTCGTTAACATTTTCAGTTGGATTTCGTCGAGAGTCTTTATGTCGATGATAGTGCCCTGGGAGTGGTGTAATTTCGAACAATTCCGGATGTTTGTTTTTCAATAATTGAACAGCTTGTAAATTCGGTCGTTTATCATTTTTACTTGTCGTTGGCTCGTTACTTTTTCTACGAGCTCGATCTTTTTTCATCGATTCTTCTGACATTATATTTTCGTCGGAAAGTCGTTAGCGATCGTTCGTTTGACATTGAAGTCATTTCGGGCAGTTTCTGGGTTTATGTATTTTTCTCCCATCTCATCTTAAATCGAGACGATTTAACGAGATGTTTTCCGTTGCTGTAATCATTGGAAATGAGACTTTTTTGAAAAGTTCTGTAAATGAAGTTCGTTCGAAATTTTTCTCGAACAAAACGCGTTGTCGGTACCGTTTGAAGGAGAAAGATTGAGAGTAAAATCACGTCGTTCAAGCTAAGAACTTAAAATTTGTTTTTGTTTTTTTTTTTTTTTTTCAAATTTTCCAATTTACAAAAATAATGAGACGAAAACTGTTGCAAGTGAATAAAAATGATGTTGGTTATGTCATCGTTGCAATAACTCGTGGTCCGCGCTTGGCAGACCACCCCGAAAAATAATATTCGTCATTTATTTCAAAGCTATATGTCCAATAGCGTTTTTTTCGAAACAAACGATGTAACGGAACCGTCACATCGTCAAAAAATCAAAAAAAAAAAAAAAATAAATAAATAAATTAATCCGTTTCCGGTTTCCATTTGACATACAAAATTTTCGTAAGTATGAAAGAATCTTTGTGGCCATTGGTTTGAAATTAAAAAAGAATGGATAGTTTATATTTTCGTATTGGTTCGTAGAGAGTTTGACGTTTGAGCTAATAATTATGGAATTGAATTACAGAGTAACGAAACATGAAGGCCGCACGGGCCAAACGGCGAAGGCAGGTGAAATTCGTATGATCCTGGGCCCCAAAATTCTGAAAATAATGCCCAATTTTCCACGTTCGATCGAAGGGAAGGTTCGTGCATATTTAAATCCCCGAAAATATTAATCTCGAACTCCATACTCGAAAGCATATTTATTTGAAACAATATTAAGAGATGAATGAGAATTAGTCGATCGTCGAGAGACCGAAGAACGTTTTCAAATTTTCGAGGATCCCAAATGTCCTCTTTTTAAATTAACAGTCAAATGAATAAATCGAAATAACAGCGGCGTTTCGAAAGTCCAAATTCCCGTGGCAATTTTAATTGAAAATCAAAAAAAAAAAAAAAAGTAAATAGAAAGAGGTCGAAAAATGGCGGGTCGCAGTGCGTGTCCGCGTCAACCCGGACGAGGCTCAATTGCACGTCCCGCTATGACCAGGACACAAATGTTACGAGCTGCACAAACATCAGCCGTCGTTCAAAGAGAACCTCGCGAACCTCGTCCCGAACCTCCCCCACGAGCAGCTCCTTCTCATGCCCGTCAAACTCTTTCAAGACCTTGCCCAAAAAAGCTCGACTTTGCCAAACCAGGAATGACCAGAGCAATGCAAATGCGGCAAAAAGCTGCTGCTGAAAAGGTCAAAGCCTACGAAGATCAACAAAAAGCAAAGGCTGACGCAGCCCTTCGACGAACTCGACGCTCAGCACCAGCTGCTACATGCCCACGACCGAGATCTGCCGCTCAACCAGCACGAAGGTCCGAACAAGAGTCTCTCAGGGTTTTACAGTCTTCCATCAACCGAGGCCATGACGCCTCCATGAGACATCCTCCCAACTTGGCTGTCGAAGCTGCTATCGAAAGAGGTCATGTTGCTACTGGCAGAGGTGCAAGACCTAAAAGACCAAGGGTAATCTTAAAACTGGCTTCTCATTCGATTTCCAGTTTAAAAAATAATTAAGAAGACATTTTATTCATCAGGTCAGAAATTATAATTCATTTCAGAGTTCAATTTTTACTCTTTTCAAGTTTTTATTCTTGACTTGTTTTTTTATCGAATTTTAGAAGCTCAGTGCTCAAAAAAAAATAATGCTAATTGTGAATCGATGCTTTCTATCGATTTTCGGCTTAAAAAATAGTTTGCAAACTTCCTGAAGCAATAGTGCATCTCAAAGCCCAAATTTTATGTTATTAAAATTTGGCATTGTTGGGTTGTAACGAAACACCTTTATTCGGATCATATTTTGTAAATAATTTTAGCGGGGAAGCTCTGAAACTGCAATAATCGAAAATTTAACCCCTTCCATTTCGTTTTCTATTTAAAAATAGAATAATATTCTCTTTTTTGAATCGCAGAAATTAACCATAGCTGCAGACTATCACTTTTAGTACCTTACTTACACACTATCGGTCTATTGGACCGACGACTTTTATTGCTCTATAACATTGTAACAAACGCGTCTATCGAGGTTTAATTGTAGTGAAATCGAAACGCCAGACTCCGACCAATCCGGAGAAGCAATCAGTAAAGCCAAACACTCGTTTGATAAAAAGTTATAACGTTTATAAAAAGGCGTGTGTGTAGCTAGGGTTAAGAAACATCTTATAGCTCGATTTTTGTGCATTATTGTATTGCCACGAAACTTTGATGCATGTCATATTTTTTAATATAATTTTCAATAACAGTCGATGAAGATATCGAAATTCTAGTTCAAAATTGTTTTTTGAAGAACGCACATATTTTTATAACTCGAACTTAAATACTTTCAACAATTTTTATTCGAAATTGTATTTAAAAAAATGATAAATCAATATCTCGTATGAATCACCTTATTTCTTGACAGTCATTTGGCATCTCTTCTCGAAAAAAACTTTTCTTTGCATAGAAAAAATTCTTATGCAAATGCAAAGTAAAAAAAGGACTTCAAAGAACTCCAAAATAGTTGAAGGATGTTTTACTCATAGATTATTAGCAAAAATTTGTAGTCGATCAAAGTTTTGTTTTTCAGCGATTGTCTCGAAATAATTTTCAAAAAATTCACGCCTACTCCGAAAAAATGGTGAATTTACTGGTTGCCCAATTAATTTCCAACCAATTTGCTAAAAGTTTATCCGGCATTGAAATCACTGAAAATAAATATTTCCAAATTCGAAAGTTCTCCAAACCGTTTGGAATTTTTTTCAAAATGCCAAATACTCAAATTCCGATCGATTAAAAATTGTAAAAGGTGTGAAAATGCATGTGTAAAACATCCTAAAACATGATTTTTTTTTATTATAAAAATCCCTTTTATAAAACAATTTAATGGGAATAACAACAAAAAAATGGTTTTCCAGGCGGGGCCATCAGGATGTCCAAGGCCCATGGCGGCCGGGACGCCGATTCCGGAGGACACGAGAGAGTTGGCAAAAACGATGAACGCGGACGTGGTGCAGGCGATGCCTCTGAGCGATGGTCCTGTAAATAAAATAATAATAGATCCTGGAGCCGTGCGTCCGGATCGGAGCACAATCGTGGTATTGCCAACGGAAGGAGCGGCGGGAGGATCGGATATAGCGAATAAGTCGATACAAGCGATAAGCGAGACACTGGACGAGCAGGATGCGGTTGAGAGTGCCGCGGTGCAGGGTAAGCTGGAAGAATTGCAAAACGCGAGACGTGAATTCGTAATAGCTGTGGCGAACGTGGGTGGGAATGCAGTAAATGTGCACGACGAGAGCGGAGATTCGATATTGAATGTCGACGAAATGGAACCATTGGAATATTTGCCAATGCCACCGATGCCAACGAGGGAGCGAACGATCGTCAAAGTTCCGGACATTTCTCACATCATGTTCCAGATCGATTATGGAAGGGATCATCCGGACGTCGAAGCTGCCAGAAGTTTTTCACGAAAAACTCAAATGACTTTGGATCAGATCGCTCAACAAAAACGAATGGAGGACGTTTTCGAAAAAGCTCAAAGAGAACAGATTCAAGACTTCGATTTGAACGTACCCTTCGAGCAAGATATTCAAGAAGGCGATGTTTCGTGGGAAGAAGATGAATATGGCACTTTGACGGTGTGCCCATCAAGGATCAAAGCGTCGATGAGAATACCACGAAGATCATGCGACGCTCCACCCATCCAGGGAGCCAATATCGATGAACTCGAACGATTCTTCGACGTTGCCAATTATCCACCTGAACCTCAACCCCCGGGACCACCTCCTGGCAGAGAAAACCTTAATCCTGATCTCTGGGCTATTGATGACCCATGGTATTTCGAAAAATCCTATGATCCACCACCCTTGATGCACTTCGATTCTACTTGTTGATCTCTTCCCATTTTAGACCACAATTTCTTCACAATCGCCCCCATATTTGGTTCTGTAATCGATGACAATATTATTAGTGATGGCAAAACAATAAAAGTATATTACGAGAGTTAGTGATGTTTGATTTTTCTAAAAATGATGTACGGATTTTCAAAATTGAGGATGCGAGGCGATTTTTTTTAATTCCATATGTTTTCTATTTTATTTCTTTTATTTTTTATGTTGATTCAAATCTCCGGATCTGAAAATATCACCTGGAAAAAAAACCATCCTGATCTGTGGAGGCTCAAAGACTCGTGATATTTCAAAAAAAGTTATTATTCTTTGCTGTTTTCTTGTCATTTAATTTTATGAATTTTTTTCATTATTTTTTTCATTTCGTCCTGCAATAAATCAAGAGCCGCGCCCCTATAATTTAACACAAAGTGTTTTCAAATACATTGAACCCATTAAATAGCTCGAAAGTTTTTGAATAGATTCTAGAGAATGAAAAATTACAATTACATTCAAAAAAACGAGTATAAAAGTCTTAAGTGGACTAGGCATCGAAAAATCTCGAATTTTTTCGTTTTTTTTGTATTCTGTTACTACAATCTCTTCCAAACATTTTGGCGCAAAAAAAACTGAAAAATTCGCAAAATTGAGCTCAGGAGAGCAATGAAACTCCAATACTCCGCTACTGCCTTAATACTGCGCGAGAACTTAAACGCGTTTTTCTCGAAACAACATATTGTACTAGTTTTGCCGCGATAACTCAAGAACGATTGAAGATATCGCCTTGATTTTTTTTTCAATGAAGATATCAACTTTCAATACAAAATGAACCAACGTCTATGTAAAAAAATCAATTTATTATTATTGTTATTACAACAAATGTCATCCGTTTTTCGATGTTTTTCAAATTTTAGTCGCCATTTTTTAATTTTTGTTTTTTAAAAAAATGTTGGTTCAGTCTGTGGAGGGACACCCCCTGAAGAGAATAGCGTTTGGGAATTGCCGAAAATTCAACCGGCCACTCGGAATCGTGGCAATGAGGGAGCAGTGCATGAGACGCGTGGTCTTCTTTATCCGCCCATATCTCCCTTAAATATTTATATTTTTGAAACCTCAACCACTGAATTCAATAGCCAAAACTGCAATAAAAACGTTGCAAAAAAGAAAATGTATGTATGTCGGTTTGGTTCTTCACAAATGCCATTTGAATTTTACCCCATTTTCGGCCTATTTTCGCTGCCTAGTCGCCTAAAACAGAAAAAATGAAACAATAAATAATTTTTAAACAAGAAAAAGATTGAATTAAAAAAATAATTTCAACGCAGTACTTTATGAGTTGTTTTCTATTAATAAATTCCAGTAGACTCGCAAGTTACTGCGTGGACATTGTTTTTTTACTTCAATTTTGTTTGATTTAAAAATTATTTGTTGTCATATTTTCTGTTTAAAACTTTTTGTATCAACGGAGCACACTTATAACTTAGGATACGATTTTTTAATGTAATTAATATTCCAATTTATTTTTCAATACATCAATCGAATCGGAATTTGGAGTATATTTATATTGAAAAAAAATAAGTCCGAAAGCCGTCATATCCCAGATAGCCAAGTGACCGTACGGTACTAGTATGATCAGAGTACACCGTACTATTGCGTGCTAATATTATATCTACATTATGCTGTATTGCACGTTTTGCTATCTGTGATTCGAGTATATAAGAGTGCGGCCGGGCTTCCGCCGGCTTTTTTTTTAATACTTGGCATCGAGCCGCTACCGCGGCCTTTGATGCCCATCGCTTGGCTTGTTTACGTTCTATGCGCTCTCGCGTGCTTGGCACGGTCGTGCGTGCTCCGTGCCAAATGATTGCACGCCTTTAGCGTTATAAATCGTAAGTTTTTGGGGACGATTTCCCATGTCGAAGTATACATATATTTAGTGATAAATTATATGTATATTTAAATATATATATATAATTTAAACATTGGACGTTTCCTCAAAAACTTTTAATTTTGACCACTAGCGGCGCGGCAGTCTACTTGCACCTTCCCTATACTACTCGGGTGGCCAGGTGAGCTGGCTCGGGTTTTTCATGTTCGCTGTTCGGGCCCTTTTAAAGGTCTATCTTTATAGTTCTTATACTCTTCCATGTGAAAGTGCGGAGTTCTCGTTTCCTGGGATTAAAAAAATAATATTTATCAACGATTTTTGATTTCCAAAAATCGTGATGATTCCGACCAACTCTACTATCGTTATTATGGCCCGAGTTTTGGGCATTTCCCGAGTTCAACGTTATAATTCTGATACTCCTTTATGTAAAACTGCAGAGTTCTCGTCTCCTGAATATTTTCAAATAATTTTTATCACCGATTTTTGGCTCCTAAACCATGAGGAGCGATTTTTTATTCTTTACCATGCAGCGCTGTCGTTGTGGCCCGAGTTTTGGGCATTTCCCGAGTTCTACGTATAGTTCTGATACTCCTTTATGTGAAACTGTAGAGTGCTCGCCTCCTGAATATTTTGACATAATTTTTATCAATGATTTTTGACTCCCAAATCCTGAGGAGCGATTTTCAATTCTCTATCATGTGGTGCTGGCGTTGTGGCCCAAGTTTTGGGCATTTTTGGAGTTCTATGTTATAGTTCCGATAGTTCTATATGTAAAACTGTCGATGTCTTGACTCCTGATTCATCATCTTGATTGATGGGGTGAACGGCAACCCCTATTGGGTTTTAGTTTTATACAGACTGTGTAGGGCTGTAGGTTTGATAAATAATAGACACAATATTTCGTTTAATGTTTATAATCGATATTTATTTGTTCATAGTATTACTAATAATTACTAAACGCTTAAATACAGGTGATTCATATTTGAGAAAGACGTTATCAATGTTTAGTTCGCTCTATTGGGTCGATTCTTTTTTTTGTTTCAGTTAAAAGAGAACAGAGAAGTGCGATGGAGTATGTACACATACAATATATAACTCCAACATTTCTCACTTGCGATTAAACAAAGGTTAGCATCAATAGTGACAATATATTAATTTAAAGTTGAAAAATATAAACACTCAATGAACGATTCTTTAATTCGTGATTCTCATGGTTTAAATGTTATAGAAAAATGAGTTAATCGAATCGAAATAAAAAGAAGGGTGGAGATGATTATTCAAAGAGAGAAGAAATAAAAACAAAAAGAAAAAATAGTCTATACAAGAATATTTGTGCGAAAATAAAGAAATAATAATAGTCATTGTTACAATTACATTTATCCTCCTTGAGGATAGAGAGTGCCTTAATTTACAGAACGAAAGGAATAATACTTTTTCTTTTATTATGATTAGATTAAGACGTAACAGTTTGCTTTTTTTGTTTCTCGTACGATCATTCCTTCAGCACATTCATACATGATTTTGGGTTCCGAACGGTCCTCTCGATCGGGCAATTCTTCATTTACAGCCTCGTTTTCGTTCGAACGCAATTCAATCGTACATTCACACACTCACATCTCAGGATTGTTACGCATCTAAAAATTCAGTTTTGCTCGTGTTCACTCGCTGCATATATATAATATATACGGCTAATACGATAATTCTCGTTGGTGATGTAAAAACATAACGTTGTATAATATTAAAGGGCTTATGCAATATACCTCGATCATTCTTAACGAGAATGACGTTGGTAAATATATATAATATGTGGTACGGTATAAATTAATCTTGTCTTTGACTTTCGGTCGTTCGAAAAAAAAAGAAAACGAAGAAAGAGAATAATTACATTTTTGTTGTAAAAAAAACCAACTAAAGAGCCAGGAGTGAAATTTCACGTCAAAGTCTTGAGGTCGATCGGGCGACAGGGGAAATTAAAGATAATTAAAAAATAAACGAAAGAAGAATAAGAGGAAAGTACAAACGAAAATAAAACATATCTTACAAAGTCATGCAATATTTTTTATACAAATTGTCAAAATCTTTTGTTGTTGTTGTCGTTTATCTTTGGTAGAAACTACTAAATAAATATTATTAGTTAGATCGTAAATTTCGAGGGGGGCAAAGGGGGATTGGTGACGAGGGGTCACAGTTCGATATTACGAGAATGAATATTCATCGCGTTGAGATTATTCGATCGCAAAAAAAAAAATATATATATATATGTATATATCTCATTCCGTCATTACGAGCACTGAGAAGTTTCAGGGTTTTTGGAAAAACAAAAACAAATAATAGTAATTTTTAAAGAAGAACAATATATACGAGCATATACAAGTTTTTCACGAATTTTTAGCACAGTGCTGCTGTAATTTCAAATTTCTTTTTTTCGTCAATTTCTTTTTTTTTTTTTTTTTTCATTTTTATCAGAATAATTCATTATTTTATCGAGATATATAGAATTTGTTGGGCCGTTTGGGTGTCATGGTAAGTTTCGCTGGCGATATCTAGAGAAAATAAATTGATAAGCGAAAAAATATTGCAATTTCATCGAAAATCCCTTCGACTTGTATTTAATTCGTATAAATTACGAATCAAAAGTAATTTTTTTTTATCAATGTGACGACATTTTTGCAGCATCGTTTCTTTTTTGTCTCACAATATTTTCCGTAGATGTTCGCATCGCCCAGACGAAAAAATAGCCCAAACGGACGCAAATTTTTTTCTTCCCTTTCATCGTGTACAAACTATTCTAGTTTTTTTTTCTTTTTCTCTAATTTGACATATAATTCGACAATAATGGATCTACTTATCTCGTGTTTAATTATAAGCTAAGTAGCCTCTATTTTTTCTTTTGTATCTCGAAATATATTTCGGTCGATCAACATTTATCGAGTAAATTACGTAGAAGTTGATTTTTTGTTTTTCTTTTTTGGCGAAACCTACGTCGACGAATTATATAAAAATGAATGAAAAAAAAAAACACGAAAACACGATTTTCGTGAATGAATTTTTTTTTCTAAAGCGGAGTAAAAGCTCTTAAAGCTTTTTTGCTGTTTTTATTCTTTTTTTGCTTTTTTCTCCTCTCGTCTAACAAGACGAACTCTTGAGCTCGCCAATGTCAGCGATGTTTTGGAGTAATGCCGAAGCCTCGCTATTCGGCTGCGCCTTTGCGTTGTAACGTTGCTTCAATGTGCTCAATGCGGACAACAGTCTTGTGTTTGACGACATCAGACGCGAATTTGCAGCGTCCAATGCTGCAATTTGTTGCTCCTGCGCGTCGATCACGCGCTGCTTGTACGACAATGTTGCTGACATCTTTTGTTGCTCCCTCCGTAATTCCTCCTCCACAGAGATTAACCTGCGATCAAAATTTTAAAATGTTGAATTCAAGCCAACGATGACACTTAGAGAATAAAGATATTCAAATCAGAAATTAAAATGGAGACGATAAAAAACAAATAACGAATTAAAAATACATAGATATGGTGAATTCTTCCAAGTCTGACAGACAATCTTTACTTTTCTCATGTTTTATCATTTTTTAAGTACAGATCTATGTAGACTTGGCGAAATACTTGGAATTTGCAATTTTTTTTTAATTTCAAAATTCCAACTATTTCGTAAAATTTTGCTTTTTTTTGCTAACAATCAATGATTACACCTTTTATTAGATCAATCTCGAACTCAACGGAACCTATGATTCTTCAAAAACAATTTTTTATGCGAGAATTCTGAAGTTCTCGCATATTAAGAAAAATTTTAATTCACCATTTTTATTTGTATTGATTCGAACTTTTAATTAAATGCTAAAGATCGTGAAATAAAATTATTTATGAAAAAAAGCAACAGCCAATCGAAATGAATTGAAATGAATTTTGTGGGAATTAATTTGAATTTTTGTTTTTTTTTTTGTTTTTTGCAAAGGATGTGAATTTTAATTTTGATTCTCTTTTGTTTATGAAGAAATAATCAGGCTTCGATGATTTCGAACAAATAGCATTTCGTTGCAAATAATTATAAACTATGTAAAGTTGAAAAGTGCAAAACGAACGTTGGTTTATCCATTCCCCACGATGTCCCAACGGTTCTTTCGCATTATTATAATCGTTTCAACGATAATCATAATAAATAAGAAAAGAAATCAAGCTTTAGCGAGCAAACGTAAGAAACGAGTGAAAGAATAATTGATGAAAACAAACAAGGAAAAGATAAAGAAAATTACATTTGTGACATATCCGTGCAGATGAATGATTAACTATCGATGTCGAATATACACATTAAACAAAATATGAATAAATGGATCGTAAAAGCATCGACGAATGAAGTACTAATGTGTATGATGTATGTGTGTGTCTCTGTCTTCAATAGAGCGACCATGTCAACGTGTGACTCGATTTTTCCAAGCTCCTCTTTGGAACATTGACAAACAAAAGAGACAGTTTTCTTTTTCATTTTTTTTTTTTTCAAATTTCGGTGATTCAATAGTGTTGTTTCATTTTTGTTGAATGAAGAAAAGCTTAGAAATATAATTGACTCTTACACCAAGATCCAGATCAAGCCAGAGTATACCAAATGCAGCGGATAGAATGCACAGGAACACACAATAAAGTTAAACATACATTCATTTCGATACGTCTGTATTGATTTTTTCTTTTTGTTTTTTTTTTTTTTCGTTAGAGGCCATTGAGAAAAAACGTGAATTTTTTTGTATAGAATTTTCTATAAATAGGTCAGATAATAAATGAATATTAATTAGTACATTTTCACCAGGGAGGGACATTTTTTTGTTTTACTTTTTGTAATTCGAAATCCTATTGATGCCCATGAATGAAATGCAATGGACCGATGGATGATCAGTTTCAACCACAAGTTCTCGTCAGTTGAGCTTTTTGTTCTTTTTTTTTTTTTATTATTATTCTACTGCAGCGCGAAGTGAATATTATCGAAGGGAGAAAAAAAAATATTCGATGAAATTCCTATTCAAATTTGTACACGAATATTCGATACTTTGTCATCATTCTGCCATTTTTTACGAACACTGGTTAAATCCAATGAACTTTTAGGAGAAGGAAAAAAACCGGAACACTTTTGAGAAAATGTGACATTAATGTACCTGGAGATGATGCTCTTCATTTTGGCGTCGGGTGCTATTCCGTCAATTTCGGTATCGTCGGTCGTACCCAAACGGGCACGTAAACGGTCAACGCTACTCTGCAACCTCTCGATTTCCACCTCGTACTGGAAACGATATAAATCACGCTGGGTGTTAGTTACAATCAGAAAAGTAGACCAAGGATTTTATTTATTTTATTACTTTTTTTTTTTAATCGAAATTTAGTGAGTTATTTACAGGCAACGAGAGAAATTGAGAGTAGAGTGCAAAACAATTACGATTCGGAAGCATAGTGAAATCATGCACGCATTTTGAAAAAATTAATACATCGTTCGTTAGAATCGAATTTTTTTATCATTTAAATATTCAATTTTCTCTTTCATCTGACGCTGTAAAATCGAGGCTTCTTCAATTCTATTCCAAGCTGACAGTAATCTTCTCGAAATAAAAAACATTATAAAAAAAAGAAACGTTTATAATATAAATCGAAATTTATAATCTATCAAAAAAAATTGTATTTCCGAAATTGGAAACAGTGGGAAGTGGGAATAAAACTAAATATTATCTCTATCACTAATTACAACGTTTTTATTATATTATTTTTTTTTATTTCTTCAAACAGTTATGAATTGGATGTTGAATTTGATTTGTATAAATTTTTAGATGCATACTTCAAATATTGAAGGGGACATGAAAATTTACAAATCAATCCTTTTGGCTTTAAACGAGAAAATTAGTCTTTTTTCACACAATTGAAATTTCCATAAAAACAAAATTTGACTCTCTCGTTGTCTTTCAATTACTACGATTTTAGGGATAATTTTTCAATAACGATTTTCTCAGTGAAAAATAGAAATACTGTTCATATTCCAACCTGATCAACGCTTCGATGACTCCGCGATTTGCTCCGTCTGGTAGCGCAGCTTTCCTCCTCGCTGGTATCAGACAAATCTCTGGTAGAATCGAGAGACAATCTTCTCCTCAAGTTCGTGCAGCAAACGTTAGCGGTTTGTTCGTTATTGGTACGATGTGATGTGTTGGTATTTCTCCATTGATTTTGTCCGTTGCGTTGAATATTTCTAATGCTTGGTTGTGGAGGTGGAGAAGGGCTGAGATCGACACCGCGGACGCCTTCGACTCCGCCGCCTTCTCGTTCTTCGGAGCTGCTGCTGCCGCGTCGTCCGCTCCTAACGTGTCCGGATTCCATATGATAAACCGGATTGGCAAAAGCCAAAGGTGCGGCATTTAAAATGTGAGGATTAGCGTTATTACTAAGATCAACGGGACTGGAGCTTTGACTGTAGGCTGCGAAGCTTTGATAACCCGATGAAGCAACGTTGCTCAATTGTGAGATAGAAATTTGTGATCCTTTTTGTGATTTTGATTCGGACGCTTCGTCATCGGCGTATCTAAGTAAATCCGAGAATTCGTCCAAATTGCCATTGCCCGTAGTGGTCATCGTGGTCGTGGTGCTCGCGGTCGTATTCGTCGATGGATTATTATGGCTTTTGCCAATATTATAATTATTATTTGGTTGATGATTGATCGAAAGTGTGAGATTCGTGCTCGAGTGATTGACTATCGATGGGTTAGCGTTAACCGTTGTTTTCGTAACGTTGTTGTAATTCTGTTGATGCGTTTGATTCACGTTTTGTTCCTCTTTGTTGCAATGATTTCTGCTCCCTGATCGAGACATGTTGTAATTGTTGTGATTGTAATTGTCATCGTGCACTTCGAGATTCACTATTCTTCCGTTGTTGTGACGTTGCTGCTGTTGGAGTTGATGGTGCGATGATTGCAGCTGAATTCCTCCCATCGAGTTGTTCGTCAAGTTGTTTTGATTTATATTGTAATTGGAGTCTTTGAGATTGCTGTGACTTTCCGAGCGCGTTGGACTCGTTGGTATATTCTGTTGGCAATTATTGACATTTGCCAAACTCGCCGAAGTTGTTAAACGGTAACCAGCTGTCGCGGTTCTGTTCGAGCCTATAGGCCTGTGTTGACGAGTTATCGGCGTTGGTGAACGCGAGACAAACGCCGCTGGCTCCAACGGATGATAATCGTCGGAGCTTATTTGCAATTGCAACTTTCCGTTCGTCGGTAAATATGCGTTTCGTGGCAAAGTCGCTGCTCTCACTACGTTCGGCGATCTCGTGCTCTGATGACCCAGTGTGTTCGACTGAAGAATCTCGTTACTGTCACGCAACGTACCGTTCAACGTACTGTGATTACTCAGCGTCGACGTCGCCGATATCGAGAGATTCGTGTTGCTGTTACCGATCGTTGGATCGTTATAGCGGAATATGTTGTTTTGGATGTTCGGATAACGATGCGACACCGGCGTTGGACTCGGCCCTGGTTGATCCAACGCTGATGATATTCTATCCAATATTTCCGGTAACGCCGACGATGGTGATGACGGCGACGACGGCGTTGCTGCTACGCTCTCACGTAACAACGCGTGGAGAAGCGATAATTGCTTTCCCAGATCTATATAACCGTCGAATTCCAGGGAATTGTTCGATGGCGCGTCCTTTGGCAATGAGCTCTGAAATAATCAAAATACAAATATTTTTATTACAGAACATTTTTAAATCGATTCTTTGAAGTGGAAGAATTATAAATATAACTAATTGTTGATTTATTTCTCCGTTGATATTAAATGTTAAAAATTTACGAGGAGTCAAACTGACATTTTTGTTATTTTTTCTTTTTTTAATTTAGTCTTTTTACTGTAAAAATCGTAACTATGAAAAATTACTTACACTTATGAGTTGTAAAAAGTTTTTCATCGAAGGTGCCTCCCTTTCAAGCACATCGTTCATGAACTCCATGAAATTTTCCTTGCCCTGAAACCGGGTGAAATTCGCAAGGGTTTGGAGCGTCTTAGCCACGAGTGTCAGATTTCTCGCTGCTTTCTCGTTCGGATATTCTGTTAAAATAAAATAACATTATTCCATTATTGAACGTTTTCTTTAAGGCATTGTATTGATTCCAACCAAGACCTTTCACTATCTGTACAGGACGAAGAGTCCGATGTAGAGTTTCATACACCCCAAAACTTGAATTAAGCGTTATTTTCCCAATTTTCAACGCTTAGAAATTGTTTTTTTTTTTTCAAACTATACGTAAAAATCCTCAAAAAGTAAGTAAGTCAAGTTTAATAGCAGGGAAAGAATCTGCCATTATTTTTTCGTTTCAAATCGCAATTTTTTTTTTCAAACTATGCGTAAAAATTCTGAAAAGGTAGATTTCGTACTCTCATCAAGTGGAATATCAATTTTTCCATAAAAGAAATGCGATTTAATAGCAGGAAGAAATTTGCAATTATTTTCTCGTTCCAAATTGGATGTTGTTGCAATCCAGAGTGAGGTAAGAGGGTTTCATTGTAAAGCAGAAAAATAAAAGGCCTTCTGATTGACTTTATCGATTTCGGTGGAATTTTTGATGAAAAAATCTTACCGTGGGTAATATTGAAGAGCGACGGACTGAGAATAGCAGGACAAAGAAATCTGAGGAAGATCGAAGCTGATATGAGATTGTCAGCAATGTCTTCTCTTCCCATTTCGGCTAGACGTTCGCGAAAAATGCGAAAGCATTCCCGCAATTCAAGGGGAAAATGCGCGTGGCTTGAAAGTATTCGACTCCAGGCGAGCTCAACCGCTGCACGAAGATTGTGCTGTTGTTTGTGAAGCGCAGCGACCGAAGCGACTTTCAAAGGATCGACTTCACAATCACCACCCTCGACCGCAGCTCGGACAACAGCACCCAGAGTATCTTGGAGATAACGATCACCCGTCAATTTAAGATAGGCTTCCATCGCTTTCGTAGCCAGAGAATTTCCACGGAACGTGAGCCTCTCGTCATCTGAAAATCGAGCAAAAAATCAATAAATATTATTTTCGAGGGCATCAATCAAATTAAACTAAAAAAAAAATCATCAAACATTATTTTCGAAAGCATTAAACAATTTAAACCAAAATTAAATATCAATAAATATTATTTTCGGGGGAATCAATCAACTTAAACCAAAACAAAAAGTTAAAAGTATTGGTTTCGATAGGAGGAAACCGAATTGATCAAAAGAGGGAATTTCTTTTTAAACAAACGATTTAAAATCTATTTCATTTCAAGTTAAAATGAAAAAAAAAAAAAAAAAAAAATCAAGAGCATTAATCAGAATTGATTAAATGGAACAATTTTTTTAGATTGAAATAAATATCGACTTTTATTTTTGTGATAGGAACTGCAATTGAGAGGACAAGATTTTTGTTTAATTGACAAAGCCCAGTCGTTCTTCTTTGAAGTAAAATGGAGAATTTTATGTCGATTTTGAGTTTTTTAAAAAATTAATTTACCTATTCTATGAATGTCCATCATGACTAAATCGGCCAAAAATTGTGGAGCCTTTTTTTCTCGTTGCATAACTGCAACCAAAGCCGTGGCGATGTCCTCCTTGGCTTTGACGCCAATAACCGGTTCGAGCTTCTCGCAAAGAGAAGCGTAATCGGTTTTCAGGTACTCCAAAAATTCTTGATAAACTTGTACCGGCAATATGTCGACCGATTGAAATCGACACTTGACCCTCAACGAGGGTGGCTCTTTCAAAGGGCCTTTGTCGCCCACGACCGGGTACCATTTCTCTGTCAGATAACGCGATGTCACGTTGTGCACTGGTATACTGACTGAGCCTGGAAAAAAATTACATTTAATTTACATTAAAAAAAAAAAAAAAAAAAAACGTTTTTTAATCGATCAAAAGATAAATTTTTAAATCAATTTTTATTTTTAACTTTATTTTCCAATTTTTATTATTGTTCTGATATCGTTAGTTCAAGCTTACCGATTAATACGTTCTTGTCACGTTTCTTCTTTCGATCGGCTTCGCGATATAGATTTACTTGAATAGTGTTGACAGAAGGAAGATGATGAAAGTCAAAGTGTTCGCCCCAGAAACACAATTCCGTTTTGACTTTGGCTGTCGTACGAGCGTAGAGAGTACTGTCCAAGCAAACCTCACAAAAGTAACGCTTTTTCATTGGTACACCTTTGGCTTCGAGGAGCCAAATCTGTAGGGAATTGTCGGTTCGCCGCGTTTGTTCGGCGTCTGGTTGCACAGATTTTCTTAAGCTGTTGTGAACAAAAAAATCAACGATCGAATAAATCTTTTTTCGTTCAAATGTTTCTTGTAATGTTAAAAAAATCATTATCGCCAATGCAATAATTGCTTTTTTTGAAATTTCTTTAGTTTTTTATCATTCAAGTGTCAGACGTTGAATGGCCATTTTTTTAGTGTCTCGATTATATCAGCTTCGCATTCTCCAATTATTTTCTTTTTCCTTTCAATTTTCATATACTTTATTTACTTTATTGACGAAATGGAGTTAAAAAAATGGGGAAGAATGAAAAATCGTACCTGTGAAGCCATTGGTCTCGTTCGTGTGCAGTTCTACAGCTAAAGTACTTTGGTCCACCGGTGCTCGGGGTTACTTGAAAACAATGAGGTCTACCGAGAAGACTCGGATGAAGCGGCGTCACAGCAGCGAGATCCATCGAGGTCACGGCCTGACCACAAAGTAGAGATTCGTGCGATCGACAGCCACGAAGTCCGGCGCCTCGTTGTTTCTGTCGTTCGAGCTTCGTCACGCTTTTCGTTCTCTTAAGGGGGTTCGAGCGGAACGATCTCTTGGAGAAGAAATTCTAAAAAAAAAAAAAAAACAATATATGAAAAGTAAAACATTAGTTTTCGTTTAAAAACGTTTCGTGTTCTTCGTTGCTGTCGAGCAAAAGCGTGAAATTGATAAGGGACAAAAAGGGATTGTTCGGAGTAATAGACGCGGTGTACCTTTGGATCATTCGCAAGAAATTACCGCTTCGATCGATCTCGTTCCATCGCGTAATTAATTCTTTATTGAATAACGCAGTTTTCTTTATTTCTTTTATCACGAGGCAAATTTATTTATTGAAAATAAAAGCAAATAATAAATTAAAAATTGGCAATATTTTATGAAAAATTCAAGATTTTTATAATCCCTCGACGCACCGTGTTATTAATTAACGCACAATCGTTATGAACCGAATATTTATTTATTAATTATCAAAGTATATGAAAATCCGGAGGAGATTAGTTTTCATACTTCAATTATGAATTTTCCTAGTAGTAAGAAACATTTGAAAGCGTCGAGAGTAACCAAGAGGAAATTGTCGACTGGCCTTTGGTCGAGGATTTCCATCGACGTTCCTGCAGTGAAAGGTGGAGTCTACCCGATCGTGAATACTCTCAAACACTTAAACATTATCTGCGTTTACGAACGCTCCTGTATATGCGTGAGAAGAAAGACCTTACGACGTGTAAAACATTGAAATGTATATGTGAACATATGTATACAAAGCGAATATCTTGAACCTACATAAAGTCGATGTCATGCCACGTGAGAGAACGCGTAGGAAAGTCTTGCGAAAGTGTCACGCGTGGTCGCGAATCCCACCGTTCTTATGTATGTGTAACGCTGACCTTCAATCGATACACAATCTGCATTATCGATGTCGTTTATTCTTATCACGTAATTTATGTTCGATTAATAATTCAATTATTTAAACAGCAATAATAACGATGAAAAATTAATAAAAAATGATGAGGAAAGAATTTTTTTTTGTTTTCGAACATTATTTATTTATTTCTGGATGAAAAATCATGGCGAGGCGTTATTTAATCGAAACAAGATTCGTTTATAATCATTTTTGTTCGAAATTATTCGTTGGGGAATTTGCTATTCGATTTAATAGTACGTTTGGTAATAATAACTTGAATAAGAACTAAGATTTGTAATTAAGTTAGTTCGGTAGAGTTGGGGTCCACGGGTGACCCCACGTGAGATTTTTTTGCATGGAATCGAAAGAAGATAATTTTCTTTACGTGTTCGTGGAATTTACACTCTTTTTACTGTGCAGTTTTTGAGATATTGGCTTTTAAAAATACATTGCGACCATAGGAGAACGCAGATGATAGCAAAGGTTAGAACTTTCAGTTCGAGAATACTCAAAAATTTGTCGCCCAACCCACGAAAAAAAACTTATTGCTCTAATCTACGATATGTGAAGTGTCTTCTGGGAGAAATTGAAATGGATTCACCGTATAATTATTGAGAAATTGCGAATAAAATTACACACTTATAGCAGAATTTTGTCGGCTTGAATCGGACCTCTCTCTCTCTCTCTCTCTCTCTCTCTCTCTCTCTCTCTCTCTCTCTCTCTCTCTCTCTCTCTCTCCCCCTCCCCCCTCCCTCCCTCCCTCCCCTCCCGCCCCCTCTCGCCCTCTCCCTCCCCCCCTCCCTCCCTCCCTCCCTCCCCCCTCTCTCTCTCTCCCCCTCCCTCCCTCTCTCTCTCCCCCTCCCTCCCTCTCTCCCTCTGCCTCTCTCCCTCTCCCTCCCTCCCTCCCTCCCTCCCTCCCTCCCTCCCTCTCTCTCTCTCTCTCTCTCTCTCTCTCTCTCTCTCTCTCTCTCTCTCTCTCCCGCCCTCCCTCTCTCTCTCCCCCGCCCTCTCTCTCTCTCCCCCTCCCCCGCCCTCCCTCTCTCTCTCTCCCCCTCCCTCGCTCACCCTCTCTCTCTCGGAAGTCAGTAGACAATCAAGATGGCGGCTCATTTATGCCCGCCAGTACGAAATGTCAATTAGACGAGTGCCTTTCTTGGCCACCAGCTGCTTCATTTCCAAGTCTTTTTTACTCATTGCGTGTTTCTAGAGCTTCGAGTGAACGTTTACGTTGGTTCAGTTGTTTTTCTTTAATAAAACTGCCCGAAGGAGCTCGCAATCAATTCATCATGCGGCAAAATTTGCAAGGTTATGTTTACATTCTCACCGATCCACGGATCTGTTACTACATGAGTCAGGTCAAGATCTTATTAAATTTCAATTGTCATTTAGGTGATTTATAAGAGTATACGCGATTTGATAAATTTTATTGTCAATGAAAATGATTTTAAAAATTATTTTTCTAATTTAATCGTCCATTTACAAATTTGAAAAAATGAACTACATTTGGACTCGGCCAAACTCTACCGAACTATCTTAAAGAGACATTTTGATTGAACGTGAATTCAATTGTTTTTTTCATTGGCTTGGATATAGAGAAGGAATAATTACGAATTAGAATTTGATTGATCGATGTATCGTAAAAATACGACGTCTCGTAACGAGTGTATTTACCCTAGTTGTAAAGTAGTTGATTATAACGTTTACTACTTTGTCGTCTTCGTTATCCTCCATCGCCCTCATGCACATTTTCCTCTTCCGCATCGACTCGACTTTGCGATGGCGTACGATCCAAGCAATTTGATCAAAGACATAGATCGAAGAGGCTCGAAGCCTTCGTAAAGTTTGTTTCAAACACTCAAAAAAGCCGCGCTCTCTTTTAGTGCGTTTCGTTAAAACGGACCAATTTTTAACGCGGTCCGATTTTTTGCAACGAATTTTATTGCGAAAAACACGATTTTTCATATGTCCAAAATTTGTACACGAGTCATGAGACTCGATTCTAATTTTGCTATCGTATTTCGTCACTTGTTATTCACTCTGTCCCCGCCATTTGCTCTTAGTGATTGAAAAAAATCACAATTTTTTTGTTTTCGACCTTATCGATTTTTTTTCCGTTGATAAGAACGCGTAATTTTTTCGTTATTCTTTTCCTACCGTATCAAGTTTCATTCGATCAATTTGTATCTTTTGTTACTCCGATTTTGGATAATTTTTTGCCGAATTATTATTAAATCCCCCTCTCCCCCTCCCAACAACAGGAGCAAATGAATTTATAACAATTTTTTTCCGCTTGAACGCCTCTGGCTCGTATGGACATCCTCGGACGTTGTATTATCGTGACAGAAACGTTGCAGTCACATCGCGAACGTTTAGGGCTTATCGAGCATGTGTGTACACACGAGATAAGGGGTTCTTCAACCGTGTTACCGCCACAACGAGATCAGAAGCGGCAGTAGACCAAACTAGCAAATATTCGCGATCGAGAAAATGAATAATAGTTTAAAATTCTCATTTGATCGTCGATAATAATTATTTAACGGCTGTTGTAGAATTTAATAAACAAAAACCAATTTTTTGCGTTAACACTGTTTTGTATACTCGAAAAATTGTAATTAATTATCGATTAGTTTAATAATTATTTATTTATTTTACGTACGTTGTTTAAATTATTTGAAACTTTCACTTTTAGCGCCTTTCCGTAAATTCACACCAATTAAGGATTCCCCGTTAATTTTCAACAACCGTTTAAAGTTGTTTTAAAAATTCCTCGTTTCGTTTGTTCGAGGATATAATTAACACTAATTTACACACGTCCTCTTATTTTCTAAGCAAAATATTTCAACCACGTTTCCTCGATGTTTTGTACAATATACGAGAAATATTTTTTAAGGTAGCGAAGATGGTAGAAATGTATTCGTCTCGCGTTACTGACGTTTCGTTTCGCTTCCCGAACGATATTTCAAGAATTTCAAGATTATCCTCTCGCGCTATACCAACGTACACTTCAAAGGCACCGGCGAACAATTCGAGCGAAACAATTTGTCACTGCATTATTATTTTTTTTTCAACACTAAATAATTAACAAGTTGAATAAAAATAACAATTCGCAATTGTTCGGACTGTCAGATCAACATTGTGAATAACGTTTAGTTAGAAATCCATTAAAAACACTAATAAATAAAAACGAGTATTACAATCAAACAATCATCGTCGACTTGACGTTTTATATTCTTTGTTCATCAAAATTGTTCACTGTTCATCTAATAATTTAAATTAAATGAATAAAGAAGAAAAAAAAACAAGATATTCGCGAGTTCAAATAGTACAAAAGCAGCTGAAACGATCGGGGCGAAATCTCAGTTACGACTGCAGATGCTCAGGGAAGTTTTAAGGTGAGAGACGAAGATGAAGAAGGAGAGTGAAGGAAGGAAGGAAGAAAGGTAAAGGCGCCCCTGTGGTTCCCATTTTTATATACCTTCGCGTACTCTTAGGGGGTAACAAAACGAAGTCAAGGGATCCTTGCGATCGGAGCTCACGTGAGAAGGGGCCAAATGCGCACCTTTGTGCATTACGAGAGAGAAAGAGAGAGAGAGAGAGAGAAAAATAAAGAAAAGAAAACATATTTCTCCCCTCCACGGATGGATTCGTACGAGGGGTTGCAAGGTGGGGCAATTTCGTGTCGTTTTCTTTCCACTTCGTACTTCAAATGGTATCCAATGATGTAAGTGCGATATACATATATGTATGTATATTTTTAAGGTATATTCGAGATAGTTTGATGGTGGTGGTGGTGGTGGTGCTCGTGCACCCATAACGTCATCTTTTCTACCCCCGTTGTGATCGTTTCCTCCACAAGAAGAACACATAAATTTCTTCGAGGGGTTCTCAATTCGAGAGGACATTTACGAAACGTGCTTTACACGAGTGAGCACGATATAGACATTTCGTAAAAGCCATTATACAGATTCGTCCTTTGATCGAAAAAAAAAAAAAATGTTCGATGTTTAGAAATTCCGAGCGAAATTCATTCTATTCAAAGGTTCATTCGTCGATATTTAAATAGTCCTTTTAAATAAAAATACAAATTGATAAATGTACAACTGCTTTTTTTTTTTTTTTTTTAATAATTGATTTTTCGTGTGAAAACAATGATTACGATTTGCAAACAACGACAAAGATTATTTGGTTTCAAGGTATTCCTTTCGCGGAGAGTCGTATTTTTTGGGCGCATAAGCAGGGCCCTCCATATTTGTTCATAAATTAGGCTGGATTTTGTTTAAAAAAATTATAACCAATTATTATTAGTCCCAACTGTAAAGATAAATCGAAAATTTCAGCTTAATTGTGTAAATTATGAAACTTTTTGATATTTTTTGGAGAGCTACATATGTAAACAACCGCACTGTCAAAGGGAGAAGCTGGATTTATTGTATTTGGTTAAAAAAAATAGTGAAATATGAGTGAAAATACGTATAAAGTACGGAGTGACATTGGTAAAAATGTGAGCCGATTTGTAACGGGCAAAAACAAGAATAGCGTTAAAAATGTTGTAAACACTGCTGAAGATAAATAACATAACCTCTTGAAGGTCATGGCTACGAAAAATCGTCTGCTGGTCACATTCTTTCAAGTTCTATCGTGAATATTTTTTTCAAATGTCCGGTGACTCTCTGTTTTTATCGTTGCTACGGAATATTTAGAATTTAATTTAACCACAGGACAGTTTATATCAAACATCTATCATTATTTAATATATGAATTATTAAATAGAAATGTGAGCAACAGGTCATCTCCATAAAGTGCCGTATAAATTAGACGACTTTCAAAGTTATAATTCTTTTCTAAAGGTTCGGTAACCTGGCTCGATATTTTTCCAGTGGACTGGGATGTGTTTTTACTTTTATGTACAAAAAAATCTGTTAATTGTAAAATATTCGAGTTCGTGAAAGGAATACCTTAATCGAATTGAAACTTTAATTGAATTCTTGACTCATGCGAATAATGGAGTTTTACAAATAAGAAAACAAATTATTACGTTGAAATTTTAAGTTGATTTCTTACTCAGCAAAATATTTGACATTCGATCGATAAATTTCAGTGGTACGTGCTAATACATCGCTTCATTTATCAGCAAAAATTTGATGCTGTTTCTACACGATAATCACGTGACTTTGGCTCCCTGCTAAACCAGTTCAAAATCTCCCCACCTGCTGCTGCGACAGGCAAGCACACTCGTGCATGTCCCTCTTACGAGAGATCTTTGCATCGAATATTCTAACCGCCTCTCGTGTTATGACGCCGTCGATCTTTGAGGCTATCTCGTCAAAGCCCCATCTCTACCAGCCCGCGTCTTTTGCTTTTTATTTATTTTTTCATTCTCCGTTAAAGCCTCGTTTCTTGTTTTTAAAACGTCAAAAGCAATCCATCACAGGATTTTATGGATCATTTGTTCGCAACCGAGTACACGTGAATTTACCACCTTTCCCCCTTTCGCGGTGTACCGTTGGATAAACGCGATCGTAAAACCGCAGCCAATAAAGGAGATTACGAAAACGGGTGCAGGAATTTTCGGTTGGTTGGCCCTTTTTTTCGTCGGAAAATATTCGTTTTCACACGTTTGTTTGTTTGTTTGTTTGTTTTTTTTTCAAGAATTGGGGTGAAAAGACATCAAAAAAGTTTGTCGAAGATTCTTTCGGCCCTCTGAAAATATTTTCAGTTTTTAAATCCGGCTAACTTTTTTGTGACCCTGAAATCCGACGAATAAACTTTTTTTTTTGCAAAAAAGCTAAACGTACTTTTTCCGAGTATTTATTTTCCAAATAAAAACAGTTGATTCACTTTTTATTGCCTCCTTTCGCTGCAGGGTGAAAGAAAATTCGTTAAGAGAAATTCTGTACTCGTATTTGAGTATTGGAAAAGGGATAAATTGAACAAAACGCGTTCGAATGTATTTCTTCCAATAAATTTCAGCAACGAAGAATATCGCTAGTTACTGCCTTCGCATGTTTCTGTATTCACTGTACAAGCTTTGCGGCAGTGTTTATTCAAACAGACTAGCTCCTTTCAATCGAAATTTCGATCAGGGGCGTGTATTAAAAGCGTGCACTTTTGTGTATAAAGAAAAGTGAACAAAGAGGAAAATTGAAGATGGGATCATCGATCAACAGTCGTTGGTTTCCTCGCATCTCCTTGTGGGATTGAATTACAAGTTTTTCCGAAGCCATTCAAATGTTTATCCAGTTAATTTTCTACGAAATACACTGAGAAAAGAAATTTGTTGTTTCAACAAATTTTTTGTTGAATCAACAAATTGTAGCGAACAAAATGAAATTTGTTAGTTGAACAGAAAATTTTGTTGATTCAACAATATTTTCGTCGTAATGAGCAATATTTATTTGAGTCAGCAAATTAAGTGGTTGAATTAACCAAATTTTTGTTGAGTTAACGAATTTAGTTTTGTTCGCCACAATTTGTTGATTCAACAAAAATTTTGTTGAATTAACAAATTTCTTTTCTCAGTGTAACATGCATTTTTTTTGTCTTTATTTGATATTGTATAATCGCTTCTTTTCTAAACTAAGGCCAAATGATTTTTTTTCAAATTTTCCTCGTATAAGATTATCCTTTTTAAGTTGAGGTTTACTTCTACTTCGAGAATGTATATCCGCGCAGAATAGCCCGAAGAATAAAGGGCCAAAATTCCTGAGGAATTTTGTGGTCGAATGAATACGGTCTCGAAGAAAACTTCGGATTCTTTAAAATGTATAGCTATATCGATGACGACCGAGCAGCCAATAATTTTCCTTTCCTCTTTATAGAGATTAGACATCAGGTATAGGCAGTAACTGAATATGGCTTTTGAGAAAGTTCTACCAGTTGGATACTTAGGAAAATTGTGAACATGCTGTATAAACTTTTTGTGTTTGTATATAACAGTATACATAAATATACAGTGAGAAAAAAAATTTGTTGATCGAACTAAATCCATTTTGTTGGAGGAAAAATTGACGGATCCAACAATTTTTTTGTTGAATGGCAAATGATTTAGTTTATTCAACTAAATCATGAAAATTCCTTGTAGATGAATCAACTAAATCACCGGAGCCAAATGATTTTGTTCGAACAACTGGTACCGTTTATTTACTTACGCATACTTTTTAGTTGCTTTAATAAAATATTTGTTTGAATCTCAATAATCAAATTGACTAAACGGTAATCGTTAGGACGAATAAATGAATTAGTTTATTTGAATGATATTTTGTTGCATTAATATTAATTTATTTGGCTGCACCAAAGTTTTATTGGTTCGGCCAATAACTTGTTTCAGCATTCACAAATTATTTTGTCTTATCTCAAAAATATTTTGTTGCCCGTATCGAACTAAATATTGTGGTTGAGAGAAACGAAATTTGTTTCGGTCAACAAAATTTTTTTCTCAGTGTATAAGTTTGCATTTTTTGACCCTGTAGACCACTATAATCACGCGATTGTTTAAGCAGAAAATCCTAATTTATTAACGTTGATTTTCTTTTATGGAAGTGTCGAAAAAAATCGAAAGAAAATAATAAATTCACATCCTGTTTTTGTTCAAATGAAAAATGAGAGGAAAAAAATTGTTTTAATGGAGATCTACACGTTGATGTTGAAAAATATTTCCTATCGAGTACGCTGGAATCCGGAAAAAGTGAGAGATTTGAGGAAGGAATTGATCGTAGGAGTTTCAGACGAGAGACACTCGTGATGTATTTACAAAAGACCTGAGATGTGTGACTCGGTTACCAGATTCAACGTCTAAAGCTGGATGCAAATTTTATTGGGGCGTGGTTGATGAAACTTCCGGTCGAAGGGAAAAAGAATCCTTCGATGTAAATCCATCGTAGGAACAATGAAAAGTAAAGGGAATTCGTTGCATGTCTGGAGATTCATTTGTCATCATTCAATTTCTCAGACGTAACATATTTTTATTGTTTTCGTAGTCGTTCACCAAATTTTAGAAGCGAATTCAATAAAAAGTGAGAATATTCTTCGAAATATCTGTATTTCGTTTCGATTTGAAGAATTTGTTTGGATTTTTAGGAAATAGTTGCGTCAAAGGAATTATAAAATTAGTGGAATGTTTTGTCGCAAGTTTTTATAGTCATCGTTTGAATTTATTAATTATTTTATTCAAATTTTGAATCAAACGTCAGTGTATAACCGGTATTTCTATTATATTGGACTTTTTGGCTCGTGGGATTTCAACGATAACATGATTTTTCTGTTTCGTTCATAACTCTCGAATGTGGATGAGAGGACCTTGGAAGAGGCTGAAGATTCGATCTGTTCGACGACGGAATAACGCATTTGTCGCAGCCTCGAAGAATCCCTCTGGCAAAGATACAATAAGAACAGAGAGAGAGAGAAAGAGAAAGAGAGAGAGAGAGAGAGAGAGAGAGAGAGAGAGAGAGAGAGAGAGAGAGAGAGAGAGAGAGAGGGAGGGAGAGAGAGAGAGAGGGAGAGAGAGAGAGGGAGGGAGGGAGGGAGAGAGAGAGAGAGAGAGGGGGGGGAGGGGGGGGAGAGAGAGAGAGGTGTGGTTTTTTTTCTCCCTTGTCGATAGCCATCTACGAGGAAGTGGCATTCCATTGGAGTCTTTCCCGAGAGAATAGGAAATAGAAACGTAGATGAAGAGAAGTACGCAAGAGCGACGAGAATAAAAATGTTTCTTCGTAGGCAAAGATCTCATGAAAGCTTAAAAGAGGAATAAAGGTACGTGTGATTTTGATACGGATACGAATATCCATATTATCCGATAATTTATCATACTTGTTTTCCCCTTGATGTAAAAAAAAAAAATAATGGAGACACATCAAAAAGGATAAGGGTGAACGTAATAATTATGTAGATTTTTCAAATCGTTCCTTCAGATGATTCAATCTTTAGATATTACCTTTTGAATGTAAAGAAATAAGAGAATAAAAAAAAAACACATTAGACAACACTAGCAATTATTATAAATGATGAACGAAAATCGTTAAAATTTCCAAATTAAATGAAATTAATAGGGAGACACGAATTTGCAGGAAAGAAAAATCCCAAATGAATGGATCGAATTTTAATTAAAAGAAAAACGAAGAGCTTTGCCTCGTTTGTAATTTAACAATGGAGTGCTCGTTACGTAACGAAGTTAACAAGGTATCGAATTGATCGAAACTTCCAACATGACGTTTACAGTGTACGTACGTAACATTCGGTCGTTAAATCCGATTTCGATGTAATTTATATACATATATATGTTTATGGATGTGGAAGCACCTGGTGTTTGTCGAACGTTAATTACGATCTCTCCCTATGGCCTCTGTGTCTCACTGGATTCGAAGCTTCACCCGCATACGTTCGTTTAATTAACGAGATTCGAGGGAATATTAGATCGTTGATTTTCGCACAGAGTTTCCGTTTTCGTGCCAGCGAACGATATTAGCCATGTGCAGAAACAGGACATCAAGACGAAAGATGAGTCCTGGGTAATGTGTTAATTATGCGACGAGCCAAGAAAAAAGGACCGGTGAAAAAAGTGAGAACAAAATTAAATGAGCGAATAATAAGCGGCAGTCACGAAATATATTTTTTTTTTAAAAGCTAATGGAACATTTTTCTCCCAAAAGACTTTCTTTTCGTAATAAATAAAAAATAAGACCAATAATTTGGCATAATAACGATTAGAATGGAATTTCTGTTAATAAATATCTCTCAAGAAATTGAAAAGTTGAAAAAAAAGTGCTGCTTATCACACTCAAACGGTAGCTCGACTCAAAATTATCCAATTCATTTATTCACACTCAATCTATTTTTTTTTCTCAATTTTTTATTCATCCTCCGAATGAGAAACTTGCTAGTCATTTGAGAAAAATAAAAGGATCGGTGAATACTTTGGCGTGACCGGTTTTCTCTTTGCATATATATGCAGGATGCTGACGTAACGGTAAAGAGCGATTCTGACTTAATCGATTATTTTATCCCCGCGGGTGCTCATTGTCATTGTAATTTTGGTAATTCGTATGCCCTCGTCTGCAGGACTCATACGTCGATGTATTTCGCATACGTATATAAAGTTTGCATGCTAAACCAGGGAAAAGGGATCACAGCATGATTTTTCGTTAAACTTGTTACGTAGACAAACGATATAAACGTATATATAGATAAATATTATTTTTATATAACCCTTATTTAAGTATATATTTACAATTAATTTATACACACATCCATATTAGAGGGAATCTATGCAAAAGAAGAAGGGAAGTTTGGTCCTTGGTTCGATCGACGAGCGATGATCATCGTCGACGTAATAAAGATGCCCCTGAAGGAAAACGTAACGGGCACAGGTAGAAAGTCAGCCGTTGTCATTGGGGTGAAATATATAAATTATTCAACGTTCGTACACACGAATGAGGGATCATTTTGATTATAAATGTGTGTATATATATATATATATATATATATAATAGACGTACACAATCAATGATGAGACTCGAGAAGATAAATGACGAAAAAAAATTAGGATAAAGAAATAACGACGATGGGAATGATCGTACGTTATTTCCCATTACACGCGCATTACGGAACAATCGAGTGATATCAATCAATCAAATTCCGAGGTAGAAATTAGAGCAATGTGAATCAACGATTCTGGCTCGATAACCGAATATCCAAATAGTACGTTTTCGATCATTCAATCATTACTCAAGTAAATATACGAATTTAAATTCACGCATCATTTCTTCGGGCATTTCGGGCATTCAGGAAACTTCCTGCATAGGAATTGTAACATTGAATGAACCACGTGCACACAAAATGAGGATCAAACGATGCACGCAGTGCCCATTCGCACCTTTTTATTCTGGGTTTCGTAACGAAAAGAGATTCAGACGAATCGATCATGATTTTTTGTTCTAAACAAAAAATAGATCCATTCCGTGGAACCCTAATGGGATGGCAATTTTACAAAATGCTATAAAACGAAAAAGGAGGATTAACTTTTCGGGAAAATCGTTCGTTCATAATTTTCTAACGAACGCGTACATTTTGCGTCTTTTCGTGATCATTCGTCCGAACTCCCGAGCGTGTGAATTCGATCGTCTATAATTCGTATTTCATCAGTATAGATATGCAAAAAGCGAGAGTAGTAAACCAACCCCCGAATCGCTAATGGAATGGACCTCATAAACGGTGATTTTACCTCGATCTATATATATATATATATTCTTGCCGATTTTATTGTCATTTTAATACAAAGCTCTCTTTCACACGCTCCTGAATTCTAGAGTCCAAGCTGTTAGGAATCAGGACATCGAAGCACACCAGGTGAAACGCGGCCCCGGTATAAGGATGCCTTTAAAAGACACCCAAACCCCATGTATAGGGCGAGAAAAAAATCGATACGGTGGATCAAAAAAAATTATTCTACCGATAAAATCTATAGTTTACGAGTTTCGAGGGTATAATCGCTGTCACGAATCAGAAACTGCGTAGCGAAACGATCCTCTTCAACAAACACTCTCGAAAACACGAGATTGCCATCGCGCGAATCATTTAGAATGAAATGTTTTTACTATATCCTGATAATTTAACGAAGAAAAAATGTAAGCAATATACTGGGATTCAGAAAAAAATGTTTATTGTCAACAGATCGAAATAAAAATTGAATTAGGGGAGAATTTAGGACAAACATTCTTTTTAGCGATTGAATTAATTCATTTTTGGAGAAAAGCAAACGATCCTGAGAGAATTACAGATTCTGTTGAAGCTCGATGAAATTTTTCAATTTTTTTTTATCGATTTTATGTAAAATAGAATTTTGTACTTACGACTATTCTGTTGGGGGTGACGTCGAGTGGTCTCGCGCCAAGAACTGGGGTGGCAGGCGCGCTGCCCCTTCTGCAGGCTTTTTCGTACGATGTGTCTGTAAAAGAAGAAATATGTATGCATAAATAAATGGTAAAAATGAGAATGAATAGACGTACAGAAGAATTAAAAGAGGTTTGGACGATCATAAACTATGCGATCATCTCGAAAATTTATTAATGTCCCTGTCGGTCCGGTGTCTGGGGAGGTAAAATATTTTCCGACCTATTCTCACGCCCCTATAGATGCAAGCGTAAGACCGAAAAGACCCTCATAGTGAAAAAAAAAAAAGAGAAAAAGAGAAAAAGGAAATCCTGTACTTTATGTGACTCTAGTCGGATAATTGGTGTAACGATATTTTTGTGTGTCCTGAAGAACGAAAGAGATCGACGAGGTTTTTGTCAGCACAGCGAATTATTCGAGCAGGTTAAAAGGATAGGATTTTCCTTTTGATATAATAAAAAAATCTTTTCGATTTTAAACCCCCTTCGGCTGGCCTAAAAAACGTTGTAACCCTTAGACGAAAGGGGAGATCTAGCTTTTTTTATCGGTTCGAGTGAAATTCAGAGTGGGGATGAAATTTTGAGTATAAGAAAATTAGGGAAATGTTTGAAGGGGAAAAATGGTGAAAAGCCTTTTTCTCGTATCAAAGATTTATTTCGGTCTTTTGAAATGAATGTGCCATCGATTTAAGCAAACATTTTCTTTCATATGTATCGAGACACTGCAAGAGTTTCTCGTACAATTTAACGCCAAGGTCTCAATGCTCCGAGCTCGAGAGATTTTTTTATCATCTTGCTGCAACTAAACCCGTGAGAAGTCAAAGGTTCGCTCGAACGGGGAACGCGACCCCGACGTGGTGACCCGATGCACCAGGAGGATAACGAGCCGGAAACTCAAGCCGGGAAACGTACGTAGTTCACGTTCTGCCCTTCTGCCCATTTGGGAATTAAAACGTATACCTAATTTACGTCTCGTGTGGAATTCGATGAGCAATAAACGGTCGAGTGCTCGAACGTTTCACCAAAACACACACTGTGAAGCGTAAATTTGCGGGATTTGGAACGCACTGCGGCCATTTCGTTTATTTCCTGTCTTTGTATTGCATTAATACAAATTTAGTTCGACGCTTTATTTTAATGAACAATTAATTTTAATTTAATTAATTTGATTTAATGAATTAATTAATTTAATGAACAATCAATTTTAATGAATAATAAATAATGCTTTGAAAATTTTTGTAGTATTAAAAACGATGGAACGTTTTTTGGACTTTTTCTTTCGTGAATTCAAATATAATAATAATATGTTTCCAAAATTTCAAACATTCGAGCGTTAAAAAGTAAAAACATTCATATAAATATAAACGAAATTCTATTTTAATTGTGTTCACGTACTTTTCAACCGTTTAAATTGGAAATATTGCAATTTATTTGAAAATAATAAATCGGAGATTTTCTCACTTATTTGTATATGAATTATTGGAGATGTCGATTTACGACGATGAGTGGTTGAAATTCCGTAGGGTATATTCTTGCCATTTAAGTTACGGGAAGTAAGTCTCATGAATAACGAAACAATGAGCTGAGCCTCTCGACGAGAAGATTTTATTCTTTCTCGCAGAGACCGAAAGCTCTTCTGGACCTCCTCGTCGACAAGGGTGTCGAGCTTTTCTATACATATTTCCTCTCACCTTAGCCGAATATCTGTCGCGCCTTCTCGAATACAATGCACTTATTCTGCATAGAATATAACTCGCATACGGAGTTTTCGAGAAGTTGAAGAAATAAAAAAAAATGTACAGGAGGAAGAAACGATTCTTTACAAAATTGCTTATCATTGAATTGAATTAATTTATTTTACGTTGCAATAAAATAGAGCAAGGACAAAACCATTGATACGCAATTACTCAATGATTTTTTCAGATCTCTTGAAATGCTTTGACTCGTGAATAAAATTCAAAATTATCCATTATAAAAATGTTAGAGACACGAGAAGTCAGAATTAAATTGTTATTATTTCAAATTTTTTATGCTTGACCCAATGCCTCGGGTAGCCTGCTTAGCTCTTGAGACGAGAGTATCTCGAGTTACCAATCGTTTCTTCTTTAGGCTCGAACATTCGTTGTAATTCATGCATCTCTTTCAGCCTCTCCTCGTACGGTCCAAAGAAAGAGGTGCACGTGTGCAGCAGCATGCTGTACGAAACGTAAGAGAATTATACGCGAGTCCAATTGCTCTGTATATTTATTTAATACATATACGAATACGAGAATATGATATAATGATCTTTACACGCAAGACCGTTTATACCTTTACCGTTGTGAAAAAGTGTATGCAAGGACACTGGATATTTAACGCTCTCGTGTTTTGTGCCACGTCAAAAATGTGCTCGCACTTGAAAAAACTTCAAATGAAAAAGTTAATACGTCAAATTTGGAGCTCACAAAGAATTTAAACTGTGGAACACTTCACGATAATATCGCACTGTTAAAAATTCGTATGAGTGGAGTCAGTCTTTAAATTTCTAATTATTCGAGACTCTAAGCGTAGTTGCCCCTAATTTTTCGCTCCTGAATCACTTTTTTTTAAATACTTCACCTGAACATTGTTCTAAGCAAATACCGCAAAAAGTAGCCACTGATTTAAATGAAAACGTCGAGTTGAAATTTCGGAATTTACAGACGTTGTAATAATAATCTGAATTTGGTTTAGGGAGAGATTTGCATTTAGTGACTGGTAAACGATTTCCAGCTGAGGAGCGTGAGATGAAAATAAAATTGAAGCGTAATCAAAGGCTCGTGGATAACTGCGAATAAATTATGCAAATTAATAAATAACGAAGGGTTTTAAAATTCATGGTTTGGCGAATTGAATCGGTAGGGAATTACGTAAAAGTAATGAGAACGATTAATCAATAAAATGACGTCAAGAACGTGACGATACAAAAAATTAAAATTAAAAAAAAAAAAAAACATAGAACTAAAGTTCGAAAATAAAAACCGAGTGTTGAGCTAAAATTTTGTGACACGGTGGAGAATGCGGGTTTGTTTGTTTTTCACACATTCGATCGAGAGTTTCTAAAGATCGTAATTTGATAAGAGATATTTTCACCCCAAAAACTACGCTCGAAAGTAGTAAGAACCGGTTTTTCTGTTTACGATTCGAATTTTTCTCTCGTCCAAGATCGTTTACACGAAGCTGAACGATCCAGGTGTGTCTGTGTTTCTGTTCAGGCATATCTGAAGTTATTCGTCCAAAGTAAATGTACCGGAAAAAATAAAGAAAGTCGCTAGGAAGTATCTCGAGTTTTATTGTGGGACAGGCGCGAGCTTCGTCTCGACACGTTCTTTTTTTTCATCTTCTTTTCGCTTTCTTTTGAGTGACACACGCGAGGTGACGAGGCATAGAAAATTTACGACTAGCGCGTGCCTTCGTCCACGACACACAATTGTACATTTTCGTCTTCGTTCGACCGCAAGGCTCACATGCAGTCGACAAGACACCTGGTTACACAATTTTGTACTTTGTAATAAGTCTCCATAAGGTTTTCTTTGGTTTTTCAGCTTATTTAGTAGGGTTTACGAAAATTTCATACTTCCTCGTTTCTCGTATCTTCATGAGCTTTGGAAAACACATTTATGAGAGGATCAGAAAAATGGAGCAGATCGAGAGGTAAAAATGATTAGTAAGTCGTAAAATTCCTACGAACATAATTCATAAGGCTATAAAAAAATAAGAAAACGGTTATATCATAAAAAAAAAACGAAAAATTTAATGGTCTCATTTATTATGACTGTGAAAAACGTCTTAAAAAAATGATAATTTCGAGTGTTAATGATTTGGTTGAAGTCAAAAACGATGCACCTGGCACTGTACCGCGTTACGTCATACACATCTCGCGATTGTTCCGGTTTGCCAATGTATACGGCTTATTATCGATCGTCTTACAATTTTCGAGTCAGAAGACATGAGAAACTGGTTCGTCCGTCGAACGGTTGAAGAGTAAAGAAAGAAAAAAAAAGTGAAGAAGAAAAGACGAAAAGCCACGAAGAAGGCAGAATAGTTTGTTCGTGCAAACAAAAGCATTAAGCCTACATCGAGAGATATGCAAAAGAGTGTGGCATGTGTTGCGGGCTTATACTCGTTTCTCTAATGACCATCGAAGCAGAGCGCTCTCTCTCTCTCTCTTTCTCTCTCTCTCTCTCTCTCTCTCGGAGTGAAGAGATCGGTTTGTTCGTGGTTGCACGCGCCTGTATTACAGGTTTCGTTAATGACCGTTGCTCTTGGAAGTAAGAAAAAGAACGATTTTTTACCGTACTTGAAACACGTGAAGAAGTCCGATGTGATATTCACAAACTGCGAAATTTCAAACGTCAAATGAAGTCAAGCAGCGATGAATCTTTGATGCAAAGATAATTATTTATCCTGGCAAACAGGGAATGGGGGAAAAACGTCAAATCGTCACCCGAACAAATAAGTTCCGAGAGAGCTCGGACCATTTTTCGAAACTTGTTTTATACCCTTGAATGATCCTGTGGCTAACCCTCAATCACGAGACTGTAAGAAAATCCGGAAGATAGCAAACTTCGAGTTTATTGTAGTGACGAGCCGAGAGACGAATGAAGGTACGATGGAGACGAAAAAATAAATAAAAGAAAAGCAAAGAACGATTGTGTATTCTAGTTTCATTAATGTCGTCCTGAGGCTTCCCTAGAAAAGCAAATATCATGTGTGGAAAGCCGGAAATGGAAAGGGGAATGGAAGGTACCCTTCCAGTCCGTCACATTAGGGATGCAAATATACATGCCACTGTCCGGCAAAGTCAACGTCAAAAGCTGCCCGGGAGTTTATTTTTCAAGGGCTGTTCGTATAGCACTGAAGCGAAAACAGGCATTCACGTGGTAGATGGACTGATAACGGTGAAAATGGAAAACGGGTGGATGGAGAAAAAAAAAACTATTTGATGCAACGTTCATTCAAGTCCTTTGGGTTCTGCTCAAAGAATTGGGTTAAGGGGCCAGTCCACTTTGAAAATTGCAAAAAATCGATTTTTTTTACTGTTTTCGAAAGTACATACATTCAGAAATATTGTGTCAAAATTTTATGAAAATCCGAGCTCTCTAAGTATTTTTTTTTTACCTGAACGTCAGGACCTCATTTCGTCTACCTGAACGTATAGCGCGCTCAAACGCGTTTTTCTCGAAACAACGTTTTCAAAATCTAGCTCCATCGTATCTCTAAAACTAATAAACCGATTCTCTTGAAATTTGAACCACATATTGTAAACATAATTCGCACCAAGATGACCCTCGATGGTTTTAAAATTTTGATTTTTACTCTTTTTTTTGTGAAAATTTTCGAAAAAAACGCGTTTTTTTTTACTTTTTTCGTTTTTCATCTACCATTCTTTTATTTTTTGATAAAACTTTATATCCGAGGGTCATTTTGTAGCTGGTGTCATACTGAATCTGATGGACTTTGATTTTTTTGTTTCAGACAAACCGTTGCCGAGTTGTGATGGAGCTACCTAGTCCACCTATTTTTGAGGCGTTACGTTAAACTATAGTTTTTGTACTTAAAAATGAATAAAAATAAATTAAAAATTTTCTTTTTATGTATTTCAAGACTTTATTTATAAAGCCCAACAACTTTTATATTCATATCTTTTATAAAATCCTCAAAAAAAAAATCGCGAAAATAGCCTTTTTTCGTGGCTCCAAAGTGGACTGGCCCCTTAAGATAGAATGGAATAACGCGGTTGAATGAAATTAGTTGTCCAATATGTAATTATAAAAGGTGACACAAGAAAAATTCACCGTTAGAAATCAAATTGGATACAATAATGACAATCCATAGTTGTTTTTTCTCTCTCCTGGTCTCCCAATAATCGTCATCAATTGTACAGGGTTCTTTTTGTCGTCCCTGGTTTACTAGTGGTCTTTCTTTGATCGTAGAATTGGGACATAAGTACAGCTGCAGTTTTGGCGTAGGGCACGAGCGACCGGCGTAAGAGGGAAAAGAGCGGTACGGGCGCCTAAACAGTTCCGAAAGTCCTGTGTAGGAAAAAAAAATTCTTGTCGGATCCCTTAAGAATTCAGACCTAATATATATAATACCGTAAACGGTTCACAGCAGTTAGCATTGAACTGAGTGAACTTTGGTCATACGGAGATTATAGATTTGCCAATATAATGCGTTGTCCACATTTGTACAAACAAACAAGTCCAATGTCTCCGTCATCGAAGGATTAAAATTATAAAGAATCTTTAGAAATTGCCTCGTTGAGATTGATGGAACGTCCATTCGATTCGGAAACATTTTTTAATATTAATTACAATTTTTATTTATCTACGAACGATTGTCAGAAACAAAGTAAACGAATTTTTCAAAATTTATCAATGTTTCCGGATGATAAAAATGTAAGTCTATTGAATTTAAAAAATTGGAATTTCATTCGTTTGTTTAATTAAAAATAATTGAGTTCAATTCGATGGGTAAAAAACCTTTTTCGAATTATTTTCTTTTTTTTTTTTACCACTTTGCCAATTATTGCATACTTGTACGTTCGTCTAATGGCAGTTCAGCGGAATTCCATAAAGCGTAGTTTTTGAAGTACGTGCTGGGTTTATAGGAGTGGAGGTTACAGCCGCTGGACTTTCTCGTTTCAATTGAAACTGAAACGGAATGAAATAATAAAAAGGAGGGCCAACTGTAGAGATGTGGGGCGGTTTAAAAGCACTCCTGTTACGAATCGCACCACGTGGGGGTGCGATTATGCGTGTAACGCCACAGGATAGCCCAACGGGTGCCTCGTTCCGGAGTCCCATCGGGAATTATGCGATTGCATTTTTGGAGAGTCTACGCGATTTCAATGTTAGTAATGATACGATTTATACAAGGTACGCGATCAATGTCGCACCCTGTTCCTCCTCTTCATTTCTACTTCTCCGTCGTACAACGATATAAAAAAAAAAAAAAGCAAATAAACCTTTGGCCCTTTGGAGCAATCGTCGCTTGGACTACACCCATCGAATAATATTTTTCATCTGTTACGAATCCTTTTGCCCATTCATCGAATATTGCAACCCTTTCTTTTTCTCCAAATCTCCACCATATCGATAGCCGGGTATACAACGAAAGGATACAATAATAATACAATGAATGAGAAAACGATATTGTAACGAACGCGAATGAGAATCATGATCGCCGAATCGACATTCACGAGGGGGAAAAAAGGAGCCAATTATTCTTACGATAGGGACGTCGAATAGATCGCGTTCCATTGATACTGATTAATGTTACGTGAATTGATAGACGTTTACGATTTTTCAGTGATCATATTTCCCTCGAAATAAAATGTATCTAGCGTCGCCAAACGGAAGTCTCGGTAAGTACGAAGGGAACAAAATTCACGAAGATAAGTTCCCTTTACCCCTCTGTCAAAGTCTCTACTCAAACATGGTAAATACGGTCTATACAGTAGTTGGTAACGTAGGAATTACGAAGGCTGTTGGTAGAAACGAGCAAATTTGCCCGTGACCCTTGAACTTTTTAAGCCCCCTTGAAAACGATACATTTCCGGAGGCAAGAGCTGTGCTCAAAAGTGCATACGATGTCAAAAGTTCGCACTGCAGTTTTTTATGTAGAGGAGAAAATAATGAAGTGGCTTGTGCTCCAAATGTGACGAATCTCTTCACGTTAGCCTATTTTTGTTTTTAAGGCTTTTTACTTTGACCCTTGACCTTCAAAGATTTGAATCATAATTATCTTGACGTCATATTCTTGTACTTTCGTTTTATCGATTTTTTATCATCAAATGTTAGTCGCAGTATCAATGTAGGAGGCTACGAATGAAAAACAATTCATGTTAAATTATACGTTTCTTGAAGGATAAAAATGTGTGATAAAAAATGTGTAAAAATTTACATTTTTATTAAGGTCCAATGCAGTATTCAAATTGGGCCGGATTCTTGTTCATCTCTGCTCATCGCCCACAATAGCGGAATCTCGAGGTCAAATTGTTGGATTCTTTTCGTCCCACGAGTTGCGTAATGAAGTGACGAAGTGGTTCGAAAAAATTGTGGAACGATTGATGAGTGTTTCATTAAATTTTTCAATAAGTGATCGCAAAATGTGTGTAACTTATAATTGCTCTCGATTTTTGTCTCGATCTAGTCAGAGAAAGACAGACCGTGTTCAACTTTGATCGATAAAGGCCCAAAAAGAAATACAAAGTAGGAAAATGGAGATTACTTTTTTTTTTCATAACAAGTTTCGCATTTTTGAAATTAAGAAACAAATTCTATGAATAATCACCTTCGGAGTCTAATAGAAAAGAATCACACTACGAACAGTCCAATTTATCGTTTTACCACAAGGATTTACGTCCACTTTCCATAGGATAAAATCGTTTTTATTATTATCATTCAAAGGATTGTGCTATCGAGGACGATTATACGAGAGTTTCTCATAGCGCGAAAGTAATGCAAACTTGTTGCGAATTGCTCGCGATAAGGTCTCGATCCATAATGTAAAGGGATGCTGGTATCAATCTTGGGAGACTGTGCGCGGGCGTTGAAGTGTGTGGTATGCAGAGTCGTACGTAGAACTGCATGTGATGATTAGGACGAAGATACGTGGCAAGAGTAACGAATGTGACGAAGAAAAAACGAAAAAAAAAAAAACGATCGATGGTGTATTGGACGCGGAAGAGATCCGGGATTGGGATTAAAAATCCTTCGCGTTTCTCGATTAATCGGGGAATAAAACTGGCAAGGACGGTTCGGTGGATCTTGAGAACGAGAAGATCCTTCGTGAACTAACTTCTTTCAAAGCACTGAATCAGCGAAAAGATTACGAGAGAAAACGAGTTTTAAGATGTTCGTTGTACACATACGAGAAAGAAAGATTCAAGTTGGAATTGACTGGTTAATCCATACAGCCGTGACATCATTGACTTTATGATGATGATAACATTTGACTATGCGTTTGGACACAATGCATACAGTTACATTGGTAGATAGATGCATAATAAACAGCAATGTATGAGATCCTACGTCACGTTGCTAGAAACGGACGAAGCAATTTTATGATAATTCCTGAATAGAGTCCATTGTTTGATGAGGGCGTTCATTCAAGGATAGAATAGAACAAAATAGGAGCCTGATGCTGTAAAGAAATGCTTGAAAGAAATTTAAGCTGACCGAGTTAATTGTCATTGGAATTATTTCGGAGAGCAGATATATCGTCTTGAAGAAATATAATGACGATTGTAGCATCTGTGAACATAGAGGTAAAGATTAGAGCAGTTGCATAGAGATTTTAATCAAGATTTATGGGCCACGAGATAAATACGAAAAATACTCCTGATACAGAGATGTTTTTCAAAGGGTTCTTTTGAAATTTTTCTCAGCATTTCTTTTTCATTGTTGTCCTGATTATTTTACCTGCAATATTTTTCCTCGTTATACTGCCGGAGTTTCATGTTCTTAGATAGACGATCGTTCGGTTAGGAATATGAAATTTAATCTGGTCGTTAGAGGATCACGGCTAGCAGTCTCCGAAAGAGCCTGGAAATCTCTACAAAGCTTTTTAGTTTCCAAGAAATAGCTTTATTCGCATAAAGGGGTGTGAGGAAAGAATTTCATCCGTATAAGTATACGAGGATTATAATTCAACGTCACTATTTTACTATAGGATAATGGTGTCATAAAAATGGTTATGGCACTTTTTTTCATTATTTCATTATCGCTATTTGCCCCCTTTAAAAATAAAATTTAGTACCAGTAACTTGAAAAACAAATCAATTTGAGTAATTATCATTTTATTAAGATTTACTAAATTAGTAAAAAAAATCGTGAACATCTAAAAGGGTTTTATTTAATACGTTTATCGTTGAAATCTCATGAGGCCTAATTATTTTGCCCGTTAAAAGACTTCAATCTGATACCACTCGACTTTTAGGCGTATTCTTTTTATCTACCCTGAAATCAACGTATGGCAGATTTGCCTTTCCCTCGTTTGGAGTCATCCATGCAAATGTTAACTCGACGGATTTCGTCGCGTGGGGTCACCAGCACAAGCAGCAGCTGGTTATGCATGTAGAACATTGTCCCCTTGGTGATGGTCATTTCGGGCGATCTTTAGAATAAACTTCGTATTGTGCTTTACTGATTATGCATCGTAGCGAATTCTATTGTCGTAAGATCAAATCTGGCTTATGCTTCTCGCGACAATAGGGAATTATTTCTTTTTAATATAAATCTCCTCTTATTTATTATCAAATCTGCGGCGAATGAAGTCGTAAAAAAAATGACTCAGTATTTATCATATTTAGCACGGACTATTTTTTAACTCTTATTCTGACAAGAAGATAATCTCGAAATGTTCTTAACTGGACCAGACAAAAAGTTTTGATTTTCAATCCGATTAACTCTCTTTTTATCGTTTAATAATTATCGATTTATAAAATTCTATTATGATGCACAATTTTTTGATTTCTCGTGAGTTCGCACACGAGACGAAATTCAGGACGCAAACAAAATATGGAATAAAAAAGGGAGCAGCAGCTGGTTTTGCAGCCCGTTTCGTATGGATGCTCATTTTGGTACTTTGGATGAATAAACGTTTTCTGCATTGTCGAGTATCAGATGAGTACTTCGATAGTGCTTGTACTATAATACCGTACGTCGTACTACATTTCACCATATTATGGAACTGTATAGAGGCTGTTCCAAAAGGGAATTCCAAGCAATCATGAAAAAATCTCGAATAAAAAAGTTTCACACAATCCTTCATTCTGGTTCGGTGTTAATTAGCTCTAAATTAATCATTGTCAATTGATAATTAATCAATCAATGGTGCAAATAAAGAGATTATGTTGATTCTCATGAGGATTCATAATATCGAGATTTTCTTCGATATCTTTGAGACACCCGTTGTATATTTACATTGCTCTTATTTTTCATGAGGGACAAAAATGGCAAAAAGCCTCAAGCCTATTTGCTCGTTTTGCATGATCGTAAACGGTGAGAGGGCAACGAAACCTGCCGATGGTTTGGCAATGAGAGCGATGAGTCCTTTGGGTTATTTTCTTCGCTATAGACGTGAGATTTAACCGGTATACCTATGTATGTACCCGGTCTACATTGGCCTATTCATGGGATTCAAACACCATTAAGCCAACGATGAGTGTTAACGCGCCCAAAGAGCTTCTAACCTCTTGTTCCCTTTAGCCAGTATACGCCTTATCGTAAAAAAAAAAAATACAATGTACTATGCAAAAAGGTACGTGAATAATAGAAGCGAATTGAGTGTAAAGGGCTAAAACGCTTCATGAATGAACGGTCCATCCACGACTCGTCTCTTTCTTTCTTAATTTATAGCTTTATTATGTGCTTCCAGAAAAAAAACGGGGTGACTCGCCAGGTATTGTCGCGTACATTGTGAATCAGCCATTAGTGTCGCTTGCCCTAGCGAAGAATAATCGTCAACTATACTAATGAGAAAACGATAGAGTTATATCGTTCCACAAAAAATGTCTCAACGTGTTCCATTCAGCAAGTGTGCCGGTTTAAAATTTTGTTTAATCCGATGCCCGATTTTCATTGGTTTTTATAAACATCGACTAATAAATATATTGTTTTATCGGAGAACAATTACTTTGAGGTCAGATTTTACACTACATTAAGGCGAGAAATCCCTTTAGAATTTTCAAAAAATTGATTTTTTTTTTTTACATATTTCGAAAGTATGATACCCAAAGAATATACCAAATATGATACCAAAGGAAAACTCGAAATATTGAATATTTGCGGAGTTATCGCATGTAATCTAGAGCGCGGGGATTAATAGTTTTCACATGTTGAAACTTTAAACGCAATTATCTCGAAACTACTTTTTCAAAAACTGCTCGTGTTGTAGCTCAAAAAGTTATCGACCGATTTGGATGAAATTTTGGGAGGTTACTCTCAGTAATATCATCGGAAGGATATACCTAAAGTTTGAAAGATAGCGAGTAAATAAATATTTTTTTTGGGGTTAAATATGTCGAAAAAATGGTCGAAAATTCGAACTTTGGAGTAAAAGGCTCCCAAATTTTCAATTTTGCACTTTTTCATCATTTTTTAGGTATATCCTTCCCCTTAATATGTCAGTAAACGAATGACACTTATTAAATCTTTTTCAGATCAACAGAAAAAGAGTGACAACTGCAGCACTTTTCGATGTCGCGGAAAACAGGCGTCCGAAGACCCTTAATAACGCCGCCATTTTGTTGGTCATCCCAAAAAAAAAATGTTTTTTTAAACTTGTCAGTTATAATAAACTCATGTCCAAATTTGAAAATGATCAGATTATTTTATCCCCTCTAAAAAATTCCCGAAAAATACCTATTTTTCACGCTCCTAAAGGGATTTCTCGCCTCAACATCATCAAAATCTTTTTTAATTTCTTACCATTTATCGTAGTGTTTTTTTAGTGAACATTCCTGACATTTTTCAATCTGTTTTTTTTTGGGCGGCATTGAGAGGTCCCATCTATTGTTTTTTTAGTCGTC
Source organism: Rhimphoctona megacephalus (assembly GCA_963989365.1). Taxonomy (NCBI): domain Eukaryota; kingdom Metazoa; phylum Arthropoda; class Insecta; order Hymenoptera; family Ichneumonidae; genus Rhimphoctona; species Rhimphoctona megacephalus. Next base: position 10,171,625 of record OZ022422.1, on the reverse strand, counting down.
TCCAAAAAATTTCAGCTGCATAATCAATCCGAGGTACGAGCTCGCGTTGACCTAATCAAAAAGCAATGGTCGGTCTTGCGCGAGTATATCTAACACAATTGTAAACTCTCCGCAGTATAAATAGATAGAATATTTATACAAGACATAAAAATTGTATATATATACGTTTGTTATATATATTTTATAAGGTGTGTATATATACTGCCCACGGGACTAGTTTTGGAGGACCCTCAGCTGCCCACGTGCATTTTCCATGTAGAAAAGGGCCACGGTAGCCGGTTTCCGCACGCCCATTGTCCAAAACGATATTTATTGCCGGAGGATGACCGAACGATTTACACAGAGTTGCTTCTATGTTGCATACAGATATGTGACAAATAAACTAACGCATGCAGATGCAGAGGGACGAATTTAGTTTTTATTTAGTCGAAGAAGCAATGCGAGAATTATCCAAAAGGTTTTACGAGATGAGCAGCATGAGTTCTCTCCGTGTGCGGTCCATTTTAACAACACCGAAATGTTTCGCGTCACTGTTTCATACTCAGTATCGATATACGATGGAAAAATAATGCATGTATGAATTGAACGTACAATAGAAACTGAGGATATTGCCACGCGACAAACAAACCCGTTGAATAAACGTGAAAAATTGTGGGGTTCCTCAAGTTTTAAAGAGATAGAAATGAAAAGAGGCGAGAGCCATGACATGACATTTACTGTTTATTATGATCGTCGGTACGGTAGCGGAAAAAATTTATTTACGATCTCGATTTTATAAGGGGATGAGAGAAAAAAGGCTCGTTTTATGGTAACACATTCATTGTCCATATATTCTTGTTCTATAAAATGTAGGTGTGTAGACGGTGCAAAATTCTCACCCCTAAGGCGGATCATAAATTATCGCCTGCTTCTGATACAAATCGTTGCAAATTCATACTTCCTCCAATACCGTTTAGTATTTTATTGCCCTATGGGATATTCCATGTTCAATAAATCATTTATTATTATCGCAAATTTTACAACACTACAAATCTATAAATAGAGAAAACATACTCGCAACAAAAGAATCGTCGATTAACAAAGTTTTTCGTTAAAAAATTATACATACGACGATCCAGGGGAGTTGAAATAAAAATTAATCAATAAAACAGCAATTACTGCAAACTTTAAAAACACTGAAAATCGAATTTTGTTGAAATATTGAAACATTTTGTTGAACGTATTCAACAAAATTATTTCGTCCAGGCAACAAAATTTTAAATGTTACAACAAAACTTCGTTACACTGAAAAGAAACTTTATTGAAATGACAAAAATTTTGTTGCCTGGACGAAATAATTTTGTTGAATACGTTCTCAACAAAATATTTCAACATTTCAACAAAATTCGGTTTTCAGTGAAGGAATTAATTAGAAATTGATAGGCCGTGCGAAATTTATAAGAAACCAATAATTTATTCGTAAAAAGTAACATTCAGGGGAATATTTATTTTGAGAAGTTAATGATTTAAATATCATTTTGATGTCCATTCCTGTTTTACATAAAATCACCCATATTTGGACATATGAATGTCGTCATATGTTGTATTATATTCAGTATATATATATAGTTTGGTACGGCGACGCATCCTCGTAAAATGGGCTCTTACTGCCCACTTTTTGCCCGTCATTTCACAGTGGCGTCTGCCACATATAAATGTACGGCGATGGACAGAGAGAAAGAGAATAGAGCGAAACTGCATACACGTAGTTTTTGCATTTTCGAGCTCGAATGCATTGAAACTGCGAATACAGCAACAAATTCACGAGAGGGTGTCAGAAACTTCGATGCATGCAGTTTTTAGGGCGTTATTCTTGCGAGTAGCTCCAGGTCTATATTACACAATGAGTTATGATTTTATACCGGTTTTTTTTGTGCCAAACGATTTCCGGAAAACCGCCCCCTTTTTTCTTGCATTCATCTGTACCCTGTTATTTACATATACAGACTGGATTTATATATTTCGCATTGGAATCTTATTTATAGAGTAAACAGTCCATAACAAATAAATTCGCTGTCGTTTCAGTCGTGTCTGACATTTGTAAAAAAAATAGTAGGACAGATTTGTTTCCAGTGTTATTTATTGCCCTGATTTTACTTCCTTTTGGTAAATCTTGTTAAAATACTATTTGTATACGAATTCGATTATAGATTCGAGTCGAAGAAAAACATCGCAACGATTGGGGAGATTTCGAGTGAAAAAAAAATCAATGAGTCTGTAAAACGAAAATGGACAATTTTTCATAACGAGATTGATAAATTAAAGGGAAAATATTTTATAACGATTTTTACTGGCTTTGTAAGTGAAAAAATCTTTGAGTCTCTAAAACGAAAATGGAAAATTTTGCATGACGATTGATAATCTCAAGGGAAAATATTTTATAACGATTTTTACTGCTTTTCTCTTAATACCTTTCATATTTAATAACAACAAGAAGGTCAAATGTTTTTAGATCGATTTCATATACAGCTCAAAGACTGGAGCATTTTTAATTGATTTAATTTAGAGTGAAAATTGCGATGCAGCAAAAAATATGGTGTCCCAGGGATTGAAGGGGTACGAACTAGTTGGAGGATGAAAGGTTAATTAAGGTTGTTTAGAAGGAGGGTGGGGATGGATCAAAGTGGGGGAAATTTTTCTATGCTTTGCATAGTCAGTCTCATCCCCTCCTATCTACCTCGATAGTTCTGCGTTGCCGTGTCTGTCAGACCCTCCCCCCGTTTGGAGTGATTTTTAACGCGATTTTCAATATATATCTTGAAATATCTTCGAAGAAATTCTCCAAAGGCTAATGATTTTGGTCTTGATCGATGCGGAATATTTCAAAGAGTATGCGGTTAGTTTTTTATTAAAAGTTCAATGGCACGAATAAATATATCGCGAGTTTATTGAGATCGCGCATGGCTCTGTCCATTAGAGACTGTAGTCGAGCGCTCAAAACTACGCAACTTTGCGATTTTATTGTTTCGTAAATAAGCTCCGAATCGACTTGAAATTTTACAGAGACATAGCTTCAATGTTCGTCTACCCACTGTGTAAATTTCAAATTTTTCTCATAAAACTTGATTTCCTTCTAAACATCCTTAAAAAAAAAAAAAAAAAAAAAAAAAAAGTAATGTGGGCCAGACCTCACCGCACTTGGAAATTTACGTACGTCGACGCACGCACACACACACACATACGCACACTTATATAATATTTTTGTCGTGACACTTCACCCCGTGTTCGACGACGCGAATCGAACGAGCTCAAATCGATTACAGTCGAACGATTGCGGGAACCCAGCATCACGTACATGAAAACAATAGAAATTCGTGAGCGGATACGTCGTCTATGTAGAATAAAAAGAAAAAAAGAATAATATATATGACATATGTATGAAAGAAGAATGAGAATTTTTATTTTAATCGTCTGGTCTTGGCGTTGGAATATTTTTTAATAAGCGCTTTCACCCGCTCTCTTATTCGTAACTTTTCGAGGTTGCAACAGAGAAACATAGACAGAGAAAACAGGGTAAGTCTTTTATGCGTGAAATAAAAAAAATCGAGCGTGTCGTGAACTCTCATTTTTGATGACTCGATAGACACACCCGACATATGTGAAATTGTCACGAGAGCGCAATGAAAGTGCAAAACGAAACGCGTCACATTTTCATATTGTATGGGATAAATTACAAGCGTTGAAATTCGGTCGTTCTTAATCTCGATTTATTTTTCGTTCCTTCTTACCTGGCATTTATTTATTTAATCCTTCGAGAAGCAAAGGGTGAAAAATGAAATGATCGAATGCAAATGCGCTCCTGGGTACTCGATAAAGCATGAAGACCCCACAAGTTAAAAGGGTATCCGCATCGATGTATCGAATGTTTATCCAATTATCCTTGTCCAATTATATATCGTGCAAAAATGGGGCACCTTTACAAGCCTACCAAAAAAAAAGCCTACCCGTAAGAATCTCTACCGCTCGATCTCTATCAAAGAAATGTCAACCAACAAAAAAACACTATCAAGGCTAAAACTACCAAGATTTGTTCACTACCATGGTCATACTCTACCAACGAAGAATTACTAATGTAATATAACTATATATTACACTGTATATAGATATATACGCTAGTAATTCTTCGTTGGTAGAGTATGATCATGGTAGTAAACAAATCTTGGTAGTTTTAGGCTTGGATAGTGTTTTTTTGTTGGTGGACATTTCTTTGGTAGAGATCGCGCGGTAGAGATTCTTACAAGTAGGCTTTTTTTTTTGGTAGGGTTGTAAAGGTGCCAAAAATGGGGCACCCGTACAACCCACTCGAAAAAAAACTCCATCAGGAACATCTCTACCAGACCAATCCCAACCAAGGAAAATCACCAATGACAATCTCCACCCGGAACATCTCAACCAACCCAATCTCCATCATTCCCAACTCCACCAGACAAAACTCACCCAGGAAAATCTCTATCGTGGTCAATCTCCACCAGAGGAATATCTCCATCAGGAACATCTCCACCAGTCATGAAGATCAATCTTTACTGTCGGTATGGAAAACTGCAAAAGCTATCTAGAAATCCCATAGATGGTGCACCAGTAAGTGTAAAACAGTGGACGCATAACACATAACCAAATTTTGTTACACAACGAGAGAGAGAAAGGACTGTTTGTAGCTGAAGAGTTGTGTCGCTCGTCGCGGATCACAGTGTTTGATTGATCGATGAGTTTGACCACAAAACTCTTCAGCTCCAAACGGTCCTTTTTCTCTCGTTGTGTAACAAAATTTGGTTATGTGTTATACGTCCACTGTTTTACACTTACTGGTGCACCATCTATGGGATTTCTAGATAGCTTTTGCAGTTTTCTATACCGACAGTAAAGATTGATCTTCATGACTGGTGGAGATGTTCCTGATGGAGATGTTCCTCTGGTGGAGATTGACCACGATAGAGATTTTCGTGGGTGAGTTTTGTCTGGTGGAGTTTGGGTTGGTTGAGATGTTCCCGGTGGAGATTGTCATTGGTGGAGATTTTCCTTGGTTGGGATTGGTCTGGTAGAGATGTTCCTGATGGAGTTTTTTTTCGAGTGAGTTGTACGGGTGCCAAAAATGGCGCGTCGCGGTTAAATCGCAGTTCGAGAAATGTCAATAAATCTTATGTTAAGCTCCTGACCGCGAGGTTTCGCCTTCTGATGCATTTATTTCGGGTATTTTGATTCTGTAATATCGGCTTAACGAACAACGAATAAGAGTTTAACAATTACGTACTAGAACAAATAGCTTTATACGTAAAGTTCTTTGTATAACTGTATTGGCTGGGTGCACGTACATATACTACTTTAAAAATAAGTGTGTATTGCGTATACGTTAAGCCTGAAAAAATGCGGAGCATGATTTTAGGTGGCGCTGACAGTATGCATGAATATGTAACACACTGATAATTGAATAGTATTAGTATTTTCGTGCACCCTGCCAATACACAGGTATGTGCGCAGGACTACGTACGAGTAAAAAAGGGTTGGACCCTTTGATAGGGTCCAAAAAGCCTGGACCCCAAATCCCAATACTTTCACAACATATATCGAGAGATCTGTACACTGAGAAAAAAAAAATTTGTTCATCGAACTAATTCCATTTTGTTGGACGAAAAATTGGTGGATCCAACAATTATTTTGTTAAATGGCAAATGATTTAGTTTATTCAACTAAATCATGAAAACTTATTGGGTGAGGGTTAATATGTAGAATAACCAAATTGTAGAACGGTTAATATTTCGAAATTTTAATACTCATAACATTCGATTAACGAAAAATAAAAAATCCGAAGATTATATTTTCGATAGTATATTAACTTAAATTTTTTCTTTGAACGCATTTATTCGAAAATATATATTCAGATTGTCTATACTTCAAATGCAGATAATATAGATTGTCCTAATGTAAGAAGTTTATATTTTCTAAATTCAAAATAGAGAGCAATTATTTTATTGGGAGACCAAAATATATAGTATGAATAATTCGAAAGTGAATTTTTCGAATGACTAAAAATTAGAAGTACAGAATAGCGAACGTTGTGAAGCACGAAGAACGACAAGCAATACTTTACAGCCCAGAGGCTCTCGCTCTCGTCGACCGGTCGAGACTTTCTGGTGTTTCGCTATTTTGACCACATTAATATTTTGTCTTTCGTTAAAATATATTTGAAATTGTGAATTTTCATAATATTGCCGATTTCAGTATTTGACGACTCGAATGCGTAATAGTTGAACTTTTGTAAAATCGCTATTCCAGCCTTCGTCATTTGGGCTACTGTTATATTTTCTTTTTGACGTAAATGTACTTCGAAATCTTTAATTTCTCATTTATTTATTTTCAGCATACAGGCTATAGTAGAATTAATCTGTCTACATACTACTATGCTTCAATTTAAAAATTCGCAGTTTTAGCCGTTCGCAGTTTTAATCATTCGAAAATCTTACTCCCACCCAATTTATTTTAGATGAATCAACTAAATCACCGGAGCCAAATGATTTTGTTCGAACAACTGATACCATTTATTTGATTATGCATACTTTTTAGTTGCTTTAATAAAATATTTGTTTGAATCTCAATTATTAAATTGACTGAACGATAATCGTTAGGACGAATAAATGAATTAGTTTATTTGGATGATATTTTGTTGCATCAACATTAATTTGTTTGGCTGTACCAAAGTTTTGTTGGTTCGGCCAATAACTTGTTTCAGCATTCACAAATTATTTTGTCTTATCTCAAAAATATTTTGTTGCCCGTATCGAACTAAATATTTTGCTTGAGAGAAACGAAATTTTTTTCGGTCAATAAAATTTTTTTCTCTGTGTATAAATACCATATATATATATATACCTGCACAAACTGTCGATAGATCATATCTCTCGTACACTCGCTCGATGAATAATCGATAAATATGCTTCTCGGATCTCTGAGGTCACGAGAGCTTTTGAAAAAGGAAGGGGGCCATTCGATTTTGAAAGGTTTCATTATGTGAGAGCCTCGCGTGTCATCCGTGCGTGAAATCGCCATGGAAAAGTGACGACCATAAACTCAATTCCCTTCACGACTGAGCTCTCGTTGTCTCGTTCGATCTAATATGCAACATATCGAGATTATCGCGTGTGGGGTCGCTCGATACCTCGGCAATGTTTGTCTCTTATCGCAAATCATCAAACGGTTCGTCATAACATTTACGCGAATCCAATTTGCAGGATTTTTTCCATTTTTTTTTCTATAATATTCCAGACATTTTAGTATATAATTAGTTTTTAATGAACATAAACAAACCAGTCAATTTTTTTTTTTTATGAAAATATTGCTCTTGTCCATCGGTATTAATTGAGCGTGCACAATTAAAAAAAAAAAAAACCAAGTTTGAAACTCGTGTATGAATATTTATGAACAACGATCAAGATGCCGTGCACGATTATTTTTTATAATTAAGCAAAACGCATACAATAATATTAAATAATTACGTAATAAGATGTTTGATCGTTCAACAAAGAAGAGAAAACGTTGAAAAATTCGCATAATTCGACAAAATATACCAGACTAAAAGCGAGTAAAGAGCTGTAATTAGCTGACTGAGATTTTTCGATCGTGACCTCTCGTTTATAATCCCATTATTATTTATAAATGGAATTATAAAGTATAGACTTAATCCGTTATAAATACGAGCTTGATAATATCATAAGGTCAGCGCTTGTAAATAAGTTTTTGCATTAAAAAGTATGTGAAAAATGAAGTTTTTGTTTGCAGCGTTCGTCACACGAATTTATACGCACACAGTGACTTATCACTCTTTTTAATATTGTAACGGATTCCTTTGGAGTTTTACACACGCATTACTCGAGCTACCGACGCGATTTCCCGTTCGATGAAGCAAGCTTTTTCCTCGGCTTCTTATTTATCCGAGCGAACATCGCGACTCGAAGCATATAATGTACACTCTCATTACAAAATTTCTATATCTGTATACTACTATACGAGGGTTTCACGGGCTCAAGAGACTGATAAAGCCGCATCGAGGAATCCCTCCGAACGATTCTCAATGCGTTAGCTATTTAATTCAGTTGAGTTTACAAACGTGCCATTACCGGCTCTTTATAAAGATATGCGACGCATCCTGCTGCTGCTGCGGGAGCCAGAAACGAAGAAAGAGATTCCCCACTCGTTTGGAAATGTTGGAGCGTGATAAAAATGACAATAAATCGCGAAATAAGAAACTCGTACGGCACGTCTGGGCAATAAGAATAAGAATAACATAGAAATTGTGCGTATATACGGATTTCGATATTCCGTTGCTCGTTCATTTTTTCCAATGCTATAACTCAGGATCGAAAGAATTTCTTTTTTCGTTACTGCACAATTAGTTTCGTTCCCATTTATCGGAAAGTTATTCGAACGTTAAAAAAAGTACAGCCAATTTTGCAGTTTTACTCGAGTTAATAAATTCATTTCTTGAGCTGCAATAATTATTGGGTTGAAATGTTTTTCAACAAAGTAAGAATGATCTTTTTTATAGGCGTCGATTAAAAATAGTTGAGTAAATAATTTACTTTCAAGAGCAAAAAAATAGTAGTCACGTGTTGTAAAGAGGCGAAAGTATTTAAACGTTGCAAAATAAACATTTAAATATCGTTGAATAAAATATGCGTTTTAAAAGCGCTGGCACTGCCACAAACAAACCATATATTTTCAGGGAAATCGACGCGTTGAAAAATGCAAATGAGCTAAATAGACGTAAACCTAATGAGAAACGCACCATTGTCCGGAAGGCCGTTGGCGTTACGCAAGGAGCGTGGGACCGGTGTTACCGTAATACGAATTTATACACGATCTCGTTTAGTAGGTAAGCAGAAAATTTACACGCAGAAGATAAACAGTTTGCGCATAGGCTGTTGTATTTACATATCAGAAAAGAAAAGGTGAAAGTATATTTTATTGACCTAGAATTTGTTAAATGTTTCGTCAATCTAATGTAAATTTAAACAAACAATATATGGGCATTTATATTATTTTATATATAAACAAAACAACAACGAAAAAACGATTCCATCTGTTTTACGATATAACGATAAACATCAAAATTCACTTTCTAAATAAAAAAAAAAAAGAAAAAATGAAATGATATTCTTTTGCAAAAAGAAGAAATTGTTTTTGAACATAAATGAAAGATATAAAATGAATTATTCGAGAAAATAAAATGAAAATCTCTGTACCAAGTCGTAATAAACAATATTGATGTGACGTAAACGGAAGATTCGCGTTCAAGGAAGTAGTCACGGGCGTTAGAATCCCCACGAGACAGGAAGACGCTCGTGAGTGCATAATAAATAGTTAAACAGTAGTATATACGTCCGCATGATGTATACGCTTTGAAATACACGTAATATATGTCGCGGAGTACTGGACATTGCGAGTGATTCCGAGGTCATACATTATGAGCCTGATAGTCGGTGAAACTAGCAGTCTCTTATCACGGTCTGCATATGTCGTGAAATGATTTGATTACTGGATTCATGGATACATCCGCGTGCACCAATCTTAACATTTGTATGTGTATATAATCGTTGCAACAAAGATTCACTGAGAAAAAAAATTTGTTCATCGAACTAATTCCATCTAGTTGGACGAAAAATTGGTGGATCCAACAATTTTTTTGTTTAATGGCAAATGATTTAGTTTATTCGACTAAATCATGAAAATTTCTTGTAGATGAATCGGCAGTAGGACAACTCTATTCTTTATTTCTATAATCTCAAAGAACTCTATGGCAGATATCTCTAATCCAATACATCTCCATTCATAAATATCTCAAATCAAAAGAACTTTGAGGGTAATTGAACTACACTCATAAATAATCATGTTCTCAAATAACTCTGTGTTAAATTATCTCTAATCCAAATCATCTCTATGTTTAAATATCTGTATTTAAACAAATGTCTATTCGAATACATCTCTAATCACATTCATTTCTACTCTTAAATATTTGTAAAAAAATCTCTAATCCAATACAACTCTCATTTTTTACAACTTTATTCCGATACAACTCTGTGAAATAAGTAACAATTGTCACTTATCACAGAGTCATAATGAAAATAATAATAAGTGAAATAATAATGAGTGACAATTAAATATATTAAATTATATATTAAATAATAATAAGTGACAATGGAATATGTGAAATAATTATAAGTGACAATTGTCACTTATTTCACATAGTTGTGTCGAAATGAAGTTGTAAAAGATGAGAGTTGTATTGGATTAGAGATTTTTTTGCAAATATTTAAGAGTAGAGATGAATATGACTAGAGATGTATTCGAATAGACATTTGTTTAAATAGAGATATTTAAACATAGGCATGATTTGGATTAGAGATAATTTAACACAGACTTATTTGAGAACATGATTATGTATGAGCGTAGTTTAATTACCTTCAGATTTCTCTTGATTAGAGATATTTATGAATGGAGATGTATTGGATTAGAGATATTCATCATAGAGTTCTTTAAGATTATACAAATAAAGAATAGAGTTGTCCTACTGCCGATGAATCAACTAAATCATCGGAGCCAAATGATTTTGTTCGATCAACTGGTACGATTTATTTGCCTACGCATACTTTTTAGATGCTTTAATAAAATATTTGTTTGAATCTCAATTACCAAATTGATTAAACGGTAATCGTTAGGACAAATAAATGAATTAGTTTATTTGGATGATATTTTGTTGCATTAGCATTAATTTGTTTGGCTGCACCAAATTTTTGTTGGTTCGACCAATAACATGTTTCAGCATTCATAAATTATTTTGTTTTATCTCAAAAATATTTTGTTGCCCGTATCGAACTAAATATTTTGGTTGAGAGAAATGAAATTTCTTTCAGTCAACAAAATTTTTTTCTCAGGGTACGTAATAAACCTGACGATGCACTTGTTTATAAAATTCGAATGCTAATTATGTGACTTTACTTTTTGTTTTGCTTCGTATAATTTTTCATTCGAAGACAAGGTTCAGATGTGATATTCAAAAAATTGTATATCCACACTGAGAAAAAAATGTTCTTGATCGAAACAAATATCGTTTCTCTCAAGCAAAATATTTAGTTCGATAGGGGCAACAAAATATTTTTCAGATAACAGGATGTGAATTTATTATTTTCTTTCGATTTTTTTCGACACTGCCATCAAAGAAAATCAACGTTAATAAATTAGGATTTTCTGCTTAAACAATCGCGTGATTATAGTGATCTACAGGGTCAAAGAATACAAACTTATACACTGAGAAAAATATTTTGTTGACCGAAACAAATTTCGTTTCTCTCAACCAAAATATTTAGTTCGATATGGGCAACAAAATATTTTTGAGATAAGACAAAATAATTTGTGAATGCTGAAGCAAGTTATTGATCGAACCAACAAAACTTTGGTGCAGCCAAATAAATTAATATTAATGCAACAAAATATCATTCAAATAAACTAATTCATTTATTCGTCTTAACGATTACCGTTTAGTCAATTTGGTAATTGAGATTTAAACAAAATTTTATTAAAGCAACTAAAAAGTATGCGTAGGCAAATTAATGGTAACGGTTGTTCGAACAAAATCATTTGGCTTCGGTGATTTAGTTGATTAATCTACAAGATATTTTCATGATTTAGTTGAATAAACTAAATCATTTGGAATTCAATAAAAAAATAGTGGGATTCACCAATTTTTCGTCCAACAAAATGGAATTAATTCGATGAACAAATTATTTTTCTCAGTGCAGAGAAATTCGTATAATTATTGAAAATGAAAAACCCACTCTCTTATTATAATAATCATAAAAATGAGGAGATTGCAATTAAATTAATTGTTTATATTTATTCCACAATATATTCAGAATCGATTTTTTGATCGTTTCTTAATATTGGCATAATTGTTGATACTAATTTTATTGCTGTGTTAAATAACCTTCGAGTCACTTCTTTTTAACGCTGCGATCTATAATTTTTCATAGACGTTGTAATATATGCTGCAGTAATGAAGCAATAATCATTGAAATAAAATTTTTTCAAGGTTTTATCGTTGATATTGGAGTAAAGATATTGATTTAGTCCCACCCGATTTTTTCTGGCGGATATAACGATCGAATAAAACGTGTAGTAATGTCCGAAGTGTCAATCGACACGTGTCCGATTTCAGGGTTATTTATAAGAAAGATAATTTTGTCATCAGCCTGAAAAGGGCTTCATTGAATTTGTAAAAAAAAATTTGGTGGCTCCCCCCGCCTACGTTAATATGTCTCGTGCACGTTTCTTTGGCGTTAATTGAAACCCAGCTGTCTCGCACAGTCATCGACGGGGGGTCGATGGGCCATGCCCATACCGGAAACTCTTTTCGACCGGAAGACGATATTTCGTAACGGATCGAGTGGTACGGCTAATTTGAACGAGAGGTTAACAATATAATGCTATATTAGCCGTGTCTTTTTTCTAATTTTTTTGTTTCCTTTCACTATTTCTTGTCTATTATTATTTTTAAGGTAATTGACTAATGGAAGTGGCGACACTAGTTCTTGGCTCTCTAAGTCTCGGAAAATTGGCTGTAATTAGCGTCTGTTCGACTCGAGTTATCTTCGATCGAATTTTCATCCTCAATCATGTCAGAAAGGCAGTAAAACATAAAAATTGTAACGAATACTTTTTTTTTTTAAACAAATTATATTATTCATAAATAATTTACGAGGAAATAGCTTTACTTTTATCTTATTTTTGTTTACGAATCTCCAGATCTTTATGTAAATCTCAGAACGGACGTTATACCGCGGAAAAGAAAGTTTTTATTTGCGGAATTATCAGTGAGTAAAATGCTGCGAGTCAAGCGTTTCGTTAAGCTTGTACATGAATTTTTAACAATCTCGGGGAGCTCGAAACGTGTCGGAATCTTGGGAGAATAAATTCCAATGATATAATACGAACGAGTTTCTTAGCAATATTACCGCGAGGGAGTTTGGATGACATACTCGTCTCTGACACGCGGAAATAGAATCGATTTACGTATCTCGCCTTCCTTCGTACGTTAAAATCATCCATAGGTTGAAATGTAATTAAATCACCCGCATTGGCGCATAATTTATTCGCAAATCAAACTCAATTTGTAATATGACAAGAAAGATTTTCACGCGACTCAGTACGTGAAATAGGAATCAGATTTAGACATTTTGAATGAAAATTCCCTCCTGCATATCTCAAATTCGAAAAGGTCATAGACCGAAAATTCGATGAGACTGTCACGGAGTCTCGGTTCGTTGACACGACGTAGGTTTTCCCAAAATATATGCATATTATTTCGACAACTGAAATCGATAATGAGCCCTTAGCAACAGACTATAATCCTCCGAGTAGATGAACTCACGATTGAAAAGAAAAATTAATTGAACAAACGAAAAATCGTTGGCTTCATTATTTTACAATGATTGAAAAATTCTCTATTGTTCATTGCGTACCACAATTGAACCTTTCGAAACTCATTTGTCATATAATTTCATTAATTCTGTCGTAGCTTCCTGATAAGACCAATAATCAAAATCAAATTACGTAATGGTTAATATAATTTGTGTAATTTTTCATATATAATTACGATTATAATGATTGAATCATCGAAATAATATAGGAATAGAATGTAATCTTATTACCAAGTTCCTTTCATAATCGAAGGACCTTTTATTACTATCCTTTGACCACTAATTACATGTAATTTTAGGTGGCACGTTCGTGGCGTTGCTCTGTGACAGCTGAACATTTCGCAACTCATTCTCTCGCTTATTGTGACGTTTGTTTTTTTTCTTCTTCTTCGTTTCATCACGAGGCCCCAATATGAAAGAATAGAGGACAATTTGTGGCAAGCCACGAACGACTGCGTATGGGCGACATAAGGTTCTCGATCTAGAGTAAATATACTTCGTAACTTTGGAACGTCAGGAGCAAATTACAAAAAAATATCGTTAAAACCGTTTTTGAAGTATAAAACAAAAATTGTAGTTAAAAAAAAATGTCAGTCTTGTTTTTGAGCATTTTGCGCAAAATTTTCGGCACTTTGGCGTTGCCACATGCGGACATATGTACGTTCGAACGTGGAGGAGTTTCTTTTGCACTAATTTGTCTGATACTCTGGTCTTGGATTCAGGCTTTGTACATTTCGATTAGGTGTACTTATTGTAGGGCTGATTCAAGAGTCTCACGCGTTCTCCCTACACTCGAGATGTCCTTTGTCGTGGAACGTGACGCTCGATACTTCGAAACTTAATAATACACGAAGAGGAGTGTATATGTGCATATATAAATGCATACGTGTATAGCCACCCTCGATTTACATAGAACAAACCCTGGGGCGGACGATTGTGCATTTCGAGAGACCATTTTGCGGCGTGCCAGCTTATTAAGTCCAAAATTATTCGCACACATGAATTTGTACGCTTATTACACAGCATCGTAAGTGTATTAATGCAGGTATGAAGATTCGAGAGCCTCTAGCGATTGAGGATCGAGGTCGAATGGTATAAGTATCACGAAAATCGTTTGGAATTCCAAAGCACTGTTATTCACGCAGGAAAAATATATTTCGAAATTTAATTGTTATTTTCTGTTTATGTATTTTATTTCTGGTATAATTTGCGAGGAGCCATAGAACAAAATTTGAGTTTATTTGTTTCGATGTAAATAGACTCTGAAGAAATAAATTGAATGGATAATATTGAAGGTGTCGTTTCCTGGTAAGAGGGAAAAAGAGAGGAAAAGGGTGAAAAGAGGGAGAATAAATCGATGTTTCATTGAGGTTATGAATAGATTTCTCTTCCCCTGTGCAAATAGCATGGATTCACGTATTGTAGAACAAACAGAGAAATATTGAATGAACCCTCGCTGATTGGTCACAAAGTTTCAATATATGCTTTCTCTGTAAATATATTTCAATACATACAGAAATCTGTAAAGGAAAAAATAGTTTGTCTATCTGGTTGTCTGCATGTTTGATTACTCATAGCTCGAGGAATACTGAAGGAATTTCAATAAATTCTTCATAGACCGAAAGCTAATAATCCATAATAGAATTTCGTGTATACAGTATTATTTCAGTGTATTTTTTATTACGTAGTGAGAAAGTAAAAAGTACTCATGAAAATATTTGAAAAAAAAATCAATATTAAATCAAAAAACGCGTCAAAAATCAAAAAATTGATATCAATGAACGAATAGTGCAAACGACGTTTGGAAAGAGATTCGAATACCGATCGAATGAGCAGCCGGCAGAGTCCCAACTCTAAATAGAAAAAAAATGTTATAGACATTTTTGTAGAGTGACCAAATAATGATTAATATGATTTTTAACAGGTTTTTAGCAGCTTATTTCGACGTTTTGTTTGATAGTAGCCATGCATTTCATTTGTGCCTGCTACAATGAGAAAATATGAATGGTAAAGATGCGCGTACAAATGTAGGCTATTCGGGCTATTGCGAAGCCGTAACTTGCTCACCACGAAGATTCCAGCACGCTATAGATAATATGCAGTTTTGGTATGCACTCAATTTCTAAAGTATATCCTTTTAGCTTTCCCTGGGTGTTAAGTGTCGTAGTTTTTTTCCCCCTTTTATTATTATTCTGTACCGGAACTGTCGACAACCATCTGCGCGTTTCTGCGAATAAAATTTTGCAGGAATTAAATAATAATGTAACGCATACAAAGATGCACTACTGTGCGAGAAAATTAGGGGCATATACTCGTAAAATTTGTGATATCTGGAGAACATAATTATGGGATATGAAATATTGGAAGATGCCCGAAGAGAAATAAGATTTTTTCGTCCTCGATTTGTCAATCCAAAGTTGTAATTAAACTCGAAACCGAGTGAATTGTATTTCAAACATTTCAACATTATTTTAAATATAAATAAAAGTGTGTACGTTACATGATTTTTTATTGTGATAAAAATTGTAAAGTTTAGTAGTTATATTTTGATGGATTTAAGCAGATAATAATAATTTTTCAATTAGTGAGAAAAACGAAATAGTCTTTTAACTAATAAATGAAGAAGAACACTTCAACGTGTCATAAAAAAGTGAAAAAAGTGAGGCCCGATGTACTTTCCATTTAACTCGTTACAAAAAGTACTTATCCTTGAAAAAAGCATTATTATTATTATTATTTTTTTTTTCGAGAATGAAAAATTTATCGGGACTCGCGATCATCTATTCCGCTCCAGTAAGCTGCGATTATCGTGATAACTGACCAGTAATTGGAGCAGAGCTCGTTATGCAGCACGCGACTTAAGTGTTCATGGGCTTTTGATACGAGCGTTGAACAGATGTGAATTAGCAGCGAGTTATACCGAAAGCTCGAAAAATAAAGGAAATAAAGGCGGACTTGGGTAAATTATAAAAAATATGAGAAGAGAGCAAGTTGAAACGTTGCGAAAACAAGAGACGAAGGGAAAAAATTGCATTCCATATAATATCGGAACGCAGGTGTCAGAGTGGGAAATAAGTCTATCGCAGCTGCAAGTGCAGTCATGGCCACGTGATGCCATTCGGCAAAATGCAGTGCGTACGCGTGCCGTCAAACTTCACCCCGCGTAATTTTTCTCTTTACCCTACGATCGATTCAATGTCATCGCTCGAGTTTCGAGCTCACGAGGGAGAATAAATTCGCGACAAAGTGCGCATTGGAAAATTAATTTAATCCCCAGGTGCATTATTTTATTCTTTGATGAGAAAACGTTAGGGAATATTTAATGATTTTTTTCTCCTTTATATCAATGACGAAATAAAAAATAAAAACAAAAAAATCTATTTTTGATGAAAACCAAAGCATATGATTAATGATTAATTAAAATTCGAAGTTTTAAATCGATTGTTAATATCAAAATTGCGGTAAACGCATTCAAATATTATCGTAAAATTACGAAATCCAGAAATTTCAACATCCATCATTGATAACATACGTTTAAATATGAATCAATAATATTTAACGATAGTCGATCTTCCAGCAACAAATTATTTCCTACTAAAATAGTACACGGAGAGAAAAATATCATAAAAATTACCGTGCTCTGCACTACAAGTTGAGTGCAAAAGACTTTTTTGAAACGATTTATCGAAAAAAAATTAAATACTGCAATGAGTATTGCAGTATTTACCCCACACTGGGGTAAATAATTACCTCAATCTTCTCTTTGGCATAAAATGTTCCTCGTAAGCGATAATAAGGTTTAATTATATACCATTTTCTTCGGTTTTTGTTAACGAAGAGAATGATGCATGATAAAGTCGCATTCGGTAAATATTTGATGGTGAAAACGCTATAAAACGGAAGTAATGGTTTTAAGAAATTGGTTCAGGAAGGAAATTGACATTTTCGTAGGGTAACTAATTACTCCATTGTGGGGTTTTAGGGTTAACATAAGCCTATGAATTTTTGTAATACGGCACAGTGAAATTTCGGAAAAAGCACTGTAGAAAGTTCCATTATAAACAAAATGGCTGCTTTTTAACTAGTCGCGAATGAAAAATTAATGGCTGCACCGCAACTAAATCTCAGATGGGTTAGAAATTTGAATACAGTGCAAGGCATTTTTTACCGTGCTGTTTGGTATTTTTGGTTCAAACTTCGCCTTTTGTTATTGCATAAGACGACCAGGCCAGGGCCTGTCGTCTACTTTTATTATTTTTATTCCGATGTGTCATGTGACAGGGCATGGTTTTTAACCTTTGACAATTTTTTTTAATACTAAAAAGGAAAAATGAATTCTTGGGACGAATAGAAGCAGCAAATTGAGTGGTGTTCTCCTTCAACTTCAAATTGCCAATCCAACATAATTTTTTCTATCATATATTTAATTTGAAATCCTGATTTGAAGACGAAGTAAAGAAAATTCAAAACGTTTGATCTTATTGATGATTTCTTTATTCAATAAATAAATCATTTGTTTGATGAATGAATTATCAATTAATGAATAAACTTTAATTCGATAGCTTATTAGTATAATAATAATAATAATTATTATTATTATTATTATTATTATGAGGAATAAAACTAAAAAATGAGCACTATTGAAATTCATATTCAGGAAAGCAAAAATTGACAATCGTCACTATAATATTCATATAAATATTCAGAATGGCCACTTTTCCGAAAAATGGTGACAGATTTTTTTTTTCTTTTCTATTAGTTAATAGACATGTCTAATAATAATAATCCGTCGGGGGAGCTTGAAATTTTTTCATAGAACTTGGTTTTTTTTAGCAAAAAACCAATTATTTAATTTTAGCATTTTTCCATTTTTCAGGCATTATAGGCATCATTATAACATGAATATACGTATATATACACAATTTTCATTTCAATATTTATGTCCAAAACAAATTCACAGATATGTGTTGAATTTCAAAATATATTTATTTTCAAAACAAACTCACAGCGTTTGCTGTGTATTCATTTTCAAAACAAACTTTATTTTTTATGTTTCTACATTCTTTTATCTTTTTTGTTTTTTTTATCTCTCTTGGTATCTCATCTTTTACAACTCATTCTTTTGGCATCTCCAAAATTTTTTATGTTTCGACAAAGATGCCAATTTGCCACACTCTGAACACTTTATTTGCTCTGCTGTAATATCGTGATTTTGTAAAAAATGAATATACTTTTGTAAAAAAACAATAAAATTTTGTAAAAAACCAATAAAATTGTTTGTTTGAGGTTTTTTTGGGGGGGATGTCTGAGGTATAAATATGATGGAAAAAACGTGACAATCGAATTTTATCTTTTTTTGTTAAAAAAACGATGTTATATGCGGAAATTTCAACCTCCCCCGACTAATTATTATTAGTAGGCATGTTCTCCAACTGATGCGAAAGAAAAAAAAAATGTTTTCATCATTTTTTGGAAAAGTGGCTCTTCCGAATATTTACCGAAATTTTACAGTGCCGGGACACTACTTTTTATCGTACTGACACCATTGATTTTAATTTTGCTTTTTGATGACGCATTTATACGCATTGTTCATATATTTTATTGTGCCTGACAATGGCACCCACATCATTGGAAAAGACGGCAATTTTTGCCGGAATTTCTTACAAATATTCTAAAACATTTATCTCTGTATACGTCGCCGATTGAGTAAAGTGTGTATGTGTATTTATGTGCACACAACCGGAACCGGATGCTCATTTGTGTTCTACGCTTCTATACAATCTTTACACACATACACAAGCTTCGTTATCCTCGATTGTGAAGGTAAACGTGCGCAAACGGTCTATGAGTGATTGAATGATCGAGAGTTCAGTCACGATGCGTTTATTCGCGATGTTATTTCTTCTATTGTTTTACCATTTATCTTCCCGACACGTCTTTCGTTTTCTTTCGTTTTCGAAGCGTTCCACAAGAGCCCTCAATAAGTATTGTTTTTATTTTTTTACCGGTGTCTTTTAACCTCTTTGATTTAGAGTTTTTCGATCTATTTCCAAGATCGTACATTCGAGCATTAAGGGGCCAGTCCACTTTGAAAATTTCAAAAAATCGACTTTTTTTCCTTTTTTCGAAAGTACATACATTCAGAAATATCGTGTCAAAATTTTATGAAAATCCGAGCTCTCTAAGTATTTTTTTTTTTACCTGAACCTCAGGACCTCATTTCGTTTACCTGAGCGTATAAACTTCAAACGCGTTTTTCTCGAAACAACGTTTTCAAAATCTAGCTCCATCGTATCTCTAAAACTAATAAACCGATTCTCTTGAAATTTGAACCACATATTGTACACATGATTGGCAACAAGATGACCCTCGATGGTTTTAAAATTTTGATTTTTACTCTTTTTGTTGTTGTGAAAAACTGCGAAAAAACGCGTTTTTTTTACTTTTTTCGTTTTTCATCTGCCATTTTTTTATTTTTTGATAAAACTTTATATCCGAGGGTCATTTTGTAGCTAGTGTCATATCGAATCTAATGGACTTTGATTTTTTTGTTTCAGACAAGTCGTTGCCGAGTTGTGATGGAGCTGCCTAGCCCACCTATTTTTGAGGCGTTACGTTAAACTATAGTTTTTGTACTTCAAAATGAATAAAAATGAATTAAAAATTATTTTTTTTATGTATTTCAAGACTTTATTTATCAAGCCCAACAACTTTTATGTTCATATCTTTTATAAAATCCTCAAAAAAAAAATCACGAAAATAGCCTTTTTTTCGTGGCTCCAAAGTGGACTGGCCCCTTAAATGTTATGAGAGTAAAGACAAAAGTGCTTAAAAAATATAAATTCAATTAACGAATCCCCAGTTTTAAGCTTATGTGCTTAATTACGGTTTATTCAAGAAGAAAAAAATTTTACACACGTCTGTATAGATCTATTGGTAGCATTTATGTGCAAGCCTCGAGTGCACCAGCCTGTGAGATCATCGACACGAATCGGGGCAACTCGCTTTCCCTGACTTCTATATATACGTACAATCTTTCCATCTTCGACGTTCTCTAAAGTTTTATCTATCTAGGGTAAAGTCACCATTCACCAAATGCCTAGAGATTAAAGAAAAGGACAAGAAAATAGTGAGAGAAGATTTCTCAACGCGTCATCCACTGTTCTCCTTTATCATAATGTAAAGATTCTTTTTGTCGAGTATGAGCCCAAAAATTCCTTATTGATAAAAAAGCTGGGGATCAATTTACAAATAGCAGGAACGAATAATTTTTATTGAATTTTTCCCTGATCCAATTAACAACATTTGCAGGTCAGTAATTGAAAAAAGAAATGAAAAAGAAGTCTCAGTAATGACTTATTAATGAGGATCGAGTATCATCAATTGAAAGTAATTAACAATTAATTGGGAATGGTTCAAAGACATCACGAGTCTCGTGAACGAGTTTAAAATCGTAATTTAGGCCTTGGACTCTTTGAGTTCTTTGACATTTGAAGAATGAAAAATTGCCTTCAAAAATCGGTAATAATGGTGAAAATAAAAATGACCGTGGTTTCATATAAATGTTTGTTTAACAATTTTGCAGATAATGGAAAGAATTGTTCGATTTAAAAGTTGACAGTTTCATGGTGGCGAGAAATGAGAAAGAGGATTAAAAAAAAAAAACGTAAAGAGAGAGAGAGATAAAGATTGACCTCTTTCATGATTGCCGCTTGTCCGTCATGGAGAGAGGAAAATAAATGAACGAAGAGAGACCGGCCACGGTCGATGAACTATATCTATATACGCATACGATATAATCCTATTTATCCCTGCGTTCACCCTCATCTGTAACGCATCTGTCTTCATATAAATTCTCATTTATATATATCATCCAGAATATATATACACCATGAATCAATGATTTAGAGGTGTTGAGGTCTTTTCTAATCCGGCAATAATTAATCAAACGCTTACCGATCATTTATACCTGAAAATCAAGCAAGATTAATCGTTCTCCTAATTTTGTCATTGTTTATCAGAATTCTGAGCTTGAAAATTCAGCGCCGGACTGTCAATTCATTTTATAGGGAAAAATTGGTCGTTTTATAAAAAATTTGATACGAATTATTAAAAATATAGATTTATGGAATTCAGCTCTTTTCGTTGTTAGGCTATGATGATTTTTTATTTGATAAAAAATGTTAAGCAAATGTACCTTTATTGTTGTTGTTTTAACAAAGATTTGTCCCTCTCACTCGAGTTGTTTTTTTACTATTGAACTGGAATTTGTTCGCTATCCACGTAAAATATATTCAAACTTTTTTTTAATGGGGAAAGTTTATAAATAAATATATTTCTGAACGATCAAAGAGAAATGTTTAATGAGATAAAAAAAATTGCGAGTCTGTCTTGCTATCTTGTAGTGGAGTTTCTCACTATTTAACGGACTTTGAAGACATCAGAAAATTATGGGGAATAAATCTTAATAGTAATATACGAACGAGGCTGTACTATTTTATAGTTGGGGCAATCAAGGGGCTCCAGTAAAATGCAGTTTCCCTCTTGGAATTCTGCAACACTCACCTGTAACAAAAACGGAAAAATATTGTTTAGAAAATGATTCATCTCTTTTTTATCATATTTAAATACGTTTAAAATTGCTTTTACGTTCACGTATTTCAATATTTTGTACTGTGGAATTAATGAATAAATTTTTCTCTTCTATCTCATCGTGATATTTTTTCTCTCATACATTTTTAAATGAAATCTCACGTTCGAATAAAAGTATCAGTTCTTTATAAATATATAGATGTTTTTTATCCTATCAAAATTTATTCGATCGAAATATCAATTGAATTATTCAGGTATTCAGCTCGGCATAAAAATGTCTTGAGAACGAAGCGTAATGCAGTCACTGGTAAATTCGATCGATGCAACGTTCGTCGCTGGTGAACTCAAAGAGACGACAGATTCACTATTCATACGCTGATAGGTATATATACGAGGTTTCCATTTTATTTCAGCAGACTTGTGTCACGTCACGTTTCTTTGGACGAGAACATTTTCAATCGCAGCTGACGTTAAAATGAATCCTCAGCAGGCGGAATAGAAATGCGAAGGTATTTTACTTTGTATATACTCTTGTCAGTTTCTCGATCTATTTAAATGCAGACAGGATTGTAGAACTGGGAATCCTTTAAAATATTCGAGACATTAGAAATTATGAATAAAATACCAAAGAAAAATATAACTTATTTTTAGTTATTTATTGAATATGAAATAAGGATTATAATTCAATTAAATTCGAGAACAAAACGAGAAAAGTCAGAACCGACGAATATAAATTAATCAAAAAAACTAAATATGTATTAAAAAAATTAATTTAACTTTTTTACTTGACAAGATTGATTTGATTAATTTGAGCCATTTCTCTAAAGGTTTGAGCCAAATATTACTGCACAATATTATTTTCATTATCACGATTTCCGTTATATATTCGAAAGAAAATAGCGTGAATACGTGACACGTAGCTATGACCTGAACAGACAAGCTGATTCAGGGGACAGTGCCCTCGAGTTAGGAGAAAATGAGTCGAATAAAGGACGACACTGTAATTACGAATTTCGTGAAGGGAAAGAGGGAAGCGTCGGTAGTCAGACCGACGTAAGTTACGAGCTAACAAAACACTCTCTCTCTCTCTCTCTCTCTCTCTCTCTCTCTCTCTCTCTTTTTCTCTCATTCTCTTCTTCTCTCCGTTTCTCCCTATCGAGCCACAGACTCTCGTCGGCCTGTGGCTGATTCATTGAACTTTGTGGGCTCGATGCAATCCACACTTCGTACTACGTACACTTACTATATAGTATATTTGTGAGTTATATTACACGCGAGAGAGTGCAGCAGCAGGAAGACTGCGTGGGCACAAACGATTCGTTTTCTTATCTATGGTGTGTGTGTGAGTGTGTGTCGTGCAATATTAGACTTGTGACGCACCGAGGGGGATTTCACCCTTGATGGGTTCGACACAATCTTAACCCAAGTAAAATTCATCTCGTGACGAAAGATATTCAATTTTCTATACAAATTTATTTACAATTACGACAACGAGAGAAAGTTTCTTAATAATTGTTTGATAATGATCAATATGTCAATTGTTTTATTGTAATTCATTTTACATTAATTTTTATTGCTTAGTTACAAAAAACGTATTTTGTTTCTTGATTTTTATTTCAATTTCCAAGAGATTCTTAAGGATTTTAAGATTTTGCGGCGCTTAGAAATAAATATTTATTTTGCATTTGATAAAGAATAACCATGCCAGCTCTTCGATGTTTGAAGCACAGATATGATACTTTCACGAATAAAATCTACCAGTCGATTCGTCATAAAGCCAAGAGGTTTTCTTGTATCGTGAAAGGTTAAGGGAACGCTTGTAAATCTTTGAATATAATACGATGACGTTGGAGCATGCCGAGAGATCAGCGACAAACGAAGAAGTAGCTGATTCATGGTGTTCAAATTTTTCCATGGCACTACCGACGACTGCAGCAATACAAATAATATGACTCTTTCACCATGATTTCTCAGATTCAACGAGTCATTGCACTACTGTCCTACATTTATTTTTCTCTTACTGCAACGAATTATAAAATAAAAGGAAGCGATAAAGGAAATGAGAGAAATTCACTGCAATTTTGAGAAATATTTACAACGCATCTGGCGAGGTTCTAAACTATAGAAAACGGTAGAAAAAATTGCTTCGTGACTCAACAAGATGTTAGTCGCCCCGAGATTTAACAGGTTTACTAACGAAACAAAAAAAAAATAAAAACAATGCAAAAACCGGGGTAAGGGAAAGGAATCGAGACACGCAATATGAACGTGCGAACGTGTTTATATTTACCGGTGTATATATCGAGCTGATTCATAATACGAACTAGCTAGAGTAAGGGAGACTTGCATACTCGAATTCCACGCTCTATTTCTTATTGTCAGAGTCGTTGGACTACCGGATGACGCATTGCCTCAGGTCGAGAAGGTGGAAGAAGGGGGCAATGAGCTACGACCAAGTAGTAGTAGAAGAAGAAAAAGAAGAAGAAGAAAAAGTAAAAGTAGGGGCCCCCATTATTCTCGTTTATGATGAATTGCTTGGGGCGACGATTACCCCTCCCCCCTCCTCTTCCTGAAAAAATAAAATGAAACCGTACCGGAAACACATATGTACGTTCGAAATTATTCCGATTGAACATCTAAATCCGGATGCTCTCAAATGTACAACACAGATCCGGTGGCTATTTTACTCCTGACGTTTCTATTGCAACTGGGCCTCTGGAAAACGAGCCCACATATGCTGTGAAATACTTTCGAGAGGTCTTCGACTGACGTGGTTATCGAACGACTTGGGTGGTTCTGACGATTGTGTCAAAGAAATAGATTCGATTGTTGATCAAAGCGAGCACATACATTTTTATGTTCATTCGGATTTTCATCTGGTCGTCTTTTCTTATTATTATAATAATTATCATAATAGTTACTACGGAGAGTAATACTTGAGTATACGAAACTCTGGACTGCTGACATAATTTAGAACTTCGAATTTCGAACCTGGAATATCTTCAATTTTTGACATTTTGCAACAACGCATTACGTAACGTGAGCAAGCAAAAAATTCTCGTGAAAAAAAAAGAAAAGAAAAGAAAACACGACGACGAAACCAGAATCCATCCATATTTATTTCGCAAAAGAAAAAATATTAATAATTATAATCATATTTAATAACACGATTACGACGGCGCTTAATATAGCTATGATGCAAAAATGTCTGACACGAAAATGTTTCTTTGCAAGTAAATAACACACAAGACCGATCAAATCTTTTGTAACGCCACACTGAGAAAAGAAATTTGTTGTTTCAACAAAATTTTTGTTGAATCAACAAATTGTGGCGAACAAAACGAAATTCGTTAACTCAACAAAAACTTGGTTAAATCAACCACTTAATTTGCTGGCTCAAATAAATATTGCTCATTACGACGAAAATATTGTTGAATCAACAAAATTTTCTGTTCAACTAACAAATTTCATTTTGTTCGCCACAATTTGTTGATTCAACAAAAAATTTGTTGAAACAACAAATTTCTTTTCTCAGTGCAATATTTATTTTATAATTATTCGTTCAACTGTATATTTTTCATGATAATTATTCCATTGCTTGTTCGAATTGCACTTTTAAAGCGTAATACAGATGAGCAGCATGAATATTTAACATTCTTCAACTTGAACATATATATATATATGTATTTTTATTGGGGTTTGTAACCAATCGCCCCCACACTGTTACCTTCCATGGCCCAGAATCCTTCCCTTTTTAGCTCCCCACTCCTTTCTCAATATTCCCCCTTGTGCGGCTGCAGTCGATTTATCCCCAAATATATCGCATTTGCCAAGGGCGAAGGGAAACTGCAGAAAACCTTGCCGATACAGCCGGTACCTGCCTAATTTCCTCGGGTGACAATGTGAGCACGCTCAAGCACGGCCACCAGGGGCGCTCAGCAGACACTTCCTCAGCTGTGATTCAATGAGTCAGCCAGTGCACGGTTAGAGGGTAACCATCCGCACGATGAGAACCATCCACGGGAGGCTACCAAAGCCGTAAATCGACCCCGCTCACGACAGAGAAGTGTTTGACCATAGATTTATGAAGGTGGAATCCAAACCAGTCGAGATTGCAGCAGAAAAACTTGAAAAAATTTTCAAATTTTTATCAATGTTTTGGCCGAGATTCGAACCCGGGACCCGCGGCATGCGGGCCCGAGTCCTTATCCACCGGACCAACCGCTCTCCCAACTTGATCATATATTTTTCTTTTGTAAATTGGCATTGTGAGTTACACGTAATTTTCGATTAGATATTCAATACAGTGGACTGCTAAGATTAATCGGATGTTAAATCGAAGTGCGTTATACTTGAGTTACATTGAAATTGCATTTGCTTCGAAAACCATACGGATGTCTTACGAAGAGATCATGTGTTTTTTTTTTCTTCCATGATAGTACAGACTACCGGTATTGTGTACGTCTGTACATAGTGACTGCAATCAACTTTGATATATAGAGAGTTAAAAGTACGAGTAGCACACGAGGTACTGCGGAGTTGGATAGGAGCACACATATGGAGTAATAAAGTGGTGTAACACATTTAAAGATGAAATAAAAAGGGGTAGGGCAATCGCGGTAGAAAGGAGCGTGCTTATGTCTCTTATAGTTCAGTGGAGTATGTTGTGGGACAGTAGGCTAGGAAAATAACTCATATGTATTTATATTTATATATACATCATATATATCGGTATATAGATGTATTATATATATTTTTATACGTGTGTGTGGTCGTACGAACGTTGCTTATGGGCTGTTGTAACGGGTGTTGTTCCTCCGGTTCACATGTGCTGGATACCAACACATTTGTGTGGTATCCTCGTCGAGACTTCTCACGCGAATCGATCTACTTTCCCGCGTGCAACCGCGAGCTCCCCTCTTACTTATTTCTAACGTTTTAATATTTGAAGAGACACAAGACCATCGGAAAAGGTCGAGAGAGGTTTGAAAAAGTAATATAAAAATATGTAGACATAAAAAAAACTTCAATAAAATCAAATTTGACGTGGATACACTGAAGGAAATAAGGAATTTAATTGTTGCTCCGATGAACCAGAAAGAAAATGGTTTAGAAATTTTTGTTAATCCTTGAATTTAATTATCGCTTCGATTTTATAATGTAATACTTTTCTATATCTTCTGAAAATTATTTTACTATGGATTGACGATGTACTCGATAATCTCGCGGGAAAAGGCTATTGGTTTTGTCTATATGTATACAAAGCTTTAGAAAAACTGTATTATCCTCAGTGAGGTCGTTAATCCAAGTCGCCGATGACGAGGATCCCAGGAAGTTGCTCTGTGTCTAAAAGTTGTGTAAACCGAGATGAGAAAAGAGAGTATCGGAGAAAGAGCAACGGAGAAGGAAAGAGGCTGCTGCTGTTTAAACGTGAGTCATCCTGCTACGGCTAGGGAAAAACGAATAGAAGGATAGTACGAGAGAAGCATTACGCGTGAATTGCTAGAGCGACGGAGATGAAAAGGGCAAAAGTGAGAGATGCTGCTGCTGCTGCTGCTGCTGCTGCAAACCGAGGCTCCTCTCCCGGACACGAGATGAGCTTCGTGAAACAAGCAAGACCGTGAATCTTCCTCGCGTTCTTCTTACGGCCCATTTATACATGTATATATACTGCTTGTAACTAAACATAACAGTTTCCAATATAATACATTTGTAATTTTCTGCTACTCGCTTATACCGACAATTTTAAAATTGCGCTGCATCTTAATCGCCAGCTTTTATGCCTTTTTCAATTCGTAATTTTGTTACTTTATTCCGTACACTTAATTCATTCAAAAAAAAAAAAAAAAATCAAATCCATAGACGTTTTTATTGAAAAAATGTTTGCAACTTTTACGAATTAACAAAGACCACCCAAAATGCGTTAAATTCGTTCAAAATCGTTCGTTGTGATATCGAAACGAATAAATTGGATTTAGAATTGAATTTTTTTAGAATTGCATGTAAATTAAAAATTTTAAGGGGTTGTATACACTTGTAAAAATCGACAAATCACTTTTTTGAAAACTGACATATTTTGAAAGTATAACATCTTATAAATGTTCCCTGAAAATTTCAAGGTGATCGGATTAAAATTCATAGAGTTATAGGCTGTTATGTTGAAGCCCGTTGGAAGGCTCGAAGCGTCTTTTCGAAACTTTAAACGCGTTTATCTCGAAACTACGTTTC
Source organism: Rhimphoctona megacephalus (assembly GCA_963989365.1). NCBI lineage: Eukaryota > Metazoa > Arthropoda > Insecta > Hymenoptera > Ichneumonidae > Rhimphoctona > Rhimphoctona megacephalus. The sequence continues at coordinate 10,143,303 of OZ022422.1, read as the reverse complement.
CAAAGTCGATGAGCAAGATATCTCGAAAACTATTGCATCGATTTTTCTGAAATTTTTCGACCTTTTTATAGATATGAAAATCTAGTATTTAATCGAAGGAATTATTTTTTCGATGCATATTTTCGATTTGACGAACGAAAAATGCCAATTTTTTTTCACAAAAATTGAGACTCTCACTTTGAAAGCCCGCCATTTTCTTTTAATTTGATATTTCGGAAATTCCTTCGATTAATTACAGTATAAACTAATATACTAACGGAATCTGTTTGGTCTTTTCATTCCAGATGACCTGGGTCAGAATGGCATTGCTCACCGGAAAAGTCGTTTTTCAAATTGCTTCCCAGAAATCAGCTGTATCTCGGTTATAAATAAATATTTTTGAACAAAAAAATTACTGATTGTTCTTCAGATGTTATTTTTTAATGTACCAAATTCTTGTTAAAATTTATAATTCCGAATTTCTAAAAAAGAAAAAAAAAAGTTGCAAAAATGCGTCTTTTTCGGTCCAACAAGTGTATATAACTCGTTATAAAGCGTGCAAGATTCCAATTTACCAATATTTTTCTAAGTTGCATTGCGAATTAGGTTTACAACAAAAATTTTTGTTATTTATTCAATTACTAGATCTTAGCAACTCCATGCATATTCATGATTGAGTACTATAATCTCGACTACATTAAAAAGCTCGCAATTTCTACAACCAATCATAGGTACGAATTTGCATCGTACGTGGCTCGGAGAAATTCATTTTTCCGAACCGTCTCGTATTCCTTCCGGAATATTCAACACAGAATTAGAGTGCAACTGTATATTTTTCGTTTAATAGTAACACGTATACGAGTGTAAATGTTATCTCGTGACGATAGTCTGTGCTATCTTTTCCAGGAGAATTGGCATTCTCCGCTGTATTTTGTTGCGATATACGCCTTTATATACTTCGGTGCATATGCAGCGTTTAGTAATGTACTAAAAGCTCAAGTGTACATATGCCATACGCGTTAAATACTGCAAAACAAAGTTCACGAAGGAGAGAAAGAAAAACTTATCCTTTCAACGGTGAAAATGAAAACATTGTAAACTTTTCTGTCCATTTTTATTATTTTTGAATATATATATATATATATATCCCCAGGAGCCAAATATCACGAAAGAATATCTACGATGTTCGTCATACGACGCTGAAGTTTGCAACGTTGGAGTCCAACGAAATGAACGAAAAAAAAATGTTTGCAATTCACCAATTTTTTATTTCACGAATTATTGGTGTAGGTTGAAAAACTACGAATTGCAAATTCGGCAGGGAACAAAATTGGAGAATTACAGGACTTATTGGAGTTTTTTTAGATCATTTCGTTGGACTCCAACGTTGCAAACTTCAGAGTCATGTTCGTCATAATAGCAGTCGATAATTTTGATCGTTTTATGCATTAGTAAATTGTCGATTAACTCGATTCGTTTCTCATTTTATTATATATGCACATTTCATTTGATAAATATATACATATACCTATATAAATAATAAATCTGTAAGTATATTGATATACGTTATATGGGTGGTGTAACAGACTGCATACGAAAATTATATGTTGAGCATGAGAACCGGTATTTCGAGGAGAATATACAGAGTAACGAGACGACAAAAATTCGCCAAGTCCGGGGATGCGATACGTCTGGCCTATGGCAATGCTCATGCAGCAGACTCGGGAGAATTCAATGGACGGGAATGCGCGTCACGCCACATGTGTGTGCCAACGACAATCGAGCTCTCCTCTCCATGTACATTTTTCTATATACACATATATATATAAATGTGTGCCTTGTTCTGTACACAGTGTTGCTCGTGCAGAGCAACAGCCAATAAGAGACAAAGAATAAAAAAAAATAAAATAAAAAAAAAAAGAAATGAAGGAGAATGCAAGAGAGGTGCAACCACGCCACGACGACAATGCATTCGTCGGTACGTAAATAGGCTCCTGGAGTATGGAAAAAGCATATTAACAGCGCCACAACAACGTCAGTGAAAGAGAAATAAGAGAAAATGAAAAAACGATTTTCAACCTGACGAGCGAAAAAAATAGGCAACATCATGAATGGGCTATTTTGGCCAATTTTCAGGACAGCTTGGGATTGAAAAAAAGTTTGATGGAATTGCTATAATTGAAAAAGCAAATAATGTGAAAAAGTTAATACTCTTTTGTAACGAAACCAGTGCGTTTCTCTTGCAGTTATTCAATGTTTAAATTGTTACATATATCTTCGTGTATGCGAGTATAGGAGCTGCTATCTTAGCCATAAAGTAGCTTTCAAGGGATTAAAGGGATAAAGGGACCTTGTGACCTCGTCTCCCCTCTGCTCTCATTACAAAGGTCTCTCTTTTTTTTCTTTTACAGATTAAGAACGATATTCTCATTGTGCAGAGTTTGCGATCAGTAAAAATGCACTCGAAACCCTTTCTGGGGTCTTGAGGTCGACTATGCTATCCAAAGAGATTATATACGATGCCATTATTTTAAAGGACTAATGGGAAACTCCGTTTTTAACGTCGAGGTTTTATTGTTGGGTTAATTATCCGCGTCTTTCTCTATTTTTATCTGCTCGATCATATCGAAGGTCGATCCTGGCGTTTGCAATAGTTTTCACATCGTATCGAGCCAAGATGCTGGAGCGATGAATTGTTTCTAGAATTTATGTATCTGTTTATTTCTCCAAATATTTATTATAGATGTATATTTTTAATTGTTAAATAATTCTAAACGGTCATTGTTATGTGTCGCAGTTTTGGGTTCACAAACTTGAGCGATCTCTATACTCAAGAAAGTATTTTAAAAAAACTCAAAAAATCCTCTAATTGAGCAACATATAATTAGTGAAGTAATTAGCTAAAATATTTTTTTCAATTGCGTCAGTTATTACGGTTCTTTTTGCGTATCGTGTAAAACTAAAAACTATTATTTTCACATTCAGCACGAATAAGTTGAACAGTAAATCGTAGGCTTCGAACGTTTCAAGAGCAGTTATTTTATTGTTAAAAAAATAAAATAAAATAATTGAACATTTTCCATGACTTTGAGTACGAAGAAAATCATTCGTATATTTGTCACGTGAATAATAATTTTGTTTGTTTTTTTTTTTTTTTAATGAAATATACACTGTTAAAAAATATATGAAATTTACAATACTTTTACAATACAATGGTAAATGAAATTTACAAACCGGGTGTATGAAATGAAAATTATTACACTCGTATGCCAAAATTGAAATATGAACATAAATTTTGGTTACTGATATGGAATTTAAGATACATAACATTGAATATTCACATGAAATCTGAAAATTTTGTGGACATGCATTGAAATAAATCATATGTTTGATTGATAATTAATACAAATGTATATGAATTCATCTACTATCAACAATGTATTAAAATTACAGTATGATCTTCACTTTTCTTGACAGTTGACTGAAAAATAAGATACACATGAATGTTAATAATACGACACATGTTATTTCCCATCATAACTCTATCTCTTAAAAATGTGGTACAAAAATGAAAATGAAAATTAATATACCCTGCAGTATAAAGAAAAATCCGTGTATTAAAATTCATTTGCCTATGTATTAATTATAAGAATCTCAATATTAAAATTAATACACACGTGTAGGAAATTTGTAACGCTCTGTGGGCACCGTGTTTCGCGCTCTGGCCACCGTGTGGCGCAGAGCATAGACTTTCTCATAGGAGGCACGTGCTTCGGACGAGGATATATACAAGTCGCCCGAATCTAAGAAAATTGTGTAAAACATGAAAATGGTAAACACCAAACTTGACACAAGATGTTGAGATTATAATAAAAAATTTTACGGCGACAATTGCTCGACTTGATTGCCACGGCATCAAGTGGTGATAAGTCACTCTAACTAATTTCTTGAGATGTCTGCATGATTTCGACCTTCAACTTTAAAAAATCGAACACAATAGTACGCCAATTAATGTAATGTTCCCCTTAAAAACTCATAATAATTGAATTTAATTAATATTCATTCGTATATTAATATTTAAAAAGGATCACCAAATTTTATGATACATCTCTAGAAATATCGTAGACATATGTAATGCGAAAACGTTATAGGGTGCCTGAAATTTAGTAATCTTGAATCTGAAAATTACTATGCTGGTAATATGAACTTTAATATACCTGTATAGTACTATTAGTATATGTTTCGTGTTTTTAATATGCACAAGGTCAACATTTCTTACATGTATGTGATTTTTCAAATACACAAGTATATTAATTTTACTGAACAGTGCTCGTATCATTAAAATACCGCGTCTCTCAATTTTCCTCAGCGTATCTGAATTTTCATATACGGTATCCGCATAAAAGCTTCCTATACATGTGTATTAATTTTCATACGGAAATTTTTTACAGTGTATTCATTTGAAAGAAATTTGTAAGATCATAAATATAAAAATACAGACTGTGTATTCTTATCGAGATCATCTTCGTAACCTTTCATCCTGAGTACTCTGTTAATTCTCGCTAAATCTCATTGGGCAAAGCGCAATTTTTTTTTAAACACGATCTTATAACTTATATGTACAAATACATCTCATATCACGAGCACTAAGTCTCTGTCTCGGATGGCCAAGTGATTAGAGACAAAGAGGTCCCTTGATCGATCGCTCGAGTCTCGTTTCGTGCGGCATAAACTCCATTCAAGTCTCAGTTATCGTGGAATTTCAAGGCCTCTGTAAAATGGCTCGTGAGTTCCTTCGAGTTAACGGCAAAAATCCCGGGCTCTGACTCACTTCGAATGGGGGTCTCGAGTGTGCGACAACGAGAAAGAAAGGGAAAGAGAGAGAGTTTCTCTTAAGTGGGTACACCACAAATATATACCACAGAACGTCGGTTCGTCACAAAGTTTTGCTTTAAACGATTACTCTGAATAAAAGGTGCGTGGGGGGGGGGGGGGGGGAAGGAAAAGGGTCTGATAAGGGCGACTCTGACTGAGCACGTTAATTAATAATGATAAAGTAAAACGAATTGGAATAACCGAGTCGGAATTACCAGGGAATAAAAACGTTGGTCTCTCATTCTTTTTTATCTTTCTCGCTTTTGAAACAGGGAATAAACATAAACACATAATTGATGGACTTTATTTCTACCGGGTTTTGCGTAATTCACTCGCAAACCCGCAACTCGACGATTCCCGATTTCGAGAGAGAGCGATATAGAAAGTGAAAAATAAAAACATGCAGATCTATGCGAATCGATGTGTTATACATAATACTGACGAAGCGGTAAGCTCATCGAATCTTTAGAAAGTCATAACGCATGCACTTAAATATCTCATAAACTGCGCTCTATCATCTCGCGAGATTCGACAGGCGAAATGAAAAGAAAAAAAAATAGACGAGAAAATATATTCATTTAATGAAATATGCAAGTGATTGATTGCGCTACGTGCCTTAATTAAATTTATTATTCACTTAAAGCCTCAATGTTTTAGCTTCCTTTGAGAAAGCTAATAAAAAGATACAGAGAAAAGTAAATGGGTTTTGTTTTTTTTTTTAAGCAGGAAGTAAAGTCGTGATTTCGTTATTAAATTAGTCAGGAACAGAATTTCGGAGTATTTTTGCATTGTACAAATTATGATTGATTTTTATTTTTAATTATTCCTTTCTCTATATTTATCTATAACGAGAATCAATATAAATGCACCGAATGATTTCTACGAACGTTCTTACACAGGTTTTGCAGCTCCAATGGCGATCAAAGTCTTTTCTCAGTTAAAGCCGCACCTGCACTCATGGCTATATATAAATGTATACCTTTAATGTAAGTATTCACTTAGGAATCAACCGGTCTCTCACGCATTGGAATAAGTGGTACTTAGCAAGTTGGACCGCGCGCTTATGTACACGCTTTTATAAACCCACACGACGTAACACACGTGCATCCGGCTGACCACGCACTGAACTTGATAAGAATTGTCTAGAAAAATGGTTGTGAAATTTTTATTCGTAGCCTGGGATTGATATAGGTCATGCCTGCAATTTTTCGATTTCCTGCATTTTATTTTTAGTATTTACGCCTCATCGGTCTTAAGAGTATAGTAATTTGTTTGAAGGTGTCCTGAATTTCTATACACCCAGAAAAAATATCTAGTCGATTCGACTAGGATCTAGTTAAATCAAATATTTTTTTTTCCTTGTCTCACGGCCAAATAGAGCTCTATTTAACTTTAAGGGGCCAGTCCACTTTGAAAATTTCAAAAAATCGATTTTTTTTACGATTTTCGAAAGTACATACATTCAGAAATATTGTGTCAAAATTTTATAAAAATCCGAGCTCTCTAAGTATTTTTTTTTTTTTACCTGAACGTCAGGACCTCATTTCGTCTACCTGAGCGTATAAACTTGAAACGCGTTTTTCTCGAAACAACGTTTTCAAAATCTAGCTCCATCGTATCTCTAAAATTAATAAACCGATTCTCTTGAAATTTGAACCACATATTGTAAACATGATTCGCAACAAGATGACCTTCGATGGTTTTAAAATTTTGATTTTTACTCTTTTTGTTGTTGTGAAAAACTGCGAAAAAACGCGTTTTTTTTACTTTTTTCGTTTTTCATCTGCCATTTTTTAATTTTTTAATAAAACTTTATATCCGAGGGTCATTTTGTAGCTGGTGTCATGCTGAATCTAAAGGACTTTGATTTTTTTGTTTCAGACAAGCCGTTGCCGAGTTGTGATGGAGCTACCTAGCCCACCTATTTTTGAGGCGTTACGTTAAACTATAGTTTTTGTACTTAAAAATGAATAAAAATGAATTAAAATTTTTTTTTTATGTATTTCAAGACTTTATTTATCAAGCCCAACAACTTTTATATTCACATCTTTTATAAAATCCTCAAAAGAAAATCGCGAAAATAACCTTTTTTTCGTGGGTCCAAAGTGGACTGGCCCCTTAAGACATTTTTTTTATCACAATATTTTTATATTTTTAATTAATGAAAAATTCAATATATGCATTAAAATCGGACATACATTTTTTACTTAAAAATTGAACGAATACGAAATTGAAATAAAAATAATATTTATGTTATTATTTATAATATTTATAATATTAATTATACCATATTCAATTAAGATATTATTCAATAATATTTTCATGGGTCTGCAACATGGGTAGGAACAAAAATTCACGTTCGTCTTCCTAGACATATTCAGTCAGAATAATAATACTACTCTGGTTCCCGCAATTTATGCACATCTAGAGCGTAATTCGTATGTAAGAAATGCCTCGACGCTCTGCGCCACGTGGTGGCCGGAGCAAGAAGCTTTAATGTGGGTACTCGAATAAACGGACCCAAATAGCATTATCCATTTGATTTAAATACAGCTTTCTAGCTGAAACGAATAGAAATTTTGTTGATTAAAATTTAAAAAATTCGAAAAAACGATCCTAGTAGATCTAAATAGACATTCTTTCTGGGTGTAAATTGCACTTTTTTTAATTATATTTTTCCAACTCTGACGTCGAAAAGTAACGAACTTCTGGATTCTTTTTGACATACAGAAAATAAATGATTTATTATTCGCATAATAAAAAGCTTTTGCATTGAAAATAATAGTGTAAAAGCTGCAGAGCAAAGTGACCGTTATAAATTGCATTTTGAAAGTGTAAAATCCTGGCCACTTCGTTCCACTTTGAAAGCGTTAGAAGTGTGGCATTAAAATGCGTGTCTGTCGGAGAGTTGTGGCCTGAGAGCGAAATTAAAGTACGAATATCGTAGTGAGAAAAAGAGAACCATGCAGTGGGGCTTTACTCATGGCTTTTGTACCAGGTATAAATGTGTTCAGAATTCCACTGTGATTTCTAAAGCCAGAAACTTCGGAATTTACATATTTATATATAGAAATACAATATATTTGTTCGAGTGTACTATCATGTGCACTTACGCCTATGTAAAATTCAACTAACATAAACCCAGCTATTCAGGAACTTTTTATATACACGTACGTAGCCAGAACCGTCAGAACTTTGTATGTAGAAAACTATAACACTCGTCCTAAGTACACGTTGGAGGATAACATAAACGATACAATATGGGAGACCCCCAAGGGAAACTTCCTATTGGAAAGCTATTGTCATCTCGTGTATCTAGCATAGGATAGCCATAATACTGAATCTAAACATAGTTATGGGTGAATAGGCGAATAAAAAAGGCTCGTGGACGATCCTGTACGATGCTATTTTGTTCAAATAAAAAAATATATGCGATCCTTCAATATTTTTCTCATTTATCATGCATCGCTGCATTTTATTGAGTTTAGTATTTTTTTTTTAAATCAACCGAAAAAATACATTTTAGAGGAAATGGAGATGATCGTTTTTGAATTAAAGTCGAAGAAAAGTGCTACATCCAATTTGTGACAACTCTTGATTAATCAGCAATTAATCGTGGATCGTTGATCGAGAGAAAAAAATTAATACACGTTTCTTGGCCGATTGGATCCGATTGAATATTTCCCTAAATTTTCTTTATTTCGTGATGTAAAATATGTATTTGTGGTGTACACACGTGTGTGCGTAAGTTCACGAGAGCAGGTCACTGAACATAGTCGCTCAAAATAATAACACGACTTTTTGACGAAACCTCTAGGGGACACGTGGTGGAAAGAGAGTAGAAACTTTGTATTATTTTGTCAGATCGAGGGGGTTCGTTGTATTGCAAACTGTTTGTTTCGACTGTCACGGTATTTCCCTCGCTGCTTGATTTTTCGTTCTACATTTTTTTTTCATGAAACAACGAGACGAAAAAGTGTTTCCCCCCTCGGGAGTGGAATTTGTATTTCTCTACCTGCTGCAGCTCGTGGCAGCTGCTCCCCATGGTGCAGCGTTTTGTGTACGGATTACGCGAAATGAAAAGGAATAAAAAAAAAACGCTTCAAAATGGAATTATCCTTTTTGGTGAATCGGAATTGAGATTTGAAGCGTAATGTCGACGATTCAATATCATAACATAGGCCAACGATATCGAGTGGATTAATCTATATCTCACATTATTTAACGACGAATAACCACGGTAAAAAAAATACATGTTGGAGAATAAAATAAAATTTTAACCACGTTCATCGATTTTGGAAAAATACTTTTATCAAACAAATCATACTTAGCCTTTTTTCATTGCTTGATCGCAAAAAAATTAACAGGTGTTTTAATCGCAGGAATTATTATTCGATTATGATCCCGAAAGGCACTATTTTTTATTTTTCAAATTATTTTCGTTGCGTGATAAATAATAATGAATCATGAAACGTGTTGTAAGCACTGGACAGATGATATCGGGATAAACGAAAGTTCGAGATAAAATTAATGTTTGCGAAAATTAACGGTGTGAATTGTAGAGTAACGGTTATGCTCGCACATGTATATTAATCTGAGTGATAATCCAACGTTAAGTAGAATAATGTGCGTAAAATAATCGCGTAACTTCTTTTTATTTATATGCACGCATAAAAAAAATATATATATATATATATATATATATATATATATATATATATATATATATATATATATATCTGACAGCGATGAGATAAGAAAAAAGTGTATTCTCTGTATAGTGTCAGGGATGCATAAACCACTGATGCATTTCTCGCTCGAGTCACTTGAGAAGTGTGTACGAGAAAAGTGTATGCATGAGTGAACGAAATACACGGTTAGCAGGGATGAGTTTGTCGTAGTATAGTTCTCAGGATTCTTAAGTCCTCATTGATCTGAGGTTTTGCACTCTCCCATGGTGGTTTCTCGTCATTGCAAAAGTCACTGCGAGGGAGCGAAAGTAAAGATTGAACGAGTTGACAAAAAGTGATTTTTTTTTTTTCGAGTCTACGTTGCATTTTACATGATAAATTTTAGTCAACGTGTTATTTAATAAATTAACTATTTTTTCATTAAAATAAATATATATTTCTCGAGAGAAAATACACGCTGGGGATAGAGGAGTAAATCGTCAGGTAGACTGAATTGCATATCTTATATTCTTCCTTCTTCCTCTTGCGACGATGGGAATTCGAGCTTCGTAAATTCTCACGTTCGACAGAAAACTCGAACGCAAGATATACGAGTAACAAACTCTCTATATATACGCGGGAGAAATAAGAAAAAAAGGAAAATTTCACGAAGCCAAATAAACCCAGCGAGGCGAGGTTAGAATTCCAAAGGAGGTAATATCGTCGTTTCGCTTTCATGCCATTAGACTCGATCGAGAGTCAAGAATTTCCCTCTAATTTAACATCGTAAAATGTGCTTGGAATGATCAATTAACGGAATTTTAAATGAACAACAGTTGAAATTGCTGTCAATCGAAGTGAAGACAATTGAACGATCATCAAAGCAAAAAAAGAAACATACTCATCACGACGAAGCGAGCGTACTGAGGATGAGAAGAAAATAATGAATTTGATTGCAAAGCAACAATTGTCGTAGCCCCAATTAAGCAGTAAAACTCGCGGGAAATACGTACTCGTATATATAACGGTCAAGTTTCGACGTTCGAGAAGGCATCGTCGTTGGTCGGCTAAAACTTTCGTAATATTTCGATTGTGAAAACGTTTCATAACGCGAGCTCCACTTTGGCTTTTTTTTTTTGCGGTATGACACGTTTTGGCTTGAACGACAATATTTTCTGTATTAGTTTCCAATGACGGATTTTTAAAAATATTATTTTATTTTACTTTTTAATATTAAAAATATTAATTAATTCCTCCTTTGATATTTCATTCCAATAAATTATGACAGCAATTAAATTTTTATTTCATTGAAATGTGATGTCAAAGAATTTCTTATTCATGCTCGATTTTTCAACTTTTTCCAATTTTTACAAATTTGTATTTACTTACAAATGTATTTTTTTTTTTTTTTTTGACAATTTTTTCTTTGCATTTTCCTGACCACAGTGTGGCTTTTCACGCACAATTGTAGAAAAATGTGGCTACAAGCAATGAAGTCGTCACGCGTCGCTATTTCACGTAAGTCATGATAGTCAAAAAAATATATTGAAAGAAAAAACCGGAGCACCCTCTGTCGGTTAAATACAACAAAATTAGGGGATAAAGAGGAAAATATGGCAGCGTAACGGCAGAATCGTTAATTCGTTTCGTGGCACTTTTTCGGACCCTTTTTTCTACAAACGCGTTGCTGACTCTATTGTGAAAATCGAATTGATAAAAAAAAAAAAAGATGTTACAAAAAAAGGAAACAAAAGACGTGAAAATTGATGGGGATTTTCCGAACTTCCAAAAATGGAACTTTTCATAGTCCTGTTTGCCGAAGCAATGCTTGATTCTCATTGAAAAACGTTACCCTTATTCGTTACGATAAATCGAGCGTTAGAAAATAGAAAAATCAATATTCGGTGATCTGCGAAGATACAACGATAATTGCAATGATATACTCGATATGAATAAAAGAAGTCTCGTTTATTTTTCCCCCTCTGAGCCCCTTAAATCATCGAAACGAGTTTTCTATTAGTGGAGAACGTAAGGGCAATTCGATTTGCAGGTGGCTTAAAAAATGCCTGGGGTGAATAAATTGTGGACCAGTAAAAATCTTTTTTCTCTCCCTTCGCGTGGTACAAAAAATATTTCTTGCTCTTTTTTTTTCGAACTATGACGTCCAGTGGTAGACGAAGTGTGCAAGATCGATTATAATCGTTGGCTGAAGTGTAGCACATTGAGGCAAAATAATTTGTGATCCGAAACGAGCCTCATTTTTTTTTGGCCCAGTGCAAATAGAAGCCAGGTCGTGGCTCTGACAATTTTATCAATGAAAGGAGCACAATAAGGTATAGATTAGTTTATGGCTATATACAACCAGTTACGTAATACTTGGAAATAATTATAATCTGTGTATCATCTTGTCGTTTGAAATTAACGAGACGTCTAGCAACTTTCATTGCTGCTCCGTCAGTGAAAAATTTATAAGTGGATGTAAATGTATAAGTGATTAGTTTAACTCCTATTACAAATTTCTAAGAAGCCTCTCTATTCGAGTGAAGATTTAGCGATTGTGCTATACCATATCATTCTATAATTAGCACTTTACGTTTGAGTATGTGTGTGTCATTCATGAAAAGAATGATGTCTCAGATACTAATACCTCTTGGTACACTGATGAAAAAAAGTGTAAATATATAAATAGTTATCTCAGCTTATTAATCAATGCTCAATCGAGACACGCGAGTTGACGTTTTGCACGTTTTAGTTGCTAGTTTAAAAGTACACTAACATTTCTAAATGCCTATGATATTTTTTATCTACTTCTTTTTTTCTATCAATCCTACTTATGTCCATTTTGACTTGTGACAAAGAAATTGAAGGATCTCTGACGAGGGATTCATTGCGGAAGTGGCACACGAAGTTTATTGTGTAGACAGTGAAGGGACTTCATGATACAGTCAGAGGGAATTCTGGCAGAGTTGAGTGTAGGCGTCTGCTTGTGATTCCGAGACATGGACGAAGAGGAAAACGACGACGAAGATCGGATCATAAAAATTTTGTTGTAAGTATATGTGTATATATTTATAGATATATTTATATATATGGATATTCATGTTTGTAGGTCTCTGTGTATGTGTGAGTAGAGGAGAGTGCTTGGTGGGCAGGTGGTCCCACCGGGCCATCGTACTGCCTCGACCAGCGTCACATTTTTTAATGTTTTTTTTTTATTTCTTTTTTTTTTTTTAAGGCAGCGCACGCGCTTACCATCGCGTCGATTCTATACTGCATAAGTAGGTCCCCAAAAAATCCGGAGATGCAGGTCCACGGGCTCGAAGGGAATGCATGGCTGCCAATACGCAAGAAGACGAGACACACTGCTCGATTCAACCGGTCGCGACCAAACCTCTTGATACTAAGTTCCCCGACTCGAATTTCGATTACATCGAGAACAATTTCGTCGAATTTTATTCATACCACCATTCGTTCCTCGTTTGCGATAAATTTTTATTCGATATGAATCAAGCAATTTGTACGATAATTCGTAACGTCATTTTGTTGCCTTATTTTTTTTATCGTTCACCTTCTCATTGACCATTGAAGTAAACAGATAATTTTCGATCCAGAATACAATTAAAATACTTTTTAATCGAAAAATGTTCAATAGAAATGTTTTTTTTTTTTTTTTTTAATGTGATTACGATTAACAGTAACAGTAGACACGTTTTTCAATGTATGGAGATGTTTATTTCTGGAAAAAAATGTACCTTTATGCAGGATGAAAGCCATTTGTATTTCTCGATGTGAAAATGTGAAGTATTTGATTGGCTTTGAATGGAGCATGATTCAATGTTGTCCGCGCGAGTCTGGATACATTTTACAGTGCATACACGATCGTGTATAGCCAGAAACATAGTTTGTGCATTGTCTGGTCGAGATACTCATTCGCCCTGGCGCACGTTTGCCCAGGAGAGTTTAAATTGGCGCGAGCGAGAAATAATTGAGAAGAGATCTCTATGCATAAAACAGAGTGAAAGAGAATACAAACTGTGTATAGTTTATTTGTATTTTATGTATATATATATAGAGTGAGTTAGTGAGAGGGGGTTTGAGGTTCGTGTCGCGTCGGAGGGAAGAAATAAATAAGCGACGCCGGTCGGCTGCGCTTCCGTCCAATAACGGCATCGCTACAAAATTCTCTGTCGTGATCTTTTCAGCCACGTTGTAATTTAATCTCGATTTACCCCTTTGCTTCACTTGCTCCTTTCTCATTCTCTCTCTCTCTCTCTCTCTCTCTCTCTCTCTCTCTCTCTCTCTCCTTTTTTCAAGTATTCACGCCACTCTAACGCGTTATATCCTGGCACATTACAACTGTATTCATTGTTGCAAAGTTAAATTAACGAAAAAATATATATCGTGACATCACGATCCATGAAATTTTAATTGAGAAAAAAAGCAATTAAACGATTTACGTCACTGACCAAGTTCTTTGTACTCGGATTATTATTTTTTCAACTTTACCGTTGAAAACTTGCGAGGTCGAGAACAATTTTTTCGTTAAATCTTTGTAAACTTTTTAATAATTCAGCGTTAAATGAAGGCAATTTATTTGAAAAATTGTACGTACTTAAACAGTACGATGAATATATACCTAAGCGTTTCAAAAATTCACATTGAGTGAACGATGAATGGACAGATTTAGAAAATTGCAGTTTCTACACGAAATTGACATTAAGTTGTTGTATTTTACTGTTATTTTTACTAAAAAAAAAACAAAAAAAACGTAATTCAGGAATTCACAAGAATTTGAAAATAAATTGTGAAAATCAACGTTCTAATTGCATTTGATAATCTATAGATTATCAAATATAATTAGAACTATTAGAATTTACTATAAAAAAGCACTGTTACTCGAAATTTTATCACATTTTTTGCTTCAAGGTTTTAACGGTGGTCGGAATATCATTCGTTCTAGGTAATTAATCTTAGGATCTTTAGATCGAGAAGATAGTGGAATTGGTACATGAGTTTGAGAACGTAGGTCACACGCGTTTACCGGTTGATTTACGAGGAATACCCAAAGGGTCTCGAAGAAGAATCTCGTGTGCATCGTAACGAGATCTATGGGATTCGAGAGTAACAGTTTCGTTCTGGGATTGCTAACGAATGTATTGCAGCACTGTTCATTTTTCTATCTCAGTCGGTTTCTACATGGTCCCGAGTTTCTACAGGTATATCTATAGTAAAATCATTAAGGTTTATGTTCAAAAGCTGTGCCGGGTTCCTTGACGATCTTAAATTGTGTATACACGAGTGCGTAGTCGATGTCAAATACTTTTCGTTATTTCGAAGATTGAAAACAACGGGATAAGCCTGAGATAAGCCGCGACGAAATTCTTAAGATATTTACTTCACTCCATAACTGTCACCTTACGAAAAAAAAGGAGCATTAAAAAAAAGTTCTATTTAGATCTACTAGGATCGTTTATTCGAATTTTTTAAATTTGAATTAACAAAATTTCTATTCGCTTCAGCTAGAAAACTGTATTTAAATCAAACAGATAATGCTATTTGGGTTCGTTTATTAGAGTACCCGCATTAAAGCTTCTTGCTTCGGCCGCCGCATGGCGCAGAGCGTCGAAGCATTCCTCATATACGAATTGGGCTCTGGATGTGCATAAATTGTGGGAACCAAAGCAGTTTTATTATTCTGACTGACTATGTCTAAGAAGTCGTACGTAAGTTTGTGTACCTTCCTAAGGTCGCAGGCCCATGAAAATATTATTAAATAATATTGTAATCGAATATGGTCTATATAATAATAAAATATTATTTTTATTTCAACTTCAAAAGTTTGTTTAATTTTTAAGGTAAAAATATGTTCGATTTAAAAAAATATATTAAATTTTTCATTAATCAAGGATATTAAAATAGTGTGATTAAAAAAAATAATTTCTTAAAGTTAAATAGATCTCTATTTGGCCGTGAGACAAGGAAACAAAAATGATTTCGTTTAACTAGATTCTCGTTGAAACAACTAGATGTTCTTTTCTGGGTGAATTTACTTCACAATCGTAAATTTGTCATAGCCAAAATGGAAAGCATTTATTATGGAAACGAAGACAATCGCGATACAATTGGAAAAATAAAATAAATCACTTAAAAAATTTGCATACAATTACTGTCCTCTTGACCAATTTATAAAATATTGAAAATTAATCCTTCAAATCCCTTTCAACTCTTCATGCTGGTGGAGAAGTATAATAATAAACATTATAATGAGAATAGAATGATGGAAAATGATATACATATATACTCAGCGTTTGTGATGGGCGTGGTAACCGAATCGAAAACCTCGTTGATGTATCGTAACGATAATGTGCATCAGTATGCACTTGAGTGTAGGCATTGCACTATAAATATTGGCCAGAAAAAATGTTGAACAAGATTATACAAATGCACGTGAATACGTACATCCCTGCACACATATATCGGTGGTAGCAAAGAGTCGAAGAATGAGTCCTGTGTATATCAGTTTCTTTCATATCGGAGTCCTTCGGAACCGAGGACTTGAAACCGAGGTTGTATGGACTCTATAATTTCGTGCCTCGTTGTAATTACGATTATCCCTTATGCGTATACACGGCTAGCTTTATCGGCTTTCATATGTTCTTTTTTTACTTATATGTATTGAAGAGTTTAACGTGGGTGTAAGAGCTCATAAAAGTCACGTTTTCTCTGATACGTAAGCGTCTAAATACGTTTTTTTGTTTCTTTTTTATCGAATCCTTTTTTTAACTCTATCTATTTTGTTCCGCACTTACTCGTTACGTTGCATCTGCAACGTAACTTTTATATACGTATAGGTACGACGAAAACTTTTGTTGTAGCGCGAGAGGCCGGCCAATGACCCGAGGCTAAGGTTCCCACGGAATTTGCCATATACTTGGCTAAAATTGGCGTGTGTTATGGACCATACTGGACTGGCTCTGTTATCGAGACGATTCTGGTCAGCTACACGCCTTTTCTCCTCGAGCGTTCACGACCAGTTTCATATATATCGACATACATACACGTAGAAATTTATATATGTATACTTTATTGGAGATCTATCATTTCTCATTTCAGGGAAAATGAGAATTTCGTTGGAAAGTGAATCCCCATTGGGATGAGGAATTTTGTACTTTGATTATTGATGAAATAGTCAAACGTAATATAGATTTTGTTTGCTGATTATTTTCGTCAAATATTAATATAACAAAACTGCGAAATTTTCATCGATTAAAATAAAATCGTAATAAAATAAATGAATAATATTTATATGAAATATTGTTCTATTTCCGGTTCTGAGATCATACGTCACTTCATTCCATGAAATGCTCAAGGTTCATTAAACGTAGTCATGACGAAAGAAGCGCATGATTCAATAGACGATAAAATTGAAAGAAAAAAGAAATTCTACCTGAATGAACACCGGCGTCGGCATCGGGATCCTCGAAGGCCGAGGATGATTCGTTGCCTCCGCAAAAATCTTCGTTATTATGTGCACCGGAAATTTCATGTCTGAGGCAACGCTCGTTCGTCGCGCACGTGTAATCCTTGTCGTTGCAACAATCGACGGAATTTATGGAAGAAACGACGATTTGACGATCGTTAGCCGCCGAATTGTCGCAGGAAACGGATGACGACAGTACGTGTCTTTTGTTAGGGTTAATGGCGCCCGATCTGACGAGAGTGCTTGCACTCCTGGCGACTTTGGTACTGTGAGTTCGACGAATGAGAAGATTCGTGAATGTCGTGCTCGACGATGACGAGCCGAGGGGATGATTTTCACCGATTTTCAAGGACGAATTATTAACGCTGCAGGAAATTCCACCAACATTACCATTATTTTGTTTCGTTCGTCTCGCTGAGATCTCGTTATTGTGACTATTGTTTTGCGAAGTCACCAAACTCGTTGAATTTCGTGGATTTATGTCGCGGCTATCTTTTCCAAATTTTCGGGTCTTTACTTCGATCTTTTTATTATCACTGCTCTCTTTGAAGATTTTCGAAGCTCCCCCATCTTTGTTGGTATCGCTGGAAACGAGGTCTTTGAGCTCCTCTTTTTTTCTACGTCTATCGGCTATTGACTCTTCGCGTCCAGCCTCGAGACAACCAATAGTGCTGTTCAAACGTTGATTTCCCACACCGGAAGTGACTTCTTTGCCGTTACTTCGACCAATTTCCTTTCTACCGGTGAATCGACTCTGAAATCGTTCGATCGTTTTGAACGAGCGTGTTCTCTCGACTTTCTTTCGCGTCTGCTGTTGCTGACTCTCGTTCGAACTTGTCTCGTGTCCTGGCTCACGACTTCTCGCTGGAGCCTCAAATATTCTTGTCAGAGATTGAACTTTTCCCCGCGGCTCTACTGGCAACGTTGTTTCGCCTCCATCGACACGGGTGTTGTCGATGCTCATGCTTCTCTGGGGAAGGTTTCGCGTTTGTTTACCAACGAAAGTCTCGTTGTTGCTTAAAGTACGCGTCAATATGGCACTCGGTGGATTCTTCGCGGTACTTATTGGAAATGTGTTACAGGTGAATTTTTCACTGTCCGTGTTGGACAGCGTCTTGACCAGTTTTGACGCATTTTGACGTGGTTCGCCGTCGAGAGATACGTAAAACGTTGATCTTCTCTTCGGCGAATCTTCCGTGTTGTCCAACATTTTTCTTACGTCTATCTTACCTTAAATCTAAGTGAATATCGTCAATGAAATATTTCTGCGGTTCATTTTGGAGAACTGCTTTTTTTTAGGCTCCAATAATGATAAAGAGAGAGAGAGAGAGAGAGGGTTCGTTTCTTTTTCTTTTTGGTATCGTGTGTCTCGACGAAGATCTTGAATCAGTGAGAATAATTCTGTCTTGATTTACATGACCTTTTCCTTGGCCTCTTCGTCTCGCTTATTTCGATGTCCCGACTGAATGGGCTTGAAATTGGAGCCCTTGTAACGCAGATTCAATTCAGCTGTCTAGAATCTCGTCAAACGGGTTTTCGTCTGTTTTTCTTTTTCTTTTTTGTTTTTTTTTTTTTTTAATTCTTCCTTCACTATTCTCTCTCTTCGTGTTCTTACTATCGAGGGGCTTTTTTTCTTCTCTCAACGATTCAAGGCCCTATCGTGCTCGAATACTTTCGACAACGAGAACGAAATCTCGTAAATAAACGATCCCGAAACGGTTACGAAATTTACGAGGAATCGAACTGTTAAATCGGAGCAAGCAGTTTATCGATACGGATATATTTTTTCCCCCTCCTTCCCTCGACGATTATTTCTCTCTCGGTTTTAATACGAGGCCAGAAGCGTCTGGATATCCAAGACACTTACTACTGCAAGAGTCTTTCACCGATCTGGCAACGTCGATGACAGACGAAAACACGTGTGTATACCCAACGACGAACGAAGCTTTTTTTGCTCCACTTTTGTCGCTCCTCTGGACCAGAAGGGAGACAAAATAAGGGAGCGAGATTAATTCATCTGCATCCCGAGAATTGACTATTTAATTTTCACCGTTAAACTTTACGTTCTCTAAATAAAAATTGAACAAAAACGTTAACACTCGCTCTTTCTTTTTTCTTTTACCAATTACTACAGAGTAGCACTTTCACTTTTATCAAAACTCTACGAGTTTTCAGTTTTAATCTGTAATTGCCTACGGTATCGTTGTTATTACAGGCAATGTTGGTAAATTGTTTACTCAATTTGGAATAATTAATCACTATGTTACATGCTCCAAAATAAAAACTTCGATCATCGAATCCGACGATATTAATTCTCCAACACAATTTGCCTTTTTTCACGAATATTTCGTCAGATTGTCAGTTACAAATTCACGAGAATAAAAGCATTTATTCATTTTCGAAATAAAAATATTTTCGATTTCACATCCTGCACTTTTTCACGTTCCCTCGGTTGCGTTTTTTCTTTCTTGCTTTTCTGTCAATCCGATTGACTTTTGTAATTTAAAAATTTACACGAGCGAGGGAGAAGGAAATATATCGATACGAGCGCGATTTTCGCGTTACGACCGCTCGCCAGACAGACCCACGGCTATCTGCACGACTGGTCTGTCTCCCTCGATTCCGTATTACATTCAGCGCTCCTCACGGCAATCACAAGAACTTGTGCTATGCATGGCTCTCTCTTGCTCTCTCTTTCTCTGTCTTTCTCTTTGGCTCAGCTTTTACACCGTAAACATACTCGATGCACGGGACTTTCCTATGCACGTTGTTTCTTTGTATACTGCACACTCCTCCAGACTTCTTGACATCGTAAACCACACATCAAAATGACTCATAATCCAGTATCGAAATCAAACGAAACTACGAATCAATTAATACAGTTGATTGTTCAATAATAATTCTTACAATTTAATCTACAATTCCCTTTTTAATTATTAATCCAAGGACATGATTAAACAAAACCTTCTACTCGTTTATTTCCAAAAATAATATCATTTCATTAATAAGATCGCAAAAATTAAAGACGTTGAATGATTTAGTTGTGATTCAATTTATTTGGAGCTAAATTTTCAAAAGTTTTAAATTTTCAAAACTTAATTTTTAGATTTTTGTATGTAGAGCAAAACATACGATTTTTTTTGTCAAAAACTGAACGTTTTTTATTTCATTATTTTTGGTTTAATGATTTTTCCAAAAAAAAAAAATGTTTATGATCGAGTTTGCTAGGAAAATTTGACGAACGCGGTGTAAGCAGCAATGTTTATGTCACGCGGCTCAATTTGCTATGCTAAGTTTATAATATCGCCGTTACTACGATATAGACAGAAATATAGAAATGCCTGGGCCAGGACCGGATTAACCCGATGACCTAACCGGCAGTCGGGATTCAATACTAGTTTTCTCATATGTGAAATATGTGTGCACATGTGTGGATACAGTAATAATTATATATATATATACCAGAAAACAAGCTATAGACTCATATCGTACACGTAACTGGGTTCGGTAGACCTTTACGATAAAAAAAGGTAGGCTTAGGTGTCGGGCTAAGAGAAAATATTCAACTGGTCCAGCGTGATCGAAAAAGTAGTTTATCTTGCCTCGCCTTTTCGTACGATAAATAAATCTCATTGTCCGTACGGTGCGTGTTTTCGCTCTTTATCGAAAGTGTATTATGCCATTTTTATTTAAAAAGTGAGCAATCGAAAATTTCTACATTCGTAATACCAGATGTAACGAAATAAGTGTAACTTTAACGAAATGAAAAACGTAACAGGGATTTAAGGCGAGCAACCACTTTAGGAGACCGAAAATTAGATGATTTTTTTTTATTTTTTTTTTATTGTGAAAAAAAAACGAAAATTTCCGCAACTCTGACAATAATTTATTCATATTTTCATACATCTCTGGTAATTTTTTCAAGTTGTTTTATGCATTAATTAAGGTATAATCCGCTGTGTCCCTTGGCGTGTCCTCATCGTCGTTGTCGATTTGCGGGAATTGTGCAACTCGCAATTCGCATCTGAAATAGTCCAACAAATTTTGATACATTCTTGAGATGTTTTTTAAGAACATGAACCTAAATTTTGAAAAAAAAAATCGAGAATTGAATGTTGGAACGTGTTTGAAAAAAAATGATCGATTTTTAGCATTTTTCCCCCGGCATTTTGCAATGATAAATATGTTTTAAACAATTTAATCTTTCCAATTTTAGGTTCATGTTTGAATAAATTATATTATGTAAACGTGTTCCAAATTTGAAGATGATCCATCAATTAGTTTTTGAGTTATGATTCCCGCAAATTGAAAAAATGTCGTTTCGAGAAAAACACGTTTAAAGTTTGAGCGCGCTTGGGAGTCGAGCGGAGAGTTTTTATCATTTATATACATACCGTTAGAAGGAATCCGAATATCGTTTTGAAATTTTCAGGGTGTATTCTTAAGATATTTTGCTAACGATTTATAAAATTAAAAAAAATTGATTTTTTGAAGCATCTAAAACGGTTGCTCGCCTTAAAATTTAGGGCGTAAAGTATATTTTCATTTTCTTTTAATTTTACTATTTATTTAATTCGCATACATTTTACTTTGTGTACAATCAAATAAATTTTATTAAAATAATTATAAATAATGAAGAGAGGAGATACGTACTAGCGGAACGTACTTAATAAATCTGTTCTTCTAGTGCATGAATTTACGTTCAATGTTACCAAAATTAGTTCAGTATAAAATAGAGGCTGGAGAAGACGCAGAGAAAAGGCTTTTCTTTATTTGTTTTTGACGGGGTAAAACGTGGTATTTTTTTCAGCTCGTTAACTCGCGATCCTGATTTTCCTCGCCTCTTTTCCATGGTCAAAGGAATATGGTCGCCTGTAGCAAATATACTTAACATAGCATGACTCTCTCGAGAATTCATAGTGCGCATACATGTATATATATATATATATATATATCCGTCACAGTGGGCATTGACGTGCATACTGGATGCAACCAAGTCTAGCAAACAAAGGGCGTATCCCGTGTAATTTAACACTCGAAGTTATGTGACTTTTACAAATTTTTTTCTCATAGTTAAATAGAAAAAATAGGAATGCTTGATTTTTTTTTCTAAATAAAAAGTCGTAGGTACTGTATCAGCATTTTTTCAAATTACAAAAAAATTTTTCAAAAAGTTTTTCAACTTTTAATTTCAAATACGAACGAATAAATTTGTTGGACGTTAAAATAACTTTGCTATTCGATGTACATTTCTTCTTCGCGCGGGACTTAATTGCCGCGATCTTAACGAACTCCGCGACTATCGAGTAAGAAAAAAGAAGGTTGGAAAGAGAAATAGCGACACTCTCGACGAATGATAAAATGTCGAATAAACGGAAGGATTCACGGATCTCCATGAACGGGACTGCGAAAGATTCGCACTTATTTGCATCACGACATGCTAAGCGAGTCTCGTTTCTGATTCAGCATCTTGGCTCAAGAATCACAGGGGAAAAACGTTGAAAGGCGATAGCGAGAATAGAACACTGTCATTTTGCTCAGGCAGCCAATAATCCACTAGAAAGCTTCTATATATGGTAATTTGATTTAATGCCAGTTCGCTGATAAATATCAATGAATCTATTTGTATAAATTCGTTGCTAATTCTTTTTCAGAAAATCATTTATTCAATTCTAATGAAACATTTTTCTAACCGTAATAAAAATAAAAAAATCAATCAATCGACATACATGCACTGCCGACGAAAAGTTTCCGGACAAAAGTTCGACAAAGTTTCAGAGCTCTTTTTGATGCTATTTCGCCGGCAGTGAATATACACAAATTCAATAAATGGCATTCTGAAGGGCAGGAATTCAGCTTCATTTCGCTTTTCTTGAAAATTCTCTACGATTTTTTTTACAACTAGTCCGTTATTTTGAAAATTATCATTTTTCGCCTTTTGTCTTTTCCTTTACAGTTGGACCGCGTCTTCAGAAGACATTTTTTAAATTAATTTCTTTAACTGGAATCTTGGAGGGGGCAGCTCAAGCTTCAATTTTATTTTTTTTTAAACTTTTGTGCGATTTTTTTTCGCAAAGCTGTTTTGATTTTTGTGGAAAAAGAAAGAATTTGGAAAATGCGCCGCGTCACACGCAAACTATTAGGTTTAAAAGAAAATCTCAAAAGGATAAAAAGTTGTGTCGGGTTTTGCTAAATTTACTAGAATTTTATCAGATTTTTTTCTTTTTTGCTTTATTGTGAAATTAATAATTTATGATGGAAAAATTATTGTAGAACGTAAATATAATTTGTTCTAAAAGAGTTGATTTTAGTAGAAAGGAAATTTCAATCTATTATTCATCTTTATTGATAACTTTTTCTTTTTTTAATTAAGGGCAAATATGATGAGTCAAATATTAAAGTTAGTAGAGGTCTGGTACGGATCCTGCTTCTTTGTCGCGACGCATACGTCAAGACACATTTTTTGTCATCATCTACAAGCCGAGACTTTATAATCCTCGCCCGCTCCTCTTGTATGATCTCTTTTTTTCTTGTGTTACTCGAGAGCTTTCTTCCTCCACATTTCGTACGAGAATGGCACATGAGCTAGCTCTGACGCCGACGCGAATAACATAATTGTGGTGTCGACGTATACGTGAGTTGGTAGAGAGCGCGAGAAAACGAGAGACGAACGTTTTGAACGTGTCGACAGGGTTGCGCGAGACTGTCTACGAGCCTATCATTTCAACGTGCAAAGCATTATAGAGGATCGACTGGTTTCAAATTTATGAAATAATTCGACTATAAAATGAGCCAAATATAAAGCGAATTCGCAAACTGCAAGAAATCCCATTTCGTATAAAATCTCGTTCGTATTATTATTATACTTGGAACACCAGTTAATTATCCTCATTTTATTTTTCAATGCGACCGTAAGCTAGAGAGAAAAAAAAAGTAACAAAAAAGGCTTTAAGTTTCTAAGCTGCCTCCTTTCTCTCGTCCTTGGAGAATGTTGAGAAATAAAAACGTGTCAGATGTTCGTCATATTCCGGCTGTTACGTCCCTTTTTTACTCCCATTTTATTCTCCTATTTTTCATCTCTCTTTCTCTCTCTCTCTCTCTATTTTATTCTCACTCCAGAGACACAGAGATCTCTCTTTTCCATCTTACAGGAGTGCACGCTGTTCATGAACGCAGTGCACACTCGAACAGCACGAAATTAGCATTTTACGAGTACCAAAAGGTATAACCATAGTGATGCTGGAATGGAATGAGAGGAGAAATAGCGTAGAACGTTAATGCATGAATATACACGTATAGAATGTTCTGTACTTCGTGTGTACAGTATACTATACTCTACCATTATACATTTGAATGGACCATACGCACTTTCGTATAATTTGGTGCAAAATTATTACGCTCGTACCCAAAAACCTCTCCTCTGAAAAAAAAACGAACATTATCCGCCTCGAAAGTGTTATGGGAAAATTGCGTACAAAAATGTTCTCTAAATTTTTTTCCATAATTGCATATTCAACTCAAGTTACATGAACCACGATATATATTTTTTAAATATATTTTCATACGCGACGTACTCATTTTGTAAATATTTTCCGTCCGGAATGAAATGAAATATAGAATATTGTGAAATATTATAAATGATTTATGTTATATTCCATGAATAAAGAACATGTAGTGGGAGAAGAGAGGCTCGGTTTTGTGCACTTTGCGTTTATACATGTGCAAAAAACCAGAGAGCAAGAGAGAGAGAGAGAGAGAGAGAGAGAGAGAGAGAGAGAGAGAGAGAGAGAGCCGAGAGTAGTTCAACATCAAAGCATTAAAGCTCTTCTCTGTGCAAGGTTTGCAGTTTGCCCACACACGTTTCTCAACGACGTATATGGCCCCCTTTCCATCTCCCGTCTGTCCTCGTGAAGGGATAATAAGTTGACGGAGCACTTTGTCGACGAGATTGTCATGTACGTATAAATATATATGAAGGGCGTTGATAAGTGGTTATCGCGCGAGCCAATGAAGGGAACGGAAATAAAAGAAGAAAGGACTACTAAAATGGCCACTCGTCATTTCGAATGATAGAAAAGCGTACAATTGATATGTGCTAAAACAATTGAAAAGAAATACGAAAGAAATTACGATTTTTTATACGCTTGCATTTAAAAAAATGATTCAAATACTTCCGGTAAAAAATATTATTTTTTATTTTTAATTATCATTTCGTTTACCACCGGATAAATCAG
Organism: Rhimphoctona megacephalus; assembly: GCA_963989365.1. Lineage (NCBI taxonomy): Eukaryota > Metazoa > Arthropoda > Insecta > Hymenoptera > Ichneumonidae > Rhimphoctona > Rhimphoctona megacephalus. Next base: position 10,118,065 of record OZ022422.1, on the reverse strand, counting down.
AGAAACTTATGCTCGTTAGCATATTTTTCAATTTCACAGGTGCCTCGAAAATCGTAAAGTTTTAATTAATTCGAAGTTGTTGTCCTGTGTTCGATCGCAATTAAATCTCGGTTGTATAAATACCAGAAGGCACCGAAATGTCAGGATTCTGAGATTAAACTGTGCATGTCAGTGGCTTCGTCGCGTGACAGTTGCGTCGAAACGAATAAAACTGAGCCTCCAAAAAGGCTTTATAACGACATGCGGGGGACCTTGATCAAAAGGGATTATTCGAAAGTATGAGGACAGCTTCGAGTACATGCTAATTAAATTGCTTTTTATATGGTAACAAGATTATATCGTAGATTCGTTATCTGGTGTAATTTTTGGAAGGGAGACAGTGCATTTTTTCGACTAATTCATCGTCGGCTAATCGAAGATTTAGTTCAGACTTCGAATAAAATTATGAAGTTTTCTACTACATTCAATCTTTAATTAACTTTATTTATCTTTAATTAAGATTAAAAATTAATAATAAATGTTTATAATAATAAAATAATATGAAAGAACAATATATATATATATTTAAAAAAAAAAAAAAATCAATATTATATATAATAAGCTTTATAGTTAAAAAAAAACATTAATTTTGTAAATTAAAAATAAATTTTATTTTAAAGCTTCAAAAAAATATATTTAATATATCATTAATCTCCAAAATTAATATTTTTTTTAAACTATTTTTTGATGATAAATTTTTTTTTTATTAATATATTAAACTTAAATTTTCCTATAATTTTAAATTTATTAATTTTAGTATTAATTTCTATTCCTATAAAATTTAATAATTTTCATTCATTAAAATTAATAATTATCTTAATTTTACTTGTTAATTAAATATTTAAAGCCTGGTTAATTAAAATTTTCAAAAAGGTCAAAAATTTGTTTCTTGGATTATTAAATTTTTATTCTTCTTATAAACTAAAAAACATAATGCCGAATCATATATCTCAGTTCTTAGAGTTTTTTATTTTAGAAGTCGGAAGTTTTATGAAACGCAAAATCTATTAAATATTCTGGACAAAGAGGACAAAGAAAAACTATGTTTTTGCAATAATTTTCCAATGCTCTGAGGAAGCCTTTTAACGCTTTAATAGCCTGTAATAGAACGTACTAAACACACTTTACTGTCGAGTATAAGAAGTGTTCATCGTGCTGCATCTACATAGTTCCTGTACGGCTCATCTCGAGCCCATTTTTATGATATTTTATTTTTTTACATCGTTTCGTTTTGAAGTCGCTCGGGTTCGCAGCATTCTTTTTTGCACCGTTTTTTTTGTTATGTACCAAACGGGGAGATCACGGGGTTCCCGTTTAAAAGAGCGCAATCGTTCCACCATTGAGCCGTAACGAAACCGCACGAGTGTTGGGGCTGTACAGCTTCGCGATAACCCGTCACATGGCTTTAACCATGCAAGTCTCTGCGCCACGTTCGATGGTAAAACGCCAGGAAACACAGCGCTCTCCGTCTTGCATACATCAAGTTTTTCTTTACGAGCTCTTCGAAATACCGCGAAAATGCGTTGCAAATCCTCGAAGGTTCGCGACAACTTTTACGAGCTCGAAAAGACGAGCGTGGGTACAAAAGACCGGCGAGCAACGGAAAGGGAGAGAGTGAGAAAGAGAGAAAAAAAAGGAGAAGGGCGCAGATTCTCCCCAGAATCCGCGTGCCAAGTTTTTGTAAGAGGGCTCGAAAGTTTCGTCTAATTTACGAGGGCGCCACGAAGAAAGTGAATGAAGAACGAAAGAGGGCTTAACCCGAAACGTCGTTTTCTTTTTTTCATCAAAAGTCTATAAATAATATGCAACCACGATGTGGCTGCCACGGCGAGCACCGCACCCAAATGTAATAAGCTAATATTTACACGTCAATGTGTATGTGTGCGCACTAATATTTTTAGGGGTGCCATTTCAGACTCACTCTGGTGATAGACTCGAAAAATTTCAATATAGACACCGATTTGTACTCGTGTAAAAACACAAACCGGTTTTTACTCGGGCAAATGAGAGGTTTAATGCGATAGGCGTATGAAAGTAAACACAACTTATGATTCATCGTGTCAACATTTTTTCACTCTCAATATTATGATAAAAATAAATCTAATGCTTATATTATTCATAGGTGCAATAATAAAGATAATAATAATAATGGATATCAAGCTCTTGTGCGGTTTCTTCTGCTGAATTTATCGAGCAGATTACGCTGGAAACGTCATTCATTTATTATGAAAGAGAAAATAGACATGTGAAATTTGGTGCGAGAATTGAAAGACGTTTCGAGGTTAAGAGTCAAATTTTCGGTCAGCAAGCGAAATTCCAAATTTATTCCGTCGATAATTCAAAGGTGCATCGATCGAATTTCGGAGATTTATTGATATTGAAAATTTAAAACAGTCCAAATAGGCTTGCGAACAGAAGGAGCCATGCCACAATCACAAGGCGATAAGCAAAAGAACACTGCAGTTGTGTGAGTATTTGGGCATAGTTCTGTGCAGGGTGTAATTAATCTTCAATCAATATTGAAAAAATAATGTCTAACATTTTACTTTAAATAAAAATTAGGCACGAATTTAAGTAAAATTTATTTTGACATTACAATTGATTTAAAAACGCAGAACAAGTCTGCGAAGTTTTAATTGTTTTCGCAGTAAACATGTCAATGTAGCTCGAGCATCCGAAAAGTCTCGGAAGGATTGGCGTTAATCCTTTTATGGTTGTTGGTGCCTTCATAAAACGTTTATTGGTATTTTTTATGTTCCGACAAGAATGACAATGTAAACGATGCTTTTTTTATCGTCTCGTTGAACTTTGCCGCGCCAACGCAGCATACATTATTATTTATTATGTTTAGTTATGTTGCTCGAGTTACGAGAATCGCGAGAGCTGACTCTCGTGTAATGGCAAATGCTGACAGAGTTTTCGAAGCGTCGTTTTTATGAGGCGCAGCTGCATACCGGAAGACTCTTTAATAGGGTGAGAGGAGGTTGAGAGGAGGGGAAAATGCGAGGTATGCTAATTTTTCGTTGGTCGTGGACAGACGGACGTAACATCAGAGAGTCGGACACCGACTTGCATGCCTATTTGGGATTTGGATCGACGGCCGGACAAAGGTGTGAGCGTGCCTACCTCCGAGACTTATGCCAATGATGATGACAAGAACGACGACTAACGAGCGTACGAACGTGCCTTACTTGCACCAAGTGTCACTATGTACACTAAGCTATTACCATAAATTTACCGTTGTCACGCTATGTTTTTGGAATAATAGCACATACGAACAGAACTGGCCCAGTCCGGCCAAATGGGTGGCATTTGGTCACATCGAAAAATCGAACAATTAATTATTGTCAGTTAAATTAATCCAGAAAGGCATTAATAAACGAATGTCTTTTGAAGCTTGGTGGTAAAGCCCAAAGGCTTTGAATTTATTGCAGGTTTCAGCATTTTTTCAAGGCTTGGAGCAATTATTCTGGTCAATCATTTCCCTACAAGCAATTTGAACGTGTTTTTTTTTTTTTTAAATAGTTTTCCTGCTTAGTGAATAAGTTTTTATTACATCAATCCATTTCTTTGCAGGAGTGATTGCGAGGCTGGCGGAATTGCGCTAGTTTGTGCAGAGCCAGAAAAAAAATTACAATCGAACGGACGGGTGAGAAGTGAATATATTATCGTTTAATTGAATACGATTAATTGTTGTCGTGATTCGATTGAATCGTTATAGGTATTCTAGAGCCTATGATCTTTCGTACCATTGTTGCTGTGTGTAAAAAAAAACAGTGAAAAAAAATACAAAACAAAATCATTACTGGACTGTGGATCGTTCGCATGTTCGTCTTAAGGCTTGAGGACGAAGTAGCACGAATTATCCCTTCGATTATTCCGCGTGCTGCAAGGGACCCTTGTCGCAAACGAGTCTTCGGGCTCGATGGAGGTATAACTCCTCCATTGATTCGTCGCCGATTTTGCGCTCGCGTTGAAACCTGCGCGACCTAGCCGTACAGTTTTATTGTTTTTATCTTTACTTCTCGGATGCACGCGGCGGATGCGTATACAAGTGGCAAAGAAAAGAGAGAGAAAAACGCGTCTTAAGAACGAGCGAAAACAGAAGGGCCAGAGCGAAACGGTCAACGCTATCTCTCGTGGCGACGAGGCAAACGTGTAAACTCGTGCTTCGTTCTTGCAATCCTGTTTTACAATCGCGACCAAGTATACGGATCCGAAGCGTTGGCAACTGCTACTCCTTTTGAGATGTTTAATTAGCCACGATAAAATTCATTGCATCGCTCATTTCGCATAAATGCGATTAATTTTTTACGTTTAATCGTCGCTTGCGTAAAAACGAAAATTCATGTTGAAAAACACGTTGAAAAAATATGTGATGGAACAAATGGAAATGCTTTCCTTGGAAAGCCATCCGAAGAAATCGAGGAACTAAGTACAAGGAAAGTATTTCTCATACATTATGTAATAATTATTGTCCAGCCTGTAATTTTGTCTTTTGAAGAGTGTAAATAATTTTAAATCCTCTCACTTTCCCCCATTCTTAATAACTATTATATATTTATATTTATCGTTAAGATTTGTGCACCATGAAGCTAATCGATTTAACAGACTTCCTGGAATCACGGACGGGCCGAAAGGGCCTCGAGCTCGCCAGCCTGCTGTCGACAACGAACCGAGTATTCACCAGGATATACGGTGTTCGAGTGTCGACTCGATGGGAACCAACCGATCGCCCAGGTGGTCCAGATGCCACCGGATACCCGCGATAGTATCGGACAGAATAAAACCTGCATGATCTTAGAAACGAAGCAATCTGAGTTTGGTCCTTCTTCGAGGTACATTTTACATATAGCAGGAAGAGGTTAAGACGACCACGACAAAAGTATTGGACTTGTTAACGGTTGTTCAATAATCCAATTAATTCAGGGTAGCAGCTTATCCAGGACAAATAAGTCCAAGATCAGGCTGCGCCAGATCAGCAACACCAAGACTAATGAACTTTGTATTGGAAACAAAGGATCATCCAAATGGTGCAACTGCTTGTGCCGGAAAAGTAGCTGAATATTTGGATCGTTCAACGACTGGTAATAAACCAGTTACGATCCTTGAAGCAACTCATGGAAATACAAATCATGATGGCCCTTCTTCGAGGCTCACTTATGGGCCAGTAGGCGATAACAGAGTTCGATCATCATCAGGAAGCTACAAGTCACCAGCATTCTTCATTGAATGTACAACGACTCCCAAAGGCCCTGTGGCTAGGGTGACCCAAATCCCTCAAGAACATTCGAAGCTTTCCGGAGATTGTGCAACTCGTTACGAGACTTCCGTGAAGCATGATGGTACTTGTCCAACTGCAAAGGTCACGCAGTCCAACAAAAAAGATGATTCGGATGTTCAGCACACTTGCGAATACTTGGAAACACGTGTGTGTTCCTCGGGACCTCGGGCCAGAGCTCTTACTTTTCCTGAACGATCTTCCAATGTTCGACATTTCACCCATCTTAATGTTAAACCTAGGGGTAATGGACCGAGAGCCAGAATCAGTCAGCATTCCGCGGGATGTTCAACAAAAATGATTACTAATCGTCACGATGGTAGACACGCAATGAAGCCTACGGTTTGTTGTTGCGATCCACATATCGAACCGGTAGTTCAAAGTTCTCATACGTTTGCAGTTAGTGCGAATAATAAAAGAGTTGTTAATGCAGTCAGATCGGCTGTGGAAAGAAGAAATGGTTTGACTCCAACGACATCAGAATTGGAGGGACGCGTAGGACCGTTCAAGAACAGTAGAGTGAAGCATGGAAGAGTTGGCCAAGCCCCAAGAAGCTGTCCACCTTCTTCGTTAGCAGGTCGTACTTGTCCATGTCCCGTGCAACCGAGTTTTAAAACTATGGAGGGGCTTCGTTCCCAAATGCATCCACTGCCGGGTGGGAGTGTATATTCTCAATGTCCTGCACCATCGCTACCGGAGATTGCTCCGGTGCAGTTTGGTCCTTGTCGTCTACGTGATTACAAGCCACCTTCCAAGAAAACTGGACTACGAAAAGTGACTCCACAAACACGAGAGAAACCTGCGGATGATGCTAAGCCAAGCAAGGTGAGCAAACCTAGCAAGCCAATCGAGCCAAGTAAGCTAAGCAAACCCAGTAAGCCCAAGAAGCTCAGAAAACCTGATAGCCAAGAGACCACGAAAGAGTCTCAAACCAAACAGGAGACTAAAAACAAAAAGACGGGCCGGCGCCCGAAGGATCGAAAATCTTTCGAGTCTTCACAGGAAGAGGATAAAGAATTGCCCCAGGTTTCTAGTGAATCAAACATCGCGTTTCCCACTTTTGCTTCCATTGGAAATCAATCAGATCCTATTATACGGGAACCAGTGTACATCCAATGTCCAGCTAAGCAGACGGAAAGCATTCAAACGGTACACGCATTGCTGGAAACGTTTGCCTATTACCTCAAAATGTGCAATAGTTGAAGAAAAATAATTCCTTTATTCATCAAATTATAATTACTTTGAAGATGATCAAGTAGAAATCATGAATTGTTTCTAGATTTGTTTTGTTGATCATAATTAGCTTACCTTTTGGCTGTTTAATTGTTATGATAAGATTGTGTAAACTGAGATTATTCATAAGAGTCAAAAAGTCTGAAATATTATCTTATTTCCAGCAATCCATTTGTGAGGAACCTGTTTACGTCCAGTGTCCAGTTTACATATCACAGAGAAAAAAATCGATCCAACGTTTCGAGGAACCAACCTACGTTAAATGTTCGGCTTACGAGTCGAAAAAATCGAGCGAAGCAAGCACTACGTCCGGGGTAACAGAGAACACATTGACCAGCAACTATCGCGATGGCTTCCGAGCAACGGCGATGCAAAGTTACTTGGCTTGTCGTGCCAAGAGGAACGGACTTCAGGACGAGTGCCATCTTCACATACCCGAAAACGTGCTGCGAATGAGTTACGAGCAACGAAAAAATCGACACGCTAGAACTCTGGTTTCAAATTCAACAAGACGACGAAGTTTCGTAGTGGATGAAGTTCCAGAAGTTGAATATTGCGTTAGATCAGAATTGCCTGTACGATGATAGATATTTTGGAATTGTAAAATAATCACCTGTATAAATATTTCGAATTAATAATTAATAAATAAAAAATGTATATTCATAAACACAGTTCTCGCAGTCTTTTCATTTCGTCCTCTATACGATCCACAGTCCAGAAGGTTTTCATCAACATTTATGTTAATCTGTCTAATTGAAAGTTTCAATAACAAACAATAGGAACGAAGTGCAATGGGTGGAAAGCATGATACGGATTCCCCAAAAGACAGTCGACAGGATTCAGCTTCGAACGATGAAAACGAAGCCAAGCAAAACGGAAAGCATGACGAGTCAGACAAGCGCGATTCATCGGAAAAGAAAAAGAAGAAACTTGGTGTGAAGGCAGTCAGGTCACGAGAACTTCGAGCTGGAGTCGTTTACTACGATTGTGACTGTTATCATAGAAATGGACTTCAGCAAGATTGTCCGAGAGGTGGATGTGGCGGTGAGAAAACAAAATACGTGAAAAAAGTAATAATTTTGTACGTACTTTACTCTAAAGTTGTTTGATATACTTTATTCAGGTTTAAGCCATTGCGTTACGAAGCCTTGGCCAAGATGTGATTTGTCACATTACTTCAAAGACAAATGGGGAAAATACGATGAGCTTCTCGATTTGATACCACCTTCGACATATTGTGGTCCTAAGGATGCACTGTTGCAGTCAAAATTGGGAAAAATGCCGGAACTAAGAGCCGAAGGAAATGGTGATAAAAAGGACAAATCGTCAAAGCAGGTAGGCAAGACCAACGGGAAATCAGGAAAGCGCGAAGATAAAAAGTATCGATCAAAGAGGCCAGACGCCGACGAAAAGCTTAAAATCATTGACGATGAAGAGTGTGGTAAAGTACATGAGAACATGGTTCAGCAGTACGCGATGATCCCGATAGGGGGACGCGGCTGATGACTCAACTTCAATCATGTATACTTAAGTAGTAAATAAAACAGTTGTATTAAAACAAAATGAGACTCGTAAAAAATCGTTATCAGCCATGTTTAGCGGAAGGTTAAGGACCTCGAAAAAATTAATCGACCCAGCAACGTACCGCAAAAATAGATTCAGGCTATGCATTCCATGCATTGCCTCTGTACCAGCCCCCCAAAAAAAAGTCGTCGAGACAGAAAATCTCAGAGGAGGCTTCAGACGCACAAAATTTATTTGTGTGTCGAGAGTTCGTACAGCTATTTTCCGCGTGGACGACAGCCCCGGGCCGGGAAGTCATCCAAACGGTGATGCGGGAAAATAAACGATTTCAAAGACAAGCCGACGACAGGACAGAACCGTAAACTCAGTCGTTATGGCGCCATTCACCCACATTAACTTTAGTACCATCCCAAAATTGCATTCAAGGAACGTGACTGAAAAAATGGACCATGTCAATGTGTGGCAAAAAACAATTGTGAGTGATTCGCAACGAAAAGGAGACTTTCGTTAAATAATAAATACAAAGCTTGAAAGACTATTGAAGAAAAAAGCGTTAACTGCATTCCACAAACCGTAGCGGCAATACAACCGAGCGTTCACATGGACGTCTGTATGCTCAGGGAATAATACATCCCTACCTGTTTTACGAGTTCACTTTTTATTATTATTTACTGGATACCGTTTTCATTAGTCCGAGAACACGATGTATTTCATAACGCAAAAGGGAAAGGCGATACTGAAACGCACTAATGAAACTATACCTGGAAATAAGAAGGGGCTTCCGTTGTTCGTGAAATCACATTACTACACAACAACGGACTGCAGTAGTATTGCGATACTACGCAGATTGTAGTCTTACAATAGTATTTGTACCTGAACCCGAAGGTCCGGCGCGTATCCCACTTGTTTTCCTTGAACCTCTCGACACCACAGACCTATTGGATTTCTATTCGCTGCTTCTGACTCCCACGTTCCCTAGATCGCGCGTTATTCATTTAATCGTCTTATCTGCTGTTTCCTCACTGTCACAAGTATTTCTATTGCTTCTCTAAAATCTCGACCCTCCAAAACCCGACAGTTCTCTATTTTTACGTTTGTTCGTGCTTGATCCTGGAGCATCTGCACGAGATGCGATCCGTAAACCGTTTTTTTCTTATAATCATTACAAAGAAGAGACTTTGAAGCAAAGTCTCGTGAAACTTTCGAGCTGTTGGGCTAAAATACTGTTTTTAGAAGATGATAGTTTATTACAAAAAGTGGAGGGATATAGAAAAAAAAGAACTGTACAAGAAGAACGCTATTCAGGAATTTGGGATCATCAATCAGGCTTTCTTCAATCCCCAAAGTTTGTTTATCAAACTTTCCTAATTTTCTCTGGCTTTTTTTTCATACGAGATTTCACAGATGTACCGGCTCGAAAGTTGTCGGTTCTCACGCCTGCAATGATGAATGAGATGCTACTGACTCGTCACGGAAAATACTCTTCTGTACGTGCTTCATCCACCGTTCAACCTAGCCATATTATGATTTAGGCTTTGTAGTACATTATGTCTGGTGGAACTTGAGTCTTCTTTGGGTCGTCAGGGAGCTCTTTTGCATTGGCGTGAAAACGTGCTCTTCGACGAGCGAAGATACTCAAATGACACCCATGACTATGTCCTCTAGGGACGTGAGGTTAGACTTGTGATAGACAGGCAAAAAATTGTGAAGTACAGAGAGATCAAGAGAAGCGATTGCCGGCAAAAGATGAGCCACGTGTGCAAAGAACGTAATAGAAAGTTACGAGACGTGCGAAATGTCATGCATGCACTTTGACGCTATTGCAAAAAAAAATAAAAATTGGGCGACAATGTTTCAATTCTTGAATGAATAGGGTTTTTGTTAAGATCGGACTTTGGTAGTAGATTGAGTGTAAAATAATTTAAAATCCGATTAGTTATCCTGAAATGTGAGAAAACGAACACAGAGTTCAAAAGCAAGTTAAATATCAGTGGAGGAAATGAGTGAAAAAAGGAAAAAGAAAGATAACAGCCCCAACTGAGACGTTGACCACGAAGATATCTTTGGTCTTGCGTGTATGTTGCACAAACCGCACTTCGAAAAGGGAATATTCCTTACGAAGGTCGCTGTGTTTGTTGATGCTGGTGGGAAGTGCAGCGAGCTCAGAGAGGAGCAAATCGCAAAAGAGTCCGATGGAAGGCCAGTGAGAGCGAGTATAACAGGCAATGTAAGGAACGAGTCTCGAGTGAATGCAACGAGTGCAATCGAGTCTCTCGGCCCTTGGTCGCACGAAACACACGAGTGTGTCTGTGTATGTGTGTGGAAAAGAGGTCTGCGATTCGCCCGAGGCCAAGAAAAATAGCACCAGCTCCAGCATCAGCTTCGATACTACGTATATATATATACGTATACAAAAATATAGCTCGTTAATGTTGGGTGCTTTATAGGTTATGTCGGTGAATCTCGCTAATGTCTCTTAGTAATCGATTTGCAACGAGAACGAGTGAATGATTACACCAAACGGTAATTTTAATCGTATCTTTCGCGTGCTTACTCTAATCTTCTAACATACATGTGCGTGATATAGAATTATATGCGTTTAATGCGGATTTCGTTAGCAGCAACCTCGATTTCTACCTTCGAGATGGAAAAAATGATAATTGATTATGTAGGCCATAAAGCTCGTTGATATTTTTATAATTCAATGATTAGAGGTTTTGTCGAGTGTAGAATGGAAATAAAAGATGGCTTGATAGTTGAAAAGAAAACACAATCAATGCGATTAGTAACGAACATCGAGGTTTTTTTTTTTAGGCAATGGATAATTATTTCAACTTTGCAAAACTTTTATATATCACAAATTTCTTCATATCAAAACACAATCTCACGTCGTTCAGAGCGACTTATGGGTGGGATCGTTTCATCCTGATGATCAGGATCGTGACGGTACGTAATCGAGCGATGCGAGAGACGCCGTCTGAGATTCGCGTTGCAAAGAGATAGAGTGAGAGGGGGATGATAAGTGTATCGCGATAGGACGAGAGGCAAAATATATCGGCTCGATTGCAGAGAAGGTGAGGGAGAGTAAAATAGAAAGAGAAATAAAGAAGGATCAAAGATTGGCCTGCATCCGGATTTAGAAGAAAACACGAAGAGAAGCGAATGAAAAATAAGACAAAGAAGGAAAAGAGCAAGAGGAGGAAGAAGAAGAGAAAATAAATAAGTGAAAAAAAGGGGAAATAAAGTCTTGATGAGAAGGGAAAAGGATACTACGGACTCGATTTATTCATTCGCGTAAGAATCACCTTGCGTCGGTCAATGATCCGCGGATATATAGCTATATAATAATACTTCAATACACATGGTATATGTACATTCTGTACATGTACATACATAAGGTAGGAATGGAAAAGCAACGACGAAACGAGTCCTTATACGTAAAGTGACCGCACGATTCAGCCCCACCTTGTAGGGGGTGTATGACCATTAATGGTTGACGTACATACGCCAATGGAATACGATATCGATTGTCGAATGCTTCTATACGTGTATGTGGTTTATTAGACGACATATTATGTATTCGTATCGTATCGTCGACGACTGACCTTTATTACGAAGCTTCCATTATTTATTGTGGAGTAAACATTAAGAGATAAGGGATGCTCCATTACTATTCTGAACTTTTCAATCATTTTTATTGCCAATGTCGCTAGGTTTCGACGAATAACTTTATCAACTATCGCATTCTTTATAATCATCAATTTTCATGATCCATTAATTGATACGAAAAAATGAATTCAACAAAAGTTCTAGGCATCTCTCGTTATCAATGTGCAAAAATATCTTTTTATGAGACAAAATACTTTTTTTTTATCTCTTTTCGGGGAGAGTACGATTTCCGAGGTGCCAAAATTTGGTGATTGATTCTTAATATTTCGATCAAAATAAAAATAATTTCAAGAATAACGATTTTGCCGTTTCGGCTCCATGAAGGAGATATGAACATTTGAAGTTGGAAAAAAGCGTTTTTGGCCTACATTGGATCATAGATTTCTGACACGCGCGGATATGTGATCACCCTACTATTTCCACATGTCCAACTATTCAAACAACAACCCAAAGATGACCCGAACCCACCCTACTATTTCCACATGTTCAATTTTTCCACATGTCCAAATTTTGTTACTCTTCATTTTCGTTTTATTTTGACTCGAGGACCCAATATCCGTCATCAAATTTTGGCGCCCCGGAAATCGTACTCTTGCCCTCTTTTCGTTAGCAGCAGAACAGGTATAGTAGAATTAGACTTTGATATTCGGATGAAATTCGAAATTTTGAGTGATTCCATCTAATTATCGTTACTTTTATAAATATTACCTTTTTATTAACTATTTCTGAAAATATATCGTTATCATTGAAGCAATTACGACTCGTAGGGTACACAAGTAAATTTTAAAAACTCGAATATCGACAGCGCAACTCTCGTATAGGGAGTTTCGACGTTACGAAAGTTTCGTTGACAACTGTTGACTACGTTAAAGTGAATCTCGTTCTTACCGACAGTGGAATTTCTTATTTTTTTTCTTTCCATTTGTCGATCATACCGACCAACGGTAATCGCAATTAACGCGTAATATTATAATGAAACACATATTTTGTTAATTTTATATAGTCAAAGTAGTTGCTAAAACTCTTCTGTAAAGGCAAAAAAACTATTTCACTTTGTCGGGCAAGGTCTACATAAATAAAACCCACGTAATCAATTGCGAATGAATTCGTATCAATTAAATATATCTGACGTGTAAAAACCGGGTTTTGTAACGGAGAGTGGGAAGTAATGAGATTGTTGAATGCCGACGTAAACGACTCAATCGATTGAAGCATTTATATCTGACGGCATAGGGCACGAGAGAAAAAAAAATGTAAAAATAAGCACGAACGAGATTGTTTGTAATAAAAAAGTAATATAACGAGAATTTTCCGCATACCGATTTGGCAACCGAATTCAAAAGTTGTTTCGTTTCACTAATAATCGATAAATCCAGTATGGAATCACTTAATAATGTTGTACAGCTCTAAAAAAAAAAAAAAAAACTATTCTCTCGCGATAACTACCAGAAATGGTAAAACTTGCTGATTACCGAATATAAAGCAGTTTTTTAAATTCATTTTATCCACCAGTTCAAAGTAAAAGTTGGTGAACCAGTGCTCGGGTAGGAATTTAAATGAGGAACCAGCGATCTCTCGTTTACTGTAATAGGACTCGAAATAAGAGAGATTGAGAGACTCTAATCGAGGAAAAGTGTGTAAGCTGGTCGACCGATAAAAATTGATATGAAAAAACAACAAGAGGCGAATATAAATTCGATGAAAATATGTTATTGGAGCTTGATTCAATTTTTGCTCTTTTACCAACCAGAGACAGAAGTCATTGTCTCTATGTCCGATTTTTAATCAATTACGATATTCTTTTGTTAAGGTAGGAGTCTCGCCACAGTCACGTTCAAAAGTTAACTCTCTGGTCAAAATTCGAAAATTTGGATATAACCTGCGAAATAACCTAAGAATGGCAATTGTCAAGTCATACGGGAGCCTAATAAAATAAACAATTTCGGGAACGATGTTTAATATAAAATTCAGAGTTTCCGGAATACCCGCGTTTCCCTATGCAATACACGTAACATATAGTTCATGTCACTATATCTTCGAAACTAAGTAGTCAGAATTGTTGTAATTTTTCGAAAAACTTCGTCATATACATCAGTGCAAGTGACAATTAAAAAAAAAAAAAATCTGTAGAAAAGTTTCGAAGTAATTGCGTAAAATGTGAAATTTTCTACCTTTGCCCATAAGAACACACGTAAAACTATACCATTTTTGACTTTCGATATCTCGAATATGGAATAATCAATCCTATTCAAATTTTGCACGTTATTACATAATGCTGTTCTGAATAAGTTCTCGAAATATAAAAAAATTCTGTAGAAAAACGCTTTGGCGAGATTCCTACCTTAAATTGCCTCAACGTTTTTTCCCGTTTAATTAACGCGATAACGAAAAGCTCGCATCCGGGGGATTTTTCTTGCTCACTCGAGCGTGTATTGTTCTCTGGGGAATGAGTTTTTTCTCGATATTCTATTACTACATGAATTACAGACGTTATTGTAGTTGGATACATATAAAACGATCAGATTGGTTGTACGATCGCGTGGGCCATGTGGCAGTTTACGAGTAGAGAGGATGATATGGGGCATGTAGGAGTTCGATATTTCGAAACAATATTGTCATCGATGTTCATGTGTATTTATATACGTATAGTTATATCGACGAGTGTTTAGTATTTATATCAACGTATCGTCGTTTTGTATATTCTCAAACCCTTTCCAGTATTACATCATAGGGGAGGAGAGAACAGTGCTGCGGAAATTCCGAAATGAATAATTACAATCCCACTCGTGCAATCATCCCAATGGAACAAGAATCCCTTAATGATAGCATTAACGGGGTCATCCCATGTGACAGCTATTTTTTTTCGCTTTTTTTGGGATTTTTTTTTATGAGTCATTAAAACACACTATCTTTGAATTTTTACCACACATTTATTAACATTTTTACAGTCCCTCAGAATTTTATGAACCAAAAATAACGAGCTGAATCAACTTTACACCGTTTGAAAGACACTCATGTGTTGGTTGACGGCTGCCATGATTCCGGAGATTTTACTTATCTAAATTCAAAAAATCAAACGGCATTTTAATTTGTAGACCTGAGGCTATCGCTGGAACTAGAATAAAGTAAAAACATCGAAAATTGAATTTTTAGCACGGTTTTAAATGTTAAGTTCCAAGTTTCGTCGTTTTTTTCGACTTTTAAAACCGTGCCAAAAATTCAATTTTCGATATTTTTTCTTTACTCTAGTTCCAGCGATAGTCTCAGGTCTACAAATTAAAATGCCGTTTGATCTTTTGATTTCAGATGAGCAAAACCTCCGGAATCATGGCAGCCGTCAACCAACACATGAGTGTCTTCCGAACGGTATAGAGTCGATTCAACTCGTTATTTTTGTTTGATAAAATTCTGAGGGACTGTAAAAATGTTAATAAATGTGTGGTAAAAATTCAAAGATATTATGTTTTAATGGTTCATCAAAAAAAAATCCCAAAAAAGCGAAAAAACAATAGCTGTCACATGGGATGACCCCGTTACGACACAAAATAAAGACGATATCAGACATCTGCAGGTTCAAATCAAGAGCGGGGGCAGCGGCTCGACGCCAAGTATTAAAAAAAAAGCCAGCGCGAGTCCTGCCGGACTCTTATATACTCGATTATGACAGTTTTCGGGCTTTTCTTTTTTTTTCAAGCCGCTCTTACGGAGGAACAGGTTAAGTAAAAATCTGAAAATAGAGGAGCATTTTTTTGATTTTTTACTCTTTACAATAATTTCTCGACTCAATATTAGTTTCCAAAATATTTGTTTTCCTCTTGTTTAAACACGGTGATTTTTAGGCAATTTTTTCGATTGCAAAATCACAAAAAATTATGTTGCAATTTGATGCTG
This sequence comes from Rhimphoctona megacephalus, assembly GCA_963989365.1. NCBI lineage: Eukaryota > Metazoa > Arthropoda > Insecta > Hymenoptera > Ichneumonidae > Rhimphoctona > Rhimphoctona megacephalus. Next base: position 10,102,428 of record OZ022422.1, on the reverse strand, counting down.
TTTGAGCAATATAGTTTCAATAGCAAGTTAATAACATTTTGATTTTTTTTGTACGAATTTTATTCGTATTAAAAGATCGATCGATCCGATTTATTTCAATATTCCGTCTTACCTCCTCCATCCTCTGAGAATCTCGCGAATCTCGAATTACGCGGCAATGACTTGATTCTGTCGGACTCACCTGCAATCAGAACGAAAGCAGAAAATAAATAGTTGGAAGATAGCGACAATATTGTAATTATAAGAAAAATTATGTTTCATTGTTTTATTTGCATTGGGTTTTCCCAATGCAAATAAAACAATGAAACATAATTTTTCTTACATGTGTGGAATTTGTTGCTCGCAAGGGCACAGAAATTTGTGGAAGAGTTCTCGATTGATATTCAACGATTTTTTTTACTTTCGTCAACGTTTCGATGCTAATTAACACAATAGGCATCAATTAATCGTCATGAATTGAGGTTATTGTATACAAATGTCTCGTGAAAGAGGAAGGGCAACTCGTACACGTCAATGACAAGTGATAACTGGTACAATCATCCGTAAATCAGCTTTTTCGTACCACCTTTCATCTCGATGCAGTAGAGTGTATTTCTTTTTGCACGAAGGTGCGAGAATAACGACGTATTCGCATACTTCGTATCAAGGTATATGGTTAACTTGAAAAACACGACAAACAGCTCTGAAAAGGAAAGAGGATGTATAACGAGAGACAGACAGGCGAAGAGAAAGAGAGAAGAAGCAACCTGTGGAAGTTATATGGCGAATCCTCTTCACCTTCTCGTCAAGGAGAAACGTGATGACAACGTAAAGGATGGGAGAGGAGTGATGAGGGAAACAGTTCAGTTACACAATCCCATTCCTTACATATTGTACACAAGGTGTGTTGAAAGTTACGCCTACAATGTGCAAGATATAAATGTATCATAAAATCTAGGAGAGAGAAAAAAATCCTCATCCATATTTCTCTATCATTGTTGATAAAATATTCATTAATAATGATTAACCGATCCGGTGTGATGTTAGAAAAAAAAAATTAGAGTGGGGCACGCGCACCCTGCTCTGCCAGCAGCAGTTCTTATCGGTGCGTTGGATTGGTTATTAATTATTAATTAAGATTTCGTGAAGGGTGAACAGAGAAAAAAATAACTCAGCATTTTTCCTTCCAGGATGTGATGATCCAACTTCTCATTAACTTGGGGGCGATTTTCGGATGTCTAGTGTATATATTTGGTGTACATACGAATATATTCATGTAAGAACGAATTTAGCTGGTGTGATGAGCAACGATTCTTCTCTCTATGTACCCATACGTTTGTGTGTTGTTATATCTCGGTTCAAGAGCACGAGTTTTTAGCGAGGACAGCTTTTTTCCACATCGTGGCACACACGAGAGTTTAATGGACGGTCCGAAGAGAGCACCAACCATATCGGTACTCGCTCCAATTCCTTCAACGTATACATCAATGTACATACACGTTAATATATATCTATATATTTTGACATATGAATGCACACGTTGTTATATTGTGTACTGTAGGTCCACGTACGTTTTTCGTCCCCGGAGGATAAGACTGGAGCAGTAACTAAATTCCGAGGGGATGGAAATAACAACCAGGAAGAACTAGTCTGATTATATTCTGTGTCTCTCATTCCATCGTGGACAAAACGATTACGATTGAAGTAGACAAAGGAAATTAAATTTTCGGTCTATTAACAGACAATGGAAATTCGTTCTCATTTTTTTTTTTTCGATACATTCGTCAAGGCATAATGTTATTCACAACCGACAAATACCAAATTGATATAAAAGTGTGGGATCATATGAATTTTAAAGATTTTTCAAAGCTTTGAAGAAATTAAAAAGAATTTTGTTTTTTTATCACATTTAAAATATTATTTCATTATTTGTACGGGGGATTTATTGAGCAGTTCTAAAATGGATATAAAAATGTTGAAGGCATGCAAATGTTCCACACTGCCCATGATTATTAGCAATTTCATCCTAACCCTTTGTTTCGCGAGGCACTTTCTGTTTTCTCTTTAGTGTTGGCTTTTTTTTGACACGTTTCGAGTTCTTATATCAGCAATAGTAGAAAATCCATGGCTGGTATTCGAGACTCGGAGAATATATATGTAGCCTAGGGGGAAAATCCTTGCACGGAGTTAATTGCCATTCTCACATATTATTCTCATTTCGAATGTATAGTACGCAACGTTGCGTATGCACAAAGGGCCAACCAGTGTGGATCTTCGCGCGTTTGTTCCCAGAAAAAAAAGAATATTGTGTAAGAAGAAGAAACGAAAGGGAGAGAGGGAGAGAGAGAGAGAGAGAGAGAGAGAGAGAGAGAGAGAGAGAGAGAGAGAGAGAGAGAGAGAGAGAGAGAGAGAGAGAGAGAGAGAGAGAGAGAGAGAGAGAGAGAGAGAGAGAGAGAGAGAGAGAGAGAGAGAGAGAGAGAGAGAAAGAAAAAGAAAGAGTTTTGTTCGCCAAGAGAAACGGATAAAAACGAAAGGTATAAGAGTTGAGGAACCGATAAAATCAGAGTCCGGGCCTTTCCCTATGTATTTATCCTATTAGCCCCGTGGCTCAGTAACGCCCGCAAGTTTTATATATAGACAGGATAGGTATGACTTATCAAGGACTCTTACGAAGGACTCTCAGTGCCACGAATGCTCGCGAGCCCTTATTCTCTCTATTCCTTGTTATATTATCCGCAAGCTCGTGGCTATACAATACTTTTTTACGCTCAGGAAGATGATATGTATTTGCAAAATCATGCCGGAGAGAAAACAGTAAAAAAGAATAACAAAAATAGTGATAACTGTGCATAAATACATAAAGGTATTATAACGAAGGTGTCTAGAGCCGCGTATATCCTTTTAGCAAGATGCTCTTCCATAGGTTGGTAACGTCAATGCTGGGTGTAGGTGCTTTGCCGCAAGGATGAGCAGGAAGGATGAAAAAAAAAAAAAAAAAAAAAATATTAAAAAGATGCCACTGTGAGGAAAACGAGACTCGCACTGCGGGGTGCATCTTTCATATATTTCAGTTGTATTTTCTTTTGCTCTCGTTCTTCCTGTGCATCTGAGTTTACCAATTAGAAAAAAGTTACCACTTTATTTTCGGTATTCGTTTACCACTTGCATTTATGAAGAAAATATTAATTTTAATTTCTACAAGTATTTTCCTTTTTAATACTTATTACGTGCACATTTCTCATAGGACAACTTTCCTCCTCCCCCCATGAATTGATGATCGCCAGAAAAATTCCCATTTTTATTAATTTTAATACCGATTTTTATTTCACCCCAAAGATAAGCAACTCAATTATCAAATAATATTTTTCACCAACGAATCCTCGTTCGAAGTATCATAAATACTGTCTAATCGAACGAAATTGGATCAATTAGACTAAGTTATGAAATGTGCCAGACTAAAATTCATCTGAATTAAAATGAAAGAGGGCACATATGAGACCCAGTCGAAAAATGGCCGAAAAATACCGTTGGACGAAAATAAAAGAGTATACGAAAGTCGGGGCAAAATACGAGTACCCTGAATATCCCATATAACGGTCTCACAATGCTTTTTTACGGGGCGCGAGAATGGCATCCAAACGGTTTTTGGGGTCTTTGCTCTTTGTTGTATTCGTACTCGCGATGTATTCGGCGAGTAGTCTACGGTATTCGTATACGTCAATCTTTAAACAATTTTTTCTTCTCGTATTTCAAATATGTTTTTGTACATAAGATGATACGTGACCGAGTAAATGTATACACGAATCCCGATACTGGACTCGTACCTGATGGTACTCGTCACATGGACAAGCAACAGTTCGAAGAGAGCTATGTTGATTGATTGGGAAGATCGATACGGTTTTCTGACACATCTGGACCAATTGATGTTCCTACCGATATGGACGACAACGACTGATAAAATTTCGTTGACGCAGATAGGAGAATATTTTCTCATGAAAATCTACATTATCACTATCAGATACGATGCCAATGATTTTACAAATATCGTAACTATTTTTTATCAAATAATTTTCAATAACTGGAACTTTTATCATACATATCTAAAAAAACTTCTAAATTTCTATAAAAATGTGAATATTGTCATATCGAAACGTCGTGACACCAATTGTATCGTATAAAATTTGTGCTTTCAAGTGTTTCATTTTTTTTTTTATCGGTAACAAGGGCCTGAGTGTTCATTTGAGAGTTTTAGAATTAAAAAAAGAAACAGGTAATTTTTATTGACTAACGAAATAATGAATGACAAAAGAAGAGAGAGGAACGTACGTTTATATACATTAACAGGTGTATCCTGAGCGACATATCTGATTCTCATGTTGGAGTCTCAGATTGGCATGAGCAGCTCTTTAATTCCGCATTCCTACGGATATCCTTAAACACTTTTTTATCAGATAATTATAGCGAAGCACAGAATTCTCCATTAATCCAAGAGATCAGAGCAAAGTGCACGGTCACGTGAGAAGAAAAAGCAAAAAATTAACAAATTAATCACAAACGTCACTCGCGATCGAGAGTACGAATGAATCGGGAATCACTCGTCACTTCAGCTAATCATTATCGCGAACTTGCGTTGAAAATTCCACTTGGACATTCTCGTAACGTAACTTTCTCGATAAATCGTCGTAATCGGTTACAGAAGAGAATCGACAGATTACAAATGATACATATACAAATAAGGAAGTCAGAAATCGAAACGTTTGATCGAGTAACGCGTGTAATACGGGAGAGACGACGAAGTGACGACAAAGTCTCGGGGAAGGTGAGCGTGTTCCTTCCTCTCGGTACGGTTAGATAGTGAAGACCGTAAGCGCGAATGGACCGAGATCGCGAGACGGTGGCTGTGTATATGAGAGTAAATATTAAGCTCGTGGTCTCGTGCCGAGTTACGGAGAGTCGCGTACACACATTGCGTATGTGTATGGCAAACGTGTAAGAGTTAAATGTGCTCGTAAAAGTAAATATGTATGCGTGTGAAGGCGCCTCGATGTTTCGTATCCAGAGACAAACACATGAGCATATAGAGACGTGTGTAATACGCACATTTATGTGCATGTGTATATACGTCGCACAGAAAACCCCGAAGGCTCGTATGGGCTCGAGGCGATGAGCGAGATATTCCTTATGGGATGAATGTGTGTCAAAGTGGGATAAAGCGAGGTCGGTCATCGTCACCAGGCACTTCAAGTCTCCGTATAGTATCGTCTTCAGTTTCTATATAGATTGCACGTTCCATTGCTATATCCTCTACTCGTTGCACCGGGAATTTAACGTCCCAGACGTATGTCGCGGTATTGCCGATCAACTTCCGCGAATCCTTCATCGTCTTACCACATAAATACGTGTATTAAGGTAAAACCGAGCAAAAAATATACGACCTAGATGAATCCTTTCGACCATCTTGTAAATGTCACAGTTTTGACGTATGGATACATTTTTTTCTCATACAATTAAGCTCCGAAGGGATCAGTAATGGAACAAGAAAAACAAGTTCTTTCCTTTTATTTTTTATTCATTACAAAAATTTTCTGCAGTTATGGATGAGCGGTAAATATAGATTGAACGGTAATTCTTGATTTTATCGTATAGAGGAATAAAATCGTTTTTATCATTGAATGGCCAACTGACCTACGAAAACTGATCAATTAAGCTGATGCAAATAGATCAATGAATTAGAATCAATTATTTTCGAGGTTTTATAAAAAAAAGTATTTTTTTTCTTTTCAATCAAACTTTCTTTGAATTGGTCAAACATAAAACAGGAAAAAACAATAAACATGTGGTTTTCTCAGGTTTCTACGTACGTTTAAACCAGCAGCTAAACATATGCTTATAAATATGTATTCAAACGTGTAAATAAGTGTATATTCATGCATATATATTGCTTACGAGCACCTACGCTCACGTAGACGCACCATCATCTCCATATGGCTGAAAAAGGGACGAAGAGAAGGGGAGAAGTGAGGCAAGATAAGAGAAGGGTGACAAGTATAAGGGAGAGTCTAATGAAATCGGCGGAAAAGTGGCTACCACCCTTCGTTTCGATTCTACGAGCATAAGAGTTCGAAGAAAACAGGTTGCTCGCCGACTATCCGTTATATTTATTGACTATTTATCTTTTTTTTTAACGTGGGCGCATTCCATATACAAGTAATATCGTATTCTTATCTGCATATCTAAAAAAATGTACGTTTCAGATGAATATTTTAAATTTAATATTGCACCATAGATAGTTGTACTATTTTTATTGAAAATTATGAGAAATTATGAAAATAGGAAAACAAAATATAATGAGAATAAAATTAACATGGCATTAGGGATAAATTTTACGAATAATTATGCGAGGCATTTGTGTTTTTCTTTTTTAATTTTTTTGAAAATATATTATTTATTTAAATCGTAACAATTGTATTATTCATATTTTTAAGGATTTATGCAACTTTAGATTCTTTACCTGCTTCCAGTTCCTCATTGTCAGCTCCACGCAGACAAGAATGAAAACTCCGTGACAGCCTTCGTCCACCTGGGGACGTACCTTCCATTGACATCGACTGATTCATCTTGTTTTTTCTCTTTTTTTTTTTAATCCCAATAATTTATTCGCGATTTAAAAGCACCCAGAATTATTTCACGTTGGATCAGTGTTCATAGATGAAGTTTGAGACATTTCTCACGTTTAGATTTTTTGTAGAATTATTTTAAACTCAAGTGAACGTTTTTTTTTCGAAATTTCCTGCCGGAAATCGATCCGAATACTCTAATCGGATTGTTTCGTTCATCTGCAAAGGAAATAAAGTATTTTTTCGAGCATTTCCTATATTGTTTCATTTCGAGTGACTCTATTTGGCGACACGGCTAAACGTCGTTGATAATTTGTGTATACGATTAAATAGTTGTTTTTTTTTTTAATTATTATTATTAAACGGAATGTAATTTCTCATCTGCTTTGTAAAAAAATGCCTATCAAGAATTAGAAACGTGATTCTCATATGAATTGGATTCGTCAAGGGTTGCATAAAAGGTCGAGGGTTCAGATGGCGAATAAAAATAATAAATAAAATTGTCAATCGACAATTTGATTATTATCGTTATATTGATTGTTGCGTCATCAATGAAAACGAATGTTTACACTGTTCGATAGCAATGGGATTCCCAGTGAGTGAATTGATCTGTTGGATCATTCACTCTTTCTCTTTCGTCGGTCGTTGTACGGAATGAAAAACGTGACTCTCGTTGGACACGCGAACGTGAAAGACGAATTTAACGAATCCATTGCATATATAAATGTGGGATGAAGAAACATGTAGCCACGATCTGGAGTCTCCATAGTTTCATTTTCTAACAACGAGAAATGCATTTTTCTCCAACAAGGAAATGAATATTCATGCGAACGTATGCAATTCTCGTCTTCATAAGAATTAATAAACTGAAAATCTTTTCTTTTTTCTTTGCTCACAGTAATAAAAACAAATCATTATTTTGTAATACGTAATGCAGGGCATTACCGAAGAGTTGTGAATGATGAAAATGCTCAGCGAAAGTTTCGCATGCGTTATGAAATTTTTCTTTTCAGACTTCATGAATTTCAAAAAGATTCTTTGATAAATTACGCTTTTATGCTTGGTTTAAATTGATCGATGCTCGCAAAATTATTCCCTCGGAAAGGTACAGTTTTTATTTCTATATATATATTTTCATAAGCCCATAAATGGTTCTTCACGAGTCATGATTCGCACTATGGGTTTCTGGAAAATGGTTTGGTTCTCGAGCGCATAACAGTGTGGCATAAATCACTCTGTAAACTCGGTATGCTCCTCAACTTGAATACAAAAGGTTTTATCCACTGACCGCACAATGAGTCTCACTGCCTTTTTTTCCCATATACTTCCTTTTTTTCTACAACTTTCTGTAACGCTTGTGTAATTGTTCGCTCAAGATTATATCGTGTGCACTATTCTCTGATATCACGAAATAATTGCGTGACCAAAACAAAGGATTTTAATCATTGAGAAAAATCATTAAAATGTTATGACGCTTATTATATTTTTTTGGCTGTTCATTCGACCACTTCGCTCGCGATCTGTTGTAATAATTATTTTTATTTATACAGTGATGCAATATTAATTCGAATACAAATAAGTCCCGATTAAAAGTTGTATTGAAAGTACAATCAGCCGACGATTATTCAAGAATAATTTAACATCGGATCAAACTTTTAATCACGACAATTTTTCGACTTGATATTGCTTTTTTTTTCTTTATACAACGTTGTCTTCTTTATTTATACAAACGTCGAGATTGAACGAGGAGTCTTCGAACTCTTTGGCCAATGTTTTCATTCTTTTTCTTTCTTTCTTCCCATTTTAAGCAGATGTCTTCTGCGCATAAAGATGAATACAGATATATATGAGCGATGCACGTTTTCACATTGCAACGCATTCACCCGACACGATGCGATCGTGCTCGATGCATATTTATGCAGGTTGAAAAATCGTCAGCGGTATACCGAGGGGGTTCAAAAAAACGATGATGAGAACGTAGGTGCTACGTGTGTATACGTTGATGTGTGGGTGGTACGTGGGCGTCACGTAATTTCAGTCGAGTCCAAGGTGTTCAATAATAAGCATTGCTTATACTTGAGATCGAGAGAAACGGTGAAATAAAGAGACTGCCGTTCGAGTGCATTTAGTGACGATAAACATACGAGTGGTGGGGGATAAAGAAATTACGAATATCAATTTCAAGATCGTATCAATTTTACGTTAAGCTCAAAATCGTTCGTTCCATTAATATCACCTAAAATATGCAAAAAGGAAACATCACTCGAGTGATTCGAGCAGGCTACTTTGACGTACTTTGCATTTTTATGTTTTCCTTTTTTTCGTAATGGCTGAACGATTCGGTCATTCGCTTACCGTCAGAACTGACATTTACATTAGATGCGAAAAAAAAAAACAAAACAAAACAAAACAAGAAAATGCAAATGGGAATTCGTTTCATCGATAGGCCTGTTTATTACTAGCATGTAACGGTGATAATTCCACTTCGTCAAGCAAAAGCCATGTGCAGGTTTACAGGTACATCCTCTTAAGGTAACTGCCGCGATCCACTTGAGTCAAATGCCTGATATATATCGGATTGCTTTTCAATATCATTTATTTTAATTTATCGTGACCGAATTTTTCATTTCCGACAACAACTTTTTCATTTTGATAACTGTGATGTTTTTACTGATCTATAAATTGTAAAAGGGCACCAATAAAAATTGATCGTTTTATGTGAAAGTTGTAATCAACTTTGATGCAGAACATTTTTAATCCAAGGAACAATGTTTGATGTTGCTGTAATTAATTTTGTGCATTACCACGAATACCTTGAATTCGAATTAATTGCACAGTGAAAAGGCAAGCGAGGTTATCTAATTTATGGGAAGGTTCACGTGTGTATGAATGTGGAAATTATATTACGAGGAACCGAGAGAACAGAAGCATCCTGTTACAAATGAAATGTCCGAGCGTTGATTTCATAGAACGAATTAACGCGAGATGAATCTTCCACTGGGATATGACTCAAACGAGAATCGAAATTAGAATAATTCTCATAGATAATGAAGGTTATTTCGTTCGAATTATTCAAGCATAACAACAAGGGTCAAATTTTATGATACATATATTTATATAAATACAGTATATATTAATTGCTCGCATTTATCGATTTAATTATGCCTTGCTTGCAAAATAATGAAATATTGAAATAATGAAGTTGTCATAAATTTTTTAAGTTATGCATTTCGAAAGTTGGGATTACTAATGAAAATAATCATCATAACAAATATGGAAAATGAGAATGAGTTTATAAATTTATTCGTAGGGCTTTTTGTAGTCAAATTTTTAAGTACTTTTTACGATGGACGCTTTTCACACGGTATTTGTGAATAACGTGTGAAAAGGAATCGGATTGACAGCCGCACTTGAGTGAGACTAAAAAAATATCGAGAAAATATTTTCCATTTGGAGTCCTGTATTATCGGCTTGCACAGTTTAAAAATCGAGAAACGAATGGTAACGAGTTAAGTGATTTATTAATATGCCTGTAAATTCGAGAGGAAAAACACTCAATCGACTTATGGAGCATCAAACGACTGTTCAATAGACTTTTCAACATCGATATTTAAGTTAAAACTCTTGAGACTCTCTTGAAATTCCTAAACAAACCTAAACTATGCTAATTGTTTATTTTTACGACTCTTGAGATTAACGGACACTTTTAACGTGCAAGCTTTTAACGTGCAATTTTTTTATGAGTTCTGTGGAGCAGACAGCGAAACGATAGGAAACGAAAGACTACACAGGCGTTCAAAATTCCTTTTTCAGGCTTTAAAAAATAAATTTCCATAAAGATTAATTGAAAACGTACTTTATCGAACAATGAATATTTGAATATATATTGTCATATGCGACGTTTGAATTTTCACGGTTCAAAAGATTATTTAATGAATAATTAAAATAGAATATTAAAAATTGCTATCAATTTGCATTAAAACTTAATTTTGAACAATGCGCTTTTCAAATTAGAATGAATCAACCGATCTTTGCTCGAGTTAACTGATCTCCGATTGAGTCAACTTAATTCTCACTTACAATAAATTTTCATGGAAAATTCTAACTCCGAAATTCCCATTTAAATGCCTGATTCGTCTACCGTGATTCTCGGTCCGTTGTATAAATTGGCGTGCGCAAGTGTTCCGTAAATAGAATAGGAACACGATGATAGGATAAAGGGAAAGTCGAGACTCCGTCAGGATAGTGGATGAGTTCAAGTGGAAGAAAACCGAGCATTAAGAAAACGAGAGATAAGTTTATGGATATGAGGTTTTCGAGGTTCAAAAAAAAACGACAGATGCCATTCAAAATCGTTGCTAATTGAATTTTTTCTTTAAAAAAAAAAAAATAAGCAAATGCATCATCGATCTTTTCCGACAATTTGTTTCCATCATAAATTGAGAAATTTGACAAGATTTTCGCGCGACTCCTTCAAAAATGAATTCACTTCCAATGCAAGTTTGACAGAAAATCGAATATAAGAGTGGACATTTTTTTTTTTCTCTCGAAATTTAATAATCATTTTATGCTCGTTATGATGAAACGAAATTGACCTGGAATTGCCCGTACATAGAATAAAAATCGAACATTGAGAAAACAAGATAGATATACATATATTTAACGAAAAGGCTTTCAATTTTTGGCAGAGCTCTTATCCTTGGTGACTAGTTCATCCGTGTTTCTGGCATTGCTTCAAATAAGAAGGATAGAATCGTGGAATAGGGCGTGACGGTAAATTTCGCGAAACTAATTAACGCGAACGATTCCGTCTTTTGTGGTCCAGAGAATCTCGGGTTTATCGTTCCCACTCTCTCTTTCTAATTCATTTGTCCATTGCTTACTTAGTGTCAAAGGTGTCTCATAGACTTGAAGTTAATTGCAGAATAATTGCGGGAAAATTACTGTCGAAAACCTTTTGCGGTTGAATTTTTCCAGCATTGAACATAATTTCTTCCACATTTCGTCCAATGGCATTAGAATAATTGATGAAAAATTAAAAAAAAAAACATTGCTTTCACTATATTTTTAGTAATAACTCACAAAATCTGAATACTATTTTTCGAAAATTAACGGCTGTAGTTCGAAAGGTTGAAAATAAATTAATTCGGAATGCAAGAGTCCAAAATAAAATGCAGAAATTTGAAGAGAATGTTCTAGTGAGCAGTAAAGAAATTAATTTTGTTGATAAATCATTTTCAGTATTGATCGATGAGAAAAAAATATGGAAACGTCCCTGAACGTTCTGATAAGCATCTGTTTTCGTGACTGGATAAGTTATATTTGCTCGGTCACCGTTGATGTCGTATACGATAGAGTAATTCGCAGTTTTATAATTACTAGACACGGAGTGGTGGATACGTATCGCTTATCGAGTGGCCGACTTACATAAATTACAGTGGGACTGAGTTATGTTACACTTGTCGTGAGTTTATTTGCTTTCGTCTATTCATACATACTTATATGTACGTATACAAATGGGTGAGTATTATCTTTTGTCCTATATCTGTATGCCGGATAATGCGCGATTGGAGATATTTTACTTGCATTTAGGAAGACACGCGATTCCACAATAATTCCTTTGTCTATTCTCGTTTCGAATAATCCACGCATTAACGGATAATTACAGGATAATATATTTGAACACCAATTTACGTCAAAGGATGAAAGCATCATCAAAATTCAATAATTAGATTTAAATGATTGCATTCAATAATTCCAATTAGACTATCATCAATTCATCATCTTAATGCACATCAATTCAGGTTCAAATTGAACATAAAAACATAAAAAACATTGATCGATTGTATTAAAAGCAGTTGATTCAAATTTTACTATATTTTTCCAAGGTTTCAAATTTTTTTTTTCCAATAAATCAACAATTAAAAAATTAAAGATTCATAAATTGATATAGCAAGCTCGATAAATATCTATAATCAAAAAATGATTTTCGAATCCTTAATTATATTGTGTGATAATGGTCATCGTTCATATTGGAGATAATAACCGGTTTATCGAGACCGAACTATCGGCGTAAACCTGTTTTTAATTAAGTAGCCACGATAAAAATAAAATACAGGAAATCAAAAAAAAAACATATGGAAAAAAGCCACTTGTACTCGCACGATTAATAGCAATTGAGTAAAGTACAAATTAAATTTAAAAGGTTTCAATTGTAATAGGAGTTCGCGTGGGCGAATTGTGAGGGCTCCTCGAAGTATGGAGTGCATGATAATGCATAAGAACGATGAAATCTCGTGTGGAATAACGCGCACGGAGATTCCGGTCTGTGCGGAACAGAAACGGAAGTGACGAGTGGGCGTTAGGCCAAAAGCCATAAGAGATCGTTGTGATTTCGACTCGTTTTATACTCTCATATTACTAGCATCACGCTGTAGTAAACTGAGTCTAAAAAGCTCTTTCATTTAACAAAAATAAATATTTGAAAAAATAAAATAAAAATAAAAATAATAGATCTTAGTTTTGAGGCTTTCACGGCCATTATTATGTTACAATAGTAGTTTATGGCGGTATTTTAATTGCCCAGCTGATCAATCAAAAACTCTGATTGGCTGATGCATTTATCCGGAACGATGACCATGCGTGTATAAGGACTACCTGAGACAATCAGGGAGCTTCAGTATCGGAGCTCTCAGCCCTGATGATGCAAACTGTAACGTTTGCGAAACGTTGGCAATACGCTGAAACTCTACACGGCATCCATCCAGAAGCCATAAACTATTGTAACAATAATATATCTTTTTGAAAATTGGTGATAAATAACGTATAAATGAGGAATTCGGTAAATCCAATATTGTGATTCTTCCTGTTCTTTTACTCAATTGTATAATACTTTCATTAGAAAAAGTTGATAATTTTATAATTTGTAAGTTTTCTAGAAAGACTATATCATCGTCTCAACGAATTTGATTTGAATATTTTCTATTTAACACTAGATATATCAGCTATTTAAATCATTTTGACTGGTACTGGTATAAGTGTCAATAACAAAAAATATTATTGGTTACGAATATATATAAAGTAACATTAAGTTCATAAAATGTATTCTCTACTTATAGCTACAAAAGTCATAACATCATTTCGGAAAGCAAATGTTACATGCAGTAGGAATTTTGAATTGAAATTGCACGACCAGTCAAAATGACTGGTCTGGTAAATCTAGTGTTAATTAGATCTGCGAATATTTTTAATTGTGGGAAATGGAATTGGAAAAGATATTGCTTCTTTTTTCCCTTATTACAAAAAAAAATTGTATTCTTCATGGAATAGCCTGCGCCCTTATTGACGCAAAATCGTACATACTGCTTCGCGCGGATATTCAAAAAAGAACGAAAAAAGTGTAGCGTCACGCGGGTTATTCATAAGATACGAAAAAAAGAGACTAACGAAAATCTTTGTGGATGCTGCTCGGTGGTACGTTCGCGTCTTTTTGGCGAATTTCCAAGGAGGATGAGACGAGGAGTTGCCAGAGGAAAATCTTGTCTGCTCTTTTGCGATTCGACTCGAATAGAATTTTGAATAATCTTAAGCAGAAATGCCTTAGGGTTTAGCGAAAGAAAGAGACGGAATATCGCGTGATTCACAAAGTCGTGAACAGGGTCGAAAGATAGTGATATAATAAAAGAGACGCACGATGAAAATCGTCGAAAGACGTCAGACGTCCGGCGGAAATGAACTAATATAAATCTCATTGGTGGTGCATATTATTTTCTTTGTCACAGCGGTCCTTCGTTTCGCTGCAGTCTGCAATTCAGTTTTTCGCTCTTTTATTTGATTCCTCAAAAGAATTCCTTGGAAAAAATTTCGTATAATTTTATACCTGAAAGAAGTTTGCTTCTCCGCAAGTTTATGAATTTCATTATTGTAGCTCTAAGTTCGAGAGATATGGTTCTGTTTAAGAGTTTGAATTGGAGGTCGTAACAGTGAGTTCACCAAGTTACGGGGACGACTCTTAAAGTAGACTTTTTTCTTATGCAATTTACAATCTTAAATCTCTATTAGGTGTGTATATGTCGAGTTCAGTTTACGAGTTTGACGACCTGACCCAGATATTCAGACTGTGATGACAAGTGTAAAACGTTAACGTCTGCTGTTCGAGCACGTAAAAAGGGAGAAAAGAGACAAATTGTACGAAAAAAGAAATTCCGAAATGAATTATAAAAGTATTGTTAGTCGACTAATTGATTTTAAATTAAGAACAGCAACTGTTGACGGCAAATAAAAAACATTTTTTTCTAGTCTATTGGAAAAAAGTATCAGCTTTCATCAGTACCGATAAATTTTGAGGGCTTGAAAAAAAAAAAAAAAACAAAAAAGAGATGTACTTTTAACAGAGTGCCAAAGTTTCGAAAGTATTTTTTCATTCTTTAGTGACCGGAGTAATTCGAGAACGATGTTCGCCCTTTAAAAGGAGGGCGAGCACTTTGTCGATTCGATACTTCCGGTTTTGGGCGAGAATACCGTATGCTTCGATGAGAGTGTTAGAAGAGAGGGGGACGTGAGAGAGGACCAAGTGCCTGAACACGCTTAAAGTGCCATATATAGAGCACGTCGAACAAAAGACGAAATTTTCAAAGTGCCTCCTCCTTCTCCTAAGGGTAGACAAAAGTGTCCTTGTTTCAGAGCTGGAATGGACTTTGATAACGAGAGAAAGGTAAGTTTGCAAAGTTCCGTAAGATCCTCCACTGTAGGTGACAACTACTATTTTCGTGGCTCCAGGAAACCATAGGAAACATCTATAGACGTGAATACATGTGTGGGTATAAATCACATGTACAGGAACGCTCGAGGCCACTGAAATGCAAGGAATCGCGGTAAGGGTCACCGTCTGGACCACCCGAATGGTCTGTGACCACGACGATGCTAGAATTGGAATTAGCTCGCTGGAAATTCATGAAACTCCGGCCACACTATCTTCCAAATCGATTTTCAGCTATACGTTTTAGGACAGCAGGTTTAATTGCCTTGTGCTCTAAAACGTAATTAATTGCTCGTATGAAATTCGCCATTTGCACTATGTTTCAATGTCGTCCTGAATTACGATTCATGAAAAAAGTTGTAAACCGATTGATTAACATTTTTTAGAAGGAACAGACAAATATTTTGAAATTCAATGAGTATAAACAACATTTGTAATGACAACAGGAAATAATTATGTATTTTTTGATAAAATTTTTGAAAAGTTCACTGTCAATTGAATTTATTTTGAAATTTAGAAAAAGAATTTAAATATCTATAAGTAGGAAACTTGGTTTTGGCCAAGGTGTCAATTGAAGTGAGACATTTTGTTTCGTTTTTATCAAACGACCTACATATGAATCGGAAGCGTATACATAGACGAGGACTTTTCGTTCTTCTCCTTTTTATTTCTCGTCTTTCAGCGTGTCAGCATTCACCTCTCGTTTGCCAAGAGAGCGAGAAGCTTCGAGAGTAACAAAAGTAAGAAAAACTAGAAGAGTCTAGAAAGGAATAGGAATAGGCAAAGTGTGGCCACAGGGATGGAATAGAAAAAAGGGGTCGATCGAATTAGGTCGGCTTCGCTTCGAAGGCAATTTTACGGCATCGTATCACGTGAGGATCGGATGCTATAGCGAAATTTTCACGTGCAAGAATTCTTCCACTCTATATAGCACGAACTGATGTATTCAAAGAGCTAATCGTTCAAACGGTGCCAAAAGTTTGTCATTTCGTGTTTCCATTCGAACGAAAATAATGCCTAAATTTCGAAGTCTATTCTTACCTTTTTCGCTCTCTCTTTTTTCTCTCTTTAAAACACCAATATTTACCTAAAACTATAAGTTTCTACGTTGAAACTCACAATAAATTGCAATTCTCTGAAGTTACATGAAAAGCGTAGAAATTTTCTGCAAAATAATCAATGGCTTTCTTTTTTCCTCAATTTCCATAGAAATGAAAAAACTTTTTGGGGCAATCACACACATACACACACACACTTTTTGGTCGCCCAGTTAGTACAAGGAGTGCATTTCCGTAAATACACTACGGATGGGTCGTGTGTCAGTGACCTCATTTGGCTCCATGGAACGTTAAAACGAAAACTTCGAAAAGCAGCCAAAGATAGACGAGCAAAGAAAGAGTGCTTTAAAAAATCGATCAAAACGAAGTAGCGAATAATCGAGAATTAATGTCAGCGTTGATAACTGAAAAATACCGGATTATCTGAAATCCCGATCATTTAAACAGCGAATGTTTATATCAATTCGATGAATTAATCATTTTTTTTTTATTGCTAACCAAAAGAAATACTTGAGCATGATTTTTTAGAAGTTTTTGTCGCGTATAACGGGTTATGATACAGGAGATATATCTATTTCATAAACACTCGACGAACGGAAAGGATCCCCTTTTGTTTGGCGCTATCCACACCGGAAGTCGTGACGCTGAGCAGCCGGTACCTGCCTTATGCCGTTCACCGCCATTTCCTGCCTACGTATTCTCATACGATTATTTCTCTGTACTTGTACTTCTTTCAGGCGTGCACTATTTCCTCCAAATTTCCATTTTTCCATATTCTTATTATTCTCTTATTATTCAAATTAGTACAAAAGATATATTCACAAAAATGCTGCATTGCATACGTAAATGAGATTTGATATTACTCGCAAAGTCGAGAATTTAAAAAAATACGAACAATTATCGAATTTTTGGAAAATACGAATAGTGAATAAGAAATGTCAACGTTATTTGGCTGTCATCACGTTGTTGTGTGTATTTTATAACCAACACTTTTTATCAATATTGTGCTACGAATTTGGTGAACCAAACGAATAAATTAATGAAAGATCGAGTCTCTTTAAAATCAGCGGAGATAATGGAAATCAGAATCTTGCTAGGCGTGATATTGATAACAAAAACGACGAAGAATATTTACTGAATAGCAGTATTTATTAATTCAGAGATCAGTGAACCGAACGAATCGTGATTGTCTCGTGTTTAATTATTATTTAATGGGAATACATTTAATGTGTAGTTTTGATAATCGTTTCGCCACGAATATTTCAGTCAAGATATTCTCGCGCCTCTCTGTCTCGTCCGTGTGTTTATGTATCTTTTGATTACAGTATCTCCCGCCGGGTACACTGACACGAGTTCTCTAATACATTATTATATTGGGGCTCTTTTTTACGCATCCGTTGAAATTACGAGCTACAAGAGATAAAATTTACGACACAATGAAATTGAAATTTTGGCTCCGACTGTTTCACTTATTACTCGTATGCGTCAATCATAATAATGCTTTTTTTTCCTTCTTATTCATATTGAGGGGGAAAAAAACTAGAGACGAAGAGCGAAGAATGTATTGAACAGTGGAAAACTTTTAGCACAAAAAGCCAATACATAACTTCGATTTATTCAAATATACAATTTACAATTACGGAGTACAAGACAAGAGATAACAATTTTTTTCTCTGATTAGTTAAAAAAACAATTTAAGCCAAAACTATCGTTCATCATAAGCTTCTTCGAAGCTTCGTTAACGTAAAAAGTATCGTGCTAAATAAAAGCATTTGAGGATTCAGTCAAAGGAAAAAGAGCAGGATTATTATATCAAGTGGACGAAATGAAAGCTTCGTGAGAAGTCGAGCAGTGAAAATACAACTAATTTACGAGCAAAAGATAAAAGCAGAGAGTGCCAGAACTGCGTCCTAGCTTTTCGTTCTCCATGTCTGTCTTCCTCGTTTTTGGGGTCCGGATATTTATTCATGTATCTCTCTCACTCGGCTACTAGCTGCCAATACTGGTAAACCGCTTACTGGAAGCTTTGCCAGGGGTACAAAGAGGCTTAGCTTTTCATACCGCGGGGGCTGAGGCGAGAGGGGAGTAGGCATGAATTTTACCATTGGTAGCATCCGAACTTTGAGCCATGGTGAATAAATAGAGAGGATATAGATGAAGTACAAAATGGAAATGGCAAGAGTGTATATAAATTTTGCATTCTATTAACGGCCGTAAGAGTAATGCATTTTTGCTGGCATAATTATGACGTACTATAGATGTGAAGCACGCGATAATTTATCAATCCCTTTGAAAAACGGTGTTCTTTAATCTCATAAATTTACGATTCAGATAAAATTTCACGTTGATGGTATTAAGTAAAAATGTCAAAATGCGAACTACACAAAGATTTTTATTTGATTTTTAATCCGATATAGAATTTCTTTTGTCTAAAAGAATTTTTGTAGATGACGAAAGCAAATCACTTGGGTATCCATTTTTTGAGTCGTTAACTAACTTTTGGTCTCGGAAAAAGTAAAATTTATCTGAAGCTATGCGGGTAGGGGTTAATATGTAGAATAACCAAATTGTAGAACGGTTAATATTTCGATATTTTAATATTCATAACATTCGATTAACGAAAAATAAGAAATTCGAAGTTTATATTTTCGATAGTATATTAACTTAAATTTTTTCTTTGATCGCATTTATTCGAAAATATAGAGCAATTATTTTATTGGGAGACCAAAATATATAGTATGAATAATTCGAAAGTGAATTTTTTGAATGACTAAAAATTAGAAGTACAGAATAGCGAACGTTGTGAAGCACGAAGAATGACAGCAATACTTTACAGCCCAGAGGCTCTCGCTATTTCGACCGGTCGACTTTCTGGTGTTTCGCTATTTTGACCACATTAATATTTTGTCTGTCATTAAAATATATTTGAAATTGTGAATATTCATAATATTGCCGATTTCAGTATTTGACGACTCGAATGCGTAATAGTCGAACTTTTGTAAAATCGCTATTCCAGCATTCGTCATTTGGGCTACTGTTATATTTTCTTTTTGACGTAAATATATTTCGAACTCTTTAATTTCTCATTTTTTTATTTCCAGTATAAAGACTATAGTAGAATTAATCTGTCTGCATATTATTATTCTTCAATTTAAAAATTCGCAGTTTTAGCCGTTCGAAGTTTTAATCATTCGAAAATCTTACACCTACCCAGCTATGCCGCTTGCATGTGTCTTAAAGTTCGTGCAGTAAAGTAGATAAAGTGGATACGTTATACATGCAGCATTATCGTTTCGAGGAACTCCTATATTTTCTTACAAATTAACAGCAATTCATTTCCGATCGTGACAATTTTACGTGCGCCAGCGAAATTCTCTTCTACGTCAACTTCCCCGGCAATTTCGATCTAATCTTGGTTCTATGGAAAATCTACCTTTATTTTGTAATTCTCTTGATCGACGAGAATTTATTGAATTCTCAACAAAATAAGTAAAAATATTGTTTACCGAATATATACAAAAGTTATTTGAGCTTTTATAGTATAAAAAAGAAGCAAATTATCACGTAAAGTAGAAGAAATTATTTAAAAATCGTTCATCCGAATTTCTCTATCTCTGGAATAATTTTACTGCTCATTTCGATCAAATCAAATTCAAAATTTATCAGAAGATACGAAATTTTCGGAGGGAGAGAGACGGCAGAAGAGAGAGAGAGAGAGAGAGAGAGAGAGAGAGAGAGAGAAGTGGATTCAGATGGCAATAACTCTTTCTCTCTGTGCGCTCCACCGCAGAGATATCGAGCCAAAGAACCAGACCTATATAGTCAGAGAGTCTGCATCGTAAACCTTATCGAACGTTCCACACACCGAGTATCCGGAAACTCGAGGATATTACATTGGGAGAGTGCAATTTCGAGTTTTCACGAGGGTTAGACAACTTCTCGTATACTCGCGAAGGTGGGTTAACCACAAACCCACCAAACCTAGTAATATTGTCCTCTCTGGCATAAAATGAGATATCGTGTAACACTTGGAAAACAGGCTCTTACTCTCATTCCCCCTAATTGGCAAAGTTCATTGTCAACCCAATTTACAATAATGACAATAAATGTGTGAATTTAATGAGTTGAGAGTGGTTTAAAATGGACTAAATTACGTAGAATCACGTATGATAAATGAAAAATCATTGACGATTAACCGTGTCGCTCTTATTAACTAATTTATTTAATTCAAGTTTATCTTGAACTACGATATAATAATATTTTAATCAAGATTATTTTCCTCAACTCTTTTGTGACAAAATAATTGATAAGCGAAAGAAAAAAACGAATGAAATATTAATTTTTTTAAACGTATGTTCAGAATATTTTTTTTGTAAATTGTCTGCAATCAAAATGAAATGGCAGATTTATTTATTTATATCTGGTATTAGTATGAAGCGAGTCGAAGAAAACATCTCGATACAAAATGTTTTTTTTTCTTTTAATTTAAATTCGAAGTAATCATGTCAAAGAATAAATTTAACTTACCAAAAATTGCAGTCAAGCTGAATCAATGGTCGTCTATAAAAAATCAATCGTTTTTCTCACTCTCGTTTCTTTTTTCGATTTATTATTTCGCCGGTTGGATAAAAATTGTTGCTTGCTCAATTCACTGATATTTCATGTACTCAAAAATATTCATAATTCAGCGTAGGCGTTGAATAAATAAGAGCATCCCGTTCTCACAATTTGGCGAATTAACGACGTCCGTTAATAAAAACGCTCAGAAACACTCTCACTGTTTCACAATGTTTGTCGGGTTTGCCACGCAAAAGTTACGAAAACAAAGGGTCTACTTGACACTCGGTGCTCATTTGACAACCGCGGCATTCACGGATTCTGAATAAAACACATAAAATTGAATGAAATATAAAATAAAAATAAAAAAAACAGAACATACTTGGCACATCGGTAATGCAATATTTCGCGAACTAACTCTAAGGAAAGAAGAAAAAAAATATTCCACCGTGCATTGAGAACGATTGCATACTTTGTGACCACGAGAAAATGAGTCACCCTCGGGTTTTCCTTATCTCTTGAAAATGCATCGCGATACATGCATTAAATAGAAACATCCACAGGAAAACAAAATATATAAATTCGATGCCTTTTTTCGAACGAAAAAATACCGAAGGATCGCACAACGAATTGAGAGTTTAGTCACGAGTCCTTGGATTCTTCCAGGTACTTAAATGGCACCTGCTGTTTTCCCCGCCCTTTTTTTACTATATGAAAATCCCTCACGATATTATCCCACGCACGCACACGCATAAAGTCTCAGGACGAGTCTGAACGAAAGAAAGGAAAAAAAAATATGTAGACGACGAAGAGTTTTCAGACCACGTGCGAAAACACGACTGACAGTTGTGGTCGGATCTCCCACTCTTTGCTTTCAAAACGGAAGTTGCCCTTTCCCTGCACCCCCATCTCCTCCCCCCATCGCCTCTTCTTTTGCCAGAGAACGCGAGGGACTTTGCCACCTCCACGAGGTGTAAACAGGTGCGAGATTGTGTCGCCAGGGGGAAAAACAGCGTAAACAATATGGCCCGAGACAGAGAAGTCAACTTGAAGTATTCTCAGCAATGAAATTGGGTCAATCTAGTATAAACTTTTCAAAATTGTTTGAGTGCAAAGACACAATGATTTGGAGGAAAAAATATCATTTTCAAACAATAATACTAACATCTAGGAAATTGCGATTATCTTGAACAAATTTTTATCTATAAAATCGAAAACGATTTGTCGCAATTGACATTTGCACACATACAAAAATTTTGTAGTCCATAATACCCGATGGTTTGGACTCGAAAAATGTTTTTTTTTGTTGTTACTGTTCAGACTCGCGTTGAAAAAATTGACAGTTTTTCCAAGTTTTATACTCAATTAAAGTGTCTTTATCGTGAAGGTTTCCTGATTGTACATAGTGTTACTCTATGCACTGTTAGAGTTCGGTACTTCCATTTTTATCTGTTGTCTTGATCGCGTATAAGAAGGGGAAAAGAGCTCGCGATAAACTCTCATCCGAGTATTCCGGAACTCGGTAACTCGGTTACGACGACACGAGACTAATGCGAGACAGCTAGGGACGAGAACACAATATGATTGGAATAACGTTCGAGGCTGTTTTCGTGATTGTATTCTGTTTGCTCAACACTATTCACGCGAGTAAAACAATAGCTATTGAAACAATGATCACGGAAAGTATCAAAAAACTAAATAGGAATTTAATTTCTTCCTATAATTATCATTATCATGAAAAAACAAGTTTCTCAAATCACAAGAATTTAACCATTTTTTACAATACTTTCTTCAACAAATGAATTATGAATGAAAGAATTTTATTTTATTGTGAAATTTTCTTTGCTACCTCATACAAACTTGGGAATAGCATTCCACGATTTATACACGACATTTCGAAACTGATTGTTGAACGTTTATTTTTTTTTTTTTATGAAATAGTTTCGATCTGACGTAATTTCTGGCGATTTACGTGCCGCAGCCCCAAGGGCATGACGATAAAATTCAAATCTATTAAAAATATATACCTTTAAGATTTGACACGTAAAGTTATGTGGGTTCTTCTGACTTCTGACTGTGAGCAATCGAAATATACACGTATGTACTGTAGGGAGCGTCAATGACAACGGGCCGACAGTGTTCGCCGCCTTAATCGCGTGACTCATTTGTATAGAGTGTATTGTGTTACAGAGCAATGGCTCTCGTTATACGAGAGAAAAAAGTGATGATTTTATTGTGCATTAATACAAGTACGTATATTTACAAGGAAATGAAATGTGACGTCATTATAACCGATTCAAGTCACAAATACAATTGAATTATCTTTCTCCACAGATATCTTTGAATTTTATCAATTAATGCAATCAAAAAAATAATAATAATCCTTGGCTGAAGATGCATACGTTTTTTACCCATGTGTTCCAACCGTATTTTATTTTTTTATTACTTTTTTTTATTATACGATTATTTATATTTGTAAAGAAAGGGAAAAACGTTCGTACGGTTTCATTTTGGAGGACGTTTTATATCGTCGACGATAAAGTGAAGCCTGGAACACGTGGACACTTTCAAGAGATCTGACTCGAGTACGCAAGTACTCGACGATCTTAGTGGGAGTCGCTTGTGTTTTTGCTTTGATGAGCTTAAAAGCACGTGACCCACGTATGCGTTTTGAATAATTATTCTTACATGAAAATTCTTTAAATTACTCTTTCGCAGTTAAATATAACGTTTTTCAGTTAAATACAATACAATTTTGGAGTATCTTTCAACTGTAATTTCCTTTCGGAGTAACTTATTAATTTGCTATAATCTTTGAGTGTTTTGTAACTTCAATATTGTATTATGCTAGAATTTTTGTGCTCCGAAATCCGACATACTATTTCTACACTGATAACAAAAGAAATTTTAATAATCTCGCATTTTCAAAAGGAAAGGAAACCCCTAAAAAGGAAATAAAAATAAAATGTTCAACTCAAAGATAGAAAAATAATTCCCGTAACTATTACAAAGTCCTGTTCGATAAAAATAAATAGCAAACTTCAAATATTGCACGAAAAAAAGTCTTTCCAACGACAATTAAAAATAATTAAAACCTATTCCTTTCTGTAAAAAATTACTTTTGCAAAAACAATTGTACGATTATAAAAAAAAAAACCTTGTTGCAATCGTAGTTGCTCGCTAATAGCGGCGATGTTAAAATATATTCCACTCCGAAACCCGACAACTTTAATTTATAAAAGACATAAAAGATCCACGGTCGAAAAATTGACAAATAAACAGTCGAAATCGCGATTAAACGTGACTCAAATAGACGCGGTCATTTTTTCGACGATACGATCGTGAAAATAAAAAGCCGGTCGTCGTGTCGAGATGAGAGTACCGTCGCGCGGGCACAACGGAACTGGACTGTCGGAGTTGCGGTTGGAGGTGGTAGAGGCACGCTCTCGTGTGTCTGCCCCGAGCCCGCGCGGCGGCAAACGAGCCAAGCTCACCAGATCGGAGCCAAACAAGCACGCATTGCTTGGCGCTGCTGTTGATATTCGTTGTTATATATACGCATATCTACAATATTCTCCTGTATCTTCGTACACACGTACACGCGTGTATCGCATGCAGTCTGGTTGCATCGTCGTGGACGATGCGACTGCAGAGAGAACGAACGATCCCCCTTGACCGACAATCATATCGTGTTGACAATCGTGAAATTTAATTAAACTATTTCATCTATGTAGGTCAATGTCCCACAAATATAAAAGTTAGAAATGAGACACATTTTTTCTTGAAGCATATTCTTGCGAACGAAAAAGGAGTAACATGAATTTGATTATCGAAATTTTGAACAAAAATACAGTAATTTTTTTATTTCGCCAGGATCGACTATTCGAAAGTTATTTTTTCCGTTATAATTGGATACCCGGATATTTGTATCTCAAATTTTTATTTTTTTCTGTATTCGGGTCAGTTGTAATAATTATTAAGGCATTTTTTAAATCACGCAGATCAGGATGTAATGGAGCGAAACAATTAGATACATTTTTTAATAGTGTGTTTTAAATTGATAGTTTAATTTGTACGATTTTTCTCCTTTATGTAAAGAAGAAATGATGGTTCTTGCGTTTGGTACAGAAAATTCGTGCAGTAAGCTGAACGCTAAACGTTATGAGCAATAAAATTGATTTTAAAGATTAAAGAAAATGATTAAACGGTTTAAAGATGTATTCACCATGTTTTGCAATAATTTTCTCAAAATTTCTGGCATTAAAGATTCCTTTTGAATAATGCCGGTATTATTAATTACAAAATGCTTCCTATTTTGTCAAATTATTTCAACGGACTATTGTTTTTGTTTCAATGAAAGAATAATACTTCGCGATTTGGCTTACCATAGCCGGCAGGAAAGTTTGCTGACTCGTTGCACATATCCAAAAGAGTAATATCACAGTTTCTAGCATCTGGAAGTAGACGTGCGGCGTACGCCAAGAGATACTCTCCGGTACGACGAGAACAGAATGAGAGACAGGCTGTCTTACGAGCGCAGACGACGACGACGAGACAAACGTATATATGAGAAAATTGAGCAAAATAAAAAGAGCTCAGCCTTAGCGACAGGCTGTTGAGAGTTAAGAGGTTACAAACTTACTCAGTCGGGGATCTTTCGTATGGTCGTCAGATTTTTCATCAACTTAACGAAACAAAATTTTCAATTTTCCCTTGTGACGTGTGTATTTTTTTTTTTTACGAATTTATGATGTTATTTGATTATTCGGTCAGATGAAAAAAATGAGATGTTTTCATGGGATTGCTGAAATGAAAGTCTTATAATAAAAATAAATAAAATATTATTAAATTAAAGTATTATTGAAAAAAAAATGGATGAATTATTTAAAAAATCTTGAAAGTTTTCTTCATTGCGTTGTTTGTGTTTTCAGAAATTGAGTCCGGGGGGTCTCGGCGGGGGGTGGATTATATTTCTATTGACAAAATGCCAGTAATTTCGTTAGAAATTGAAATAATTGAGATGAACAAAAAACCATTTTAGTTTTTTTATAAACTTTTTAAAAGTTAGTAAGAAAAATGAACTTTCAACCGACTTTTTGAGTTATTTTTTCACGGAAATTCGATTGTGAAGAAGCAAGTAAACAGTAATTCGAGACAAGGAGACAATCTTTTCTTCCCTTACAGATTTATTATCTACAGAGATAATGGAGATACGTCATCGAGGAAAAACCCGGAACAAACACGAATTTTTCATCTCTCCGATATATATTTTCTCTTTCACACCTACACCGTCACACTGTATATTTGTGCACGAAAAAGAAAATGAATTGTAGTTTTTACTGAAATTTTTATGAAACTTTACAGTTTTGCACATTAGTAGTGTCTTCCAGACGCGTAAACATCAATTTTTCATGAAACTTTAAACAAAATCTACAAGTCCATGTGGTGGAAAATACTAATACCGTAAATTACATATCGCATGCACTTCAAACGAATTTCTACAGTGTCGAATAGTAAAAAGTACACACTACATTCACCCCGTTTTTACAGTGTGAAACCGTAAAAAGTAAACGAAATAATAAACTGGACTTATCCGCATCAGAATAACCCAAACATAATCATAAAATTATTTGAACCAAATAAAATTTTTAAAAATTCTTCAATTCATGCATTTTTAATCATTGTTTATCATATTTTCTTACATTCATCACTCTTGACATAAATTTCTATAGAAAAATGTTCCTACCTACACTGGGATTCGATCTGATCTACCTACTTATCTACGACGGTGATACGACAAAATGCCGATGACAAAACGCCGAGTGACTAAATGCCGACGACTATACGCCGAGCGTCTATATGCCGACCGGACTATACGCCGATCTCAAGACGCCGATGCGACTATACGCCGATGCGACAAAATAAAAAAAAGTGAATTAATCGTGTGAGAGAATCACTGCTATGGTCTACAGTCATAGAATAAGAATGATTGTTGTGATCTGCAATTCTGTTACATTATTATCATATCATTATTATGATATGAAAAATGTTAATAAATCGTGTGAGAGAATTATAATATTATTATTATGATTTATAATTATATAATATCGTGTGATTTTATCACACGACTGCCAGGCATTTGTGTCCAATTTTAGTATTAAACGATCCTCAGATCGTGACGTGCACGGTGCTACTGAAATTACTTCAAAGCCAATTATTTATGTTTGTTGACTGTTATTGAAAAAGTAAATATTGCTGTATGGTTTGCTGAGTGTATGTCTATTGGGTTTCGGTGTTGTGGTGTGATATGATGGTGTATGGTTATTCCTTATTTAATGCAAGGTTATTCCTTAAATAATGACCTGGAAACCTGGAAACTAATATTTCCACTGGACATTACTACTATTTGTATTTTGTCGCATCGGCGTATAGTCGCATCGGCGTATAGTCGCATCGGCGTTTTGTCATCGGCGTATATTCGCATCGGCGTTTTGTCATCGGCGTATATTCGCATCGGCGTTTTGTCATCGGGGTATAGTCGCATCGGCGTTTTGTCGCTTGGCATATAGTCGCATCGGCGTTTTGTTGCTCGGCATATAGTCGTCGGCATTTAATCATTCGGCATTTTATCATCGGCGTTTTGTCATAGACCCATCTACGACCTAACGCAAACGGACGCTACCTATTACACCCCTATCTACTTGATAATTATTGGTAAAAAAAATAATACGTACAAATCCAATCCGGAATATAATCGGTAACGTCAATGAATAATCTATGAGACAAGTTTTTTGAAAGCAAGAAAAATTTGAAATACAGAAAATATCGAATTTTCATATATTACAACGTATCATATTCGTAACGTTTTCGTGTAGTTCAAAATTCGTCCCCATTGTTTGAGCTATAATAAGCAAATACAGCAACAGAATTTAATAACTGTTTCACCTTGAAATTTCCTGGCTCACGTGCTTGGTGAAATTACAGTGTACACTGTAAAAATTGAAAATAACATAGCAAATTTTGCAATATATTTTCGAAATTTTACTGAGCACACTGCAATTTCTAATTTATATATCGACGGTAATTTTCTCTGTTGGAATTACACAATTTTGATATTTTCTGTTTACAATTTTTCATCTATGCAGTTTAATATTTTTTACAACTTTCAATATCAGTAAATAGTATAGATTCACAGTTTATTATCGTATGCGTATTGAATATTTTACTGGGGGCACTGTACATTTTACATTTCATACACAGTGGGATTCATCGTTTTTATTTGCAATTTCTGCTGTCATTTTTTGCTGTGGACATTGAGTTTTTTACAGTTTAGATCAGCATTAATAATCGATCAAAAATTAAAAAAAAGACATTAAATCAATTATTTTGTAATGGAACACACTGTAAAACGACTAATTTACAGTTTTCAACTGTATATTTTGTTTTAGTTTCAGTATTTTTTAAATATCGATCATTAATTTTTGCAGATTGCATTTTTTTCGTGTGTGTGTACGAGTTGAAAAACTGGTGGACAAATAGCAGGGATTAAAAAGATATGAAACCCGACGATTCCAGAATTTGCCGAGCGAATAACATCAGACTCTGTTCATATCGTGGTACTACATAAATTCGTACTCTCTAGATATAGTGGTACTTTTACTCATAAACCAACGATATACATACATCATCCGGAACATCATCGGTGTTGGATTTACAAGGAGTGTGTACGTTTCATTTTCATTATTACCGGAGCGTACGTATATACGTGTATACAGTACGATATTTACGATCCACGGTATGGGTTTAGTTCGGGAAGCATTTTCTAATTATCTCCAATGTTACTGGCGAGACAATGGGAAATGAAAAATAGGAAGAGAAAAACGAGTGCGCATCATGGATGCAAAATCGGATTGAAGGGAACACTTAAAATAATAATCAAACACACCATACGATATAATTGTTAAAAAATGTAATAACGAAATCGCACTCAAGCCTTTTCAATATAATTATTTGAACAAAACTGCAATACATGATGACTCGTCGATTCTTTCAAACTTTAATATTTTATCACTTTTCTCTCGTTGCAAATTTCTCATCAAAATCGTACGGAGAGAAGGAAATTCGAGAACTCGAACAAGTTTCCATCCTCACTTTCAGTATTACGGTAGAGACAACGTTATGGTGGTGGTACTGTAGTCATCGTCGGGTGTACGGTTATGGAACAAAGTATTTTTAGAGCTGCATATGCTTCACACCGCACCGAGACGAGATCACTGCCAGTCGAGAGTTTCTCGCCTTTCTGTTGCTGATTCTGCACAACGTACACAGGCGCAAATTAATACAAGATGCACCAAAATTCTTTCCCAGAAGCTGATCATTTCGTGGTCGAATGTAACGTTCAAACTATGCAATGAATTTTGGGACAGTCTGTACAATAGAGGTATCACATCGGACGAGACCCAAAGTGTTCTTCGCATCCAGTAAAATTTATATACCCTCAGCAACTTTTCACCACACGTGAAAGTGTACCAACGAATTACTCTTGGCCAAGTTCCGCGTGTCGGTATTTTCGACGTTCAACGGCAAAGTCTTGGATCCCGGCAAACATATAAAACACCATTTTGCCAATCCATAGTGTGTTATAAAATGAAAGTGCACCGCATAAGCGTTGCGGCTCTGCCACTACGAGAATCCCAAGGCGATGAAAATTCTCGTGATTTTCATCGTTTTTCAACGATACCATATTTCAACCAGCGATACCAACGATACCATTTCAACGATATCAAAAGTTGCAAATGCACTCCACGTTCCACGGAGTATAAACATTTTGAAATGGGAGACTCCGGGGTTAAGTGCAACGATGAAATTTCATAGTTTCAAAGATAAACATGGTAAAATCTACGGCAAATATGTACAGAACCTTTTATCGTAATATTGGATCGAAAAATTCAATCGATTGTCAGACATTAAGAAAATAAAAGTCAATTGATTTGTCACTAACAGATCGAGATATTCTCATATCTAGAAATTTCAGTAAACACTTATTTTTTCTCTATAATAAATTCATCCCCCGATGACAACAAACTACTTAACAAAATATGAAACATCTCTAAAAAAAAATAAAATCCGTAGTCGAGTCTCCTGAACGTTACTGTCTTCGCGAATGGCAAGAAGACTTTAGTATCTTCGTCGTCTGTTTTTATTTGTTTATCGTTTTTTTTTCGCCGTCCTACTGGCTAATTTCCTGCCTTCCGTGTCTCCGTGTAACTCGTTCAAGTAGGGTTTCCTCTCTTGCTTTGCGGCGACGAGAAAAGTGTGTAAAGAGTTCCTCGGTCAATGGCTCTCGTGAAGCCACCTCGACGACGATAACGGGCATTGAGAATTACGTTAACGGATTAAAAAAAGAAAAAGAAAAAGAAAAAAGATGATAGTAAAAAGGTAAAACAATGCGAGTGCATACAAATATTGGATCTCAACTTAATTCCCGCTGTTTTTCAATAAAAAAAAAAAAATAAAACATTATTATTTTTATTTTATATTAGTATTGGCCTTCAGAAACTACGACCTTTTCCCATCTTTCACGTAACAAATAATTTCCACACCAATAGAAATCGTTGCTTTTTGAGGTGATCCATTCATCGATCCATTTTTTGATATCTTCAAAAGACTTGAAACGCTGTGATGACAAATCATTCTAAATCGCTCGAAACAAATGACAATCAGACGGTGCTATATCCGGTGAATACGATGGCCGAAGTAAGACTTCCCAGTTTATGTCCTTTATATACTTTTTTACGGTTTCTGCTACATGTGGCCGAGCATTGTCATGGAGCAAAATTAATTTGTTATGGCGTTTGGCGTATTCAGGCCGCTTTTTTCTCAATTCCTGGTTTAGTTTCATTGATTCTTGTTTATAGCGAATATCTGTGATCGTTTCACCCGGTTTCAGCAGCTCCTGGTACACCATACATTCTTGATCCCACCAAACACGCAGCATCACCTTTTGAGCATGAATATTACGTTTTGGCGTTGATGAACCGGGTTCATCTGGCTTCACCCATGCTCTTTTTCGTTTAGGATTTTCATAATAAATCCGTTTCTCAATACCAGTCACGATTCGATGTAAAAATGACTTCCTTTCGCATCGTTCAAGCAGCAATTCACAAATCGTTTTTCGCTTTTCGAATTATCTCTCGTTTAATTGATATGGTAACCAATTTCCCGCTTTTTGAACCAGTCCAAAATTATGTAAACGTTTTCTAACAGCCATTTCAGTAACGTTTAATGTATCAGACAATTCTTTAAGGATCTGACATCGATCTTCATTGAGTAAGGCCTCCAATTCTTCGTCTTCAAATTTTTCCGACTGTCCTGGACGTTCTTTGTCTTTAAGGTAAAAATTGCAACTTTTGAATCGTCCAAACCCATCTCTGCACGTTGCTCAGATAGAGCATATTCGCCATAAGCTTCTTGAAGCAGGCGATGACTTTCAGCAGCACTTTTTCTTAAATTAAAGCAAAAAAACCAAGCTTCCCGCATATGCTGTTTCGTTGGTTCAAACCCTGACATTTACGATATTATAAAAAAAGTAGTACGTACAAGTGAATTCACTCTCGAATACTGAATATTGTAGGTTATGCCCAATACTTCAACACAGTATAGTTTTAGTGTTACTTCTATAAAAATAATACTAGTTACCCCATCTCATATAAAACAGCAGGAATTAAGGGGACCGTATGGTCTAGAAATTTGAAAAAATCGATTTTTTTTTTTTCGATATGTCGAAAGTATAGTATCTCAAGAATATACTGTGAAATTTTCATGCGGAAATTCTCAATATTACAGCTTCTACAGCCCATAACGCAGGTAGAGAGCGGTCCGCGACACGAAAACGTTCAAAGCCTTATTGGACACAAAGCCTTACGGGGATGATTTTTTAGTTTGCAAAAAAGAATGTGTTTTGCATGTTAAAAAACGTTTGTACAAACGTGCTGTTGATGCGAAAAAAAAACATGCACAAATAAAGAAAGCAACAAAGAAATTGACAGAAAAAGAAGAGGGAAAAAAGACACAGCGGAAATCGATAAATAAAACACCGAAGCGTCAACAATTGACGAATAAATTATTGCAAGAGCTGTCAACTTATTACGGTCTAGCAATTAGACGTAATTCAGATTCGACTGAAGGGATGAGAAGTGAAATATGGGCAGCATATTATCACAAAATTTCAACAGATGAAAATCCGCAACACTCGTACTGTCCTCCAGGTTCCGAATCGTGGTGCAAGTGGCGTCAAAGTGAGGCTGCAGGTACTTTAGACACCTACGAGCACCCACCTGCTCTGTGCGATGAAGCACAAGAGATATTAAAACCAATTTATGAAGAATTGACAGCAGAGACTTTATTGGAAAGGTGTATTGGCAGTAATACGCAGAACAATAACGAAAGTTTCAATGCTTGCGTGTGGCACCTTGCGCCGAAACATCTGTTTGCCGGAAAAAAAATCATTGATATTGCCACTCACATTTCCGCTTGCATATTCAATGAAGGATTTGCATCCCTATTGAAAATAATGGAGACCATGGGCATAACAATCGGGCCACAAGCGGAGCAACTAGCGCAAAACCGAGACGAGCTGCGAGTATCGAGCGCCAACCGTAGGAGCACGGACAACTCCAAAGAGGCTCGGACAGCTCGAAGAAATGAAAGGAGTGAGGAAATCTTGAATTATGAACGTTCCGAAGGAATCCTATATGGTGCCAGAATCGCGGATTAACTGTAAGTATTCAAAATTTGCTCAATTTTTGAAAATATCTGTACCTCAAACTTTAAACTCATTTATCTCGAAACGACTTTTTTCGGCACTGCGCAGGTGAAAACAAAAAAACTATTCAACCGAATCACTTGAAATTTGGATATGTTGTTCACAACATGTATGGCTATCGTCGGAACTACAATCATAATTTTATTTAAATAATTTCTTATTGTTTATACTAAAAAACTAGTGAAAAAAAAACCCGATTTTACGAATTTTTTTTCAAAAGCGCGCCATTTTGTCAATTTTTAATTTTTTCGATTTGTTCTAGTCCCGACCATAACTGCACTCTTTCTGATTAAGAATCTTCTTGAATTTTGTGTTTCAGATGAGTAGAAGTCTCGGATCGATCTTCACCGTCCGGGTCGGATTTTTCGAGAGGGTCGTCTTCAATGCCAATTATATGATAATAAACACTGTTTTTAAAATTAAAAAAAAATTTTTTTGTATACTTAATAAAGGTAGTAATAAACCCGAAAAGTTAAAACATCGATTTTTAAATTTTTTAAGGCAAAAAAAAAATCGTGAAAATAGGTGAAATTTTCGTGCTCTAGACCATACGGTCCCCTTAAGTTTAAAACCCAATATTATCCGCGACGAAAGCATAACCTTTATCACTCGTTTGAGTGGGCAAAGTTTTATCGATACAACATTTCTGTATCGCATGCAAAAAAGTAAAAGCTCCCAAAAGTTTGCTGATAACTTTTCAAACACGCACCCAAAATTGAGTGGGGGCGATTCGAAATGTTGGAATTCTTGGAAGAGCCGAACTTCCTTCATAGTTCGAAGGGAATCCAGAAGAGAGAAAGCTCAGAAAGGAAGCAACAAAAAGAGAAGAAGAAGAAACGGAGACATGTTTCCTGGGGAAACATTGATACGAAAAGTTTTAAGACTCCTGTCGGTCCCTTATCGTCGTCGACCGTTTTTTATTTTCATAGCTTCTTACACTTTTCGAATTTGTCCAATTTTATTTTTATCTCTAGTGCATACTGAGTCGCGTTAAAAAATCCACGTGCACATTTTGAATTTTATTTCTATCTGTTTTCCTACGAGCAATATAACTTTTTACATTTTCCACCAAACTTTTATGCAGTTTTTCTTATACGCGCATAACGACAGTAGGAACAAAAATGTATGAAAAATCTGGAAATATGGTGAATTGGTTTTTTTCTTTTTTTTCACATCACCGGCAATGGCGCTCATCTTTAAAGATCTCCTGGCACAGCAACACGCCGCGATACATGCGCGGGAAAGAATTTTACACCATCATTTTTTCTTTTCTTTATTAATAGCATTATATCGTGTAGCCTTATGAAAGTGGTCCTATATATACGCGAAGTTGATAGTGGAGCAGAAAACCCAGTAGCTCAAAAGCTTCGCCAAGAACACCCTGCAGTTTTAAAATATATATAGACGTACTCGTATCGTGCATTGAAAGATTGTCGAGTGTGCATATCGAGCGAGTGCAGAGGCAATAATTTTATAATGCGGGTAAGTTCAAGGTAGGATTTTGAAGGTTGCAGCAAAGCGTAGCTCTCGTATTAATGAAGAAAAATTTTATTCAACGACGTATAGAAATTAAAGCCTCATTTCGTCTCATTCATATTTAACAATACGATTTTTTTTTTTGTATGAATTACACATTTACTGAACCATCGATGAATATTTTATAAATTCTACTTTCATTCAAGTCTTTTTTTTCTCTTTGCAATAAAACTTTCATATAATTCTCAATTCGCCTATAAATTTGTCATTCAATTCAGCAAAGCATTATTCGCATCGTTAGTGCCAATTGAGAGAGCTTTTTACTTAGTTGCTCTTTAATTTTTCTCGCACAAGGCAATCGTGGGTCCAGATGCAAGAGAGTTACACACAAGGGAAATTAAGGCTCGTCTGAAGACCGTCGGTTCATTGAGACAAGAGCGAATAATTAATATGAACAAAAAAAAAGTAAAAGAAAAGTAACGAAGCAAGAGTCATGGAGGTAATAAAAGTGTGTGCTTGGAAGTTTCGTGAGAACGCTCTCACGACGTTATTCATTTTATATCAAATTTTTATTCTTACCTTGCTACGTTTTTAGCCGCACAAATTTTTCTTCTTCGACAAACTCTTTTGCGAGAATTTGCGATTCTTCCGCGTCTCCGTAACACCCATGAACGCGCGAATTTGCTGCAGAGAATATTTGAGCCATTGCGCATGGATGCAAGGGAGAATGGCGGTATATGGAGGGAAACGCCGATGCGGATAAATGGCAAAGGTCAGGGGCACATGGATGAGAAACAGCTCGAACGGTCCATTTTCGAAAGTGCGATCGTCGTAATTCTGTATAGACGCGTCTGTTACCGTGACCCAAATAAATATATGTTTTCGCCATTATTCACGATATTTTGACGGAATATTTGTTATTCACTTTGAATCATTACCGGGGACAAATTCTTTCATTTATTATCGCGTGGGGATTCTAAGAAAAATTTTAAAAATCAATACGAGATATAAAATGAAACAATTGGAAAAGTAAATTCTTCAATCTAACAATAATCTGGAAATTCGTTTGATAAACAAGACACGAAACCAGTTATCAAGGTAAATATGCTAACATATTATCTATTGCACGACCTAAGAAAACAAACTGTCTATACTCGTTCGAGATAACGCATATGACCGCGTTTCCAGTTTCCAAAATTCCTACTCGAGCAAATCCACGTACACATATACACGTAGTTATATTTCTCGGGTATCTATAGAGCAAAATCGTATCTCTGGCACCTCGTTTACGTTCGCCAACGACCTATATTAACGTCCCGGCTAACAGTAGCGAGCCAAAAGTCACTTATCTATATAATACGAGAGTATATGGGAACAGTCAGCCATCGAGTCGCCTTCCAGGGGCTTTATAGAATACACGAAACAAGGACATGCAGAACACACATTGCACTCGTATAATCCGTTGCGGCATCCAGGAAACTCCGCTTGCGGGCAGGCCAACCACGTAATTTACGTAACAACAATTGCTCGTATAGAATTCAATTTTAGTGCCTGTATAAGCATTTTCGCAAATTACAAATTAATATTTATCACAGACGTAAATGAACAAATATTACGCTCGTTCAAACAATCATTTATTCTTACAATCCTCGACTTGTTTTCGTCATGAATATCAATTACAATTTTGCAATCATTTTCAAAAAAAGTAGCGAAAAAACATTAATTCAGTGAGCTTTGAGTTCTTTTGATTAAATAACGAGTAGAATTTCTTCTTTTTTATGATGAGACAATATTTCAATAATTTTATAACAAGTCTAAGATTTGACGAAGAAAAATTAACGAGGAGTTTACATTTTCGCAATGGAGTCAAGCAAAATCAGTTGCATTTTTAAATCGAAATATTTCGTGATACTGTACTTTAATGCACATTACAATATTTCTCGTAAAAATCTTTGGCTCGTTATTTTGGCTTATTGCCATGTCTAACGTCCCAAATAGAGTGCAACAATGTTCGTATCGTTCGATTCCTGCGAGAATGTGAAAGATCTCATGTCAGAATTCTCGTGACTGGTGAGAATATCGCTGCTGAGAAATGAACGCGAAAAAGCTCAAGATCCTTGATCAAAGTTGTTGATTTCTTTTTTTTTCTCTCTTTTTTTGAACGACTACGAAAAAAGACGAAGAACTTCGAAATGGGCAAGTAGGCAATTCGCACTTCCGTTTTCTAGGATAGCCTTGCAGCTTCACGAAACTTTTAGGCTTTCTGCCAAAAGCCAATTTCCGCGTTTGCTCTGCTCCCGTATACATGTTTAAAACACGGATTCGTTAAGTTTTCTCGCGTTTTTCACCAGGCACCGTACTTTCTTTTCTTTTTCTTTGTTTTTTCATCGATCTCGAAAATTAGTTCCGGTATAACATTTAAAACAAAAATTTTATTGCGTTACAACATTTCTTCGCTCTCAAAGAAGCAAGAAGAAAAAAAAGAACGAAGGAAATTGAAAAGTTTGTTCCAGGGAAACACACACAGAAAAAAAAGATTTGTAAATTCAACTCACCATCTGCGATCACCGAAAATTTGTTAAAATTGATCGAAATTAGATTGAATTTAAGGCACGGTGTTTGATTTAATGGAACCGGTCTAATTATTTTAACTGTATAGTTTTTTCACCATGAATTACCAAATATTTGTTCAATACAACTACATTTCGATTCGGACAATCAAATATTTTTTTGCAAATATACTATGCAGATGGCAACCGGTGTACCGACATATTTTGTTGAATTGAGATGTATATTGCGTTGCGCTGAATAAAGGGTTTAGTAAAATCAAGTGGCCACGTTCGACCACAGATTAAACATTATTCACACTTGATGCTTGTCAGATCAAACTAAATCTGAATAATATTAAGTAAATCTTTTTTTTTATTTAGCCAAAGTGCTTTGTTAAATGAAACCATATTTTATACTGATTTTACGGAAAATATTACGACTATGAGTACGGCACTAATACTTAAAATGACCAAACGCGTGAGTTGGACTGATCACGCCGCCCTATTTTGTATTTAACCAATATAAAATTGTATAAATATCACAGTGCTTTAAATTGACTAAAATATTTTGTTGATATCAAAACCAGATTTAGCCACCTTTTGTTCACTCTGCACGTTTAGTGAACAGTCGATACTCAAGATTTGATTGTTGTAACTAAATTTCGGATGTGAAAGCTTCTCGGTCCGGCCACAGTGCGGCGCAAAGCCTTGAGGCCTTTCTCACATACAAAACGCGCTCCGTACGGATATTAATTACAGAAATTAATGCGACTTTCGTATACTGACTGCTTCTGTCTAAGAAGTTGATATTGAATATTTTAACCTACCATAGGTGGCAGGATCATGATAAATATTTAATTTGTCTATCCGATTATACGTTGGAAAATTTTTAAATGTGCTATTTTTGTTCATTCGAGATTCAATTGTCTATTTGTGAATAAAAATAAAAATTTGATGCCACAAATAAATTATTTGAATAGACAAAAATTCTTATAAATATATATAGAATTCTTGTAAGCAGTAAACCACGCACAATTCGTTTCAACCAGATCCTAGTTAAACCAACTAGATAGGTGGTGTACTTGATACAGTAATTTTTTTTAGTGATGCATATGTACACTGTTAAAAAATATATGAAATTTACAATACTTTTACAATACAACGGTAAATAAAATTTACAAACCGGGTGTATGAAATGAAAATTATTACACTCGTATGCCAAAATTGAAATATGAACATAAATTTTGGTTACCGATAAGGAATTTAAGATATATAACATTGAATATTCATATGAAATCTGAAAATTTTGTGGACATGCATTGAAATAAATCATATGTTTGATTGATAATTAATACAAATGTATATGAATTCATCTACTATCAACAATGTATTAAAATTACAGTATGATCTTCACTTTTCTTGACAGTTGACTGAAAAATAATATACACATGAATGTTAATAATACGATACATGTTATTTCCCATCATAACTCTATCTCTTAAAAATACGGTATAAAAATGGGAATGAAAATTAATATACCCTGCAGTATAAAAAAAAAATCCGTGTATTAAAATTTATTTACCTATGTATTAATTATAAGAATCTCAATATTAAAATTAATACACAAGTGTAGGAAATTCGTAACGCTTTGTGGGCATCGTGCTTCGCGCTCTGGCCACCGCGTGGCGCAGAGCGTCGACTTTCTCATAGGAGGCACGTGCTGCGGACGAGGATATATGCAAGTCGTTCGAATCTAAGAAAATTGTGTAAAACATGAAAATGATAAACACCAAACTTAACACAAGATGTTGAGATTATAATAAAAATTTTTACGGCGACAATTGCTTGACTTGATTGCCACGGCATCAAGTGGTGATAAGTCACTCTAACTAATTTCTTGAGATGTCTGCATAATTTCAACCTTCAACTTTAAAAAATCGAACACAATAGTACGCCAATTAATGTATTCCCCTTAAAAACTCATAATAGCTGAATTTATTTAATATTCATTCGTATATTAATATTCAAAAAGGATCACCAAATTTTATGATACATCTCTAGAAATATCGTAGACGTATGTAATGCAAAAACGTTATACGGTGCCTGAAATTTAGTAATCTTGAATCTGAAAATTACTATGCTGGTAACATGAACTTTAATGTACCTGTATAGTAATATTAGTAGATGTTTCGTGTTTTTAATATGCACAAGGTCAACATTTCTTACATGTATATGATTTTTCAAATACACAAGTATATTAATTTTACTGAACAGTGCTCGTATCATTAAAATACCGCGTCTCTCAATTTTCCTCAGCGTATCTGAATATTCATATACGGTATCCGCATAAAAGCTTCCTATACATGTGTATTAATTTTCATACGGAAATTTTTTATAGTGTATAGTTGATTTGAACTTCCTTCCGATTGGATAGACTTAATATGTTATTAACTTAAATCAATATATAGTTAGGTCAACTGTATTTGGATGCGAAAATATTTTTTTGACACATTCAAATTAATTCAATTCGTGAGTTAAATTAATGTCATATTTGTTTCGCCACCCGTTATCGTAATATTGGCTTGGTTTAATTCAGTTCCTTTTGAATCTGCGAATTCTTTTTTTCTGTGCAAGAAATTCGCCTTGCATGGATGATATAACGGATCGAAGTTCAGAAATTTTTGTGAATTGCAAATTGACATTACAACTTTAAACTCACGCGAGGTAAACAAGTTCAAGTATGCCAAAGCGTGTCTGGTACTCGTTAAATTATGCAAAAACTTGAAAAACTCGTAAATACTGCTTCAAAAGTGAGAAAGTGTTTTTGCGAAAGCCCATCGGCCATTAGTGCAATTTATAATAAATTTTGTGTTGCCGGAAACGACATTCGAAGCAAGCACTCATGGAACATTTAAAAAAACGCTTAAAGCTTAGATATTTTGAGCGTGCTCACAATCAATTATGAAAATAGTTAAGTAATTAATTACAAAAAAATTTACAGTACGTTCAAATTATTGAAAATAGTTTGATTTTCTCATTTTTTATGCTTAATTCAATGAATTTTTTCGTTAAGAATAAACGAGAGATTTTCGACTAAGAAACGAGTGAAAGTGAAAGGGGGTGTGAAGTATTAAAACGGCGTTGAAGATACACAGATGGAGGGAGAGGTTGCACTTTGACAACACTGAAATCTGGGACGAGCTTAACGAGCCGCACAAAAGGGCTTGGCATATCTTCTGTACAAAGCAAAGTTAGTTCGAGTGCACTGAGAAAAGAAATTTATTGTTTCAACAAATTCTTTGTTAAATCCACAAATTGTGACGAACAAAATGGAAATTATTAAGGCGTCTTCTCACTTTGGAAATTTAAAAAAATCGATTTTTTTTTTTTTTTAAATTTTGAAAGTACATATCTTCAAAAATGTCATCTCGAAATTTCATAAAGATCGGACGAGTCTAACTACATTTTTTGGCGACCGTTAGGTGACTACCTGAGAGTACCCGGCGATCCCTTTCACGCCGCTCGGACGGTCCCTGTATATCTGACTCTATACAATTGAATAGCCGTGTTCTTTTGTTAATGTAGTACCCCTTGCTTAGGTATATTCTGTTTTCGGGTCTATACTCATGTAATAAGACCTTAACACGTGCATTTTTCAAAAGAAAATCACTCGGCAACGATGCTAAACTGTTATTTCATCAGTCTAATTTGAAACTTCGTAACGGCAACATCTCTGCGCTCAGGATTGTTATAATGGATAAAAAGACTTCGCAACAAAGTGCCACGTGGCGACGTCCAAGTTCGAAATCTAAAAAAAGAAAATTTCGTGGAGTGCTTCCACACCAGTCTGAAGCAGATACGAGTCATGCTAGTGCGAGTGCAGCAAAATTAAAAAAATCGGACGATACAAGTTTCGATGTACACATCGATCCAACGGCTGGATATAGTATTATTCAGTTTTTTCTTGTTTTTTCTACATTACAACAATATGTGAAGTGTAAAGTTTGTAACAAAGATGTTTCAAGAAACATCATCAAGAAAAACCGTGGAAATTGCTTGCCAAACAGCGGCATGCATTTATAACGAAGGGCTACAACCTGTTTTAAAAATTTTGGAGGTGATGGGTGTCAAACTAGGCCCTATCGCCGTTCAATACGCCGAGAAACGCGACAGTGATCGCGTACGCGTAGGGAACCGCCGCAGCTCTAACGCTTCAAAAGAGACTAGGTCGAGACGAAGGGAAGCTACTTTGGACGAACACACCTTCTACGAAGAATCGGAAGGTCCATTGTATGGAGCAGGCATCGCTGATTAACCCGAGGTAAGGTTTTTTCATGATTTTTCTGCAACCAAAACTTTAAACGCAGTTATCTCAAAACAAGGTTTTTCGGTGCTTTGTTGATGAAATTTCGGAAACTATCCGGCCGATTGTCATGAAATTTGAATGACATATGCTTCATAGTTATGGCTATAGCGCATATCATCAGATTTTTTAAATTTTGATTTTAAGAATTTTTTTTTTACAAAAAACTGCAAAAAAATCGTGGTTTTTTTTTACTTTTTCGAAAAACGTGCGCCATTTTGTTATTTTCGCGAATATCAAAAATCTGATGATATGCGCTATAGCCACTGACATACTGAATCTAAAACAGTTTTATTTTTTTGTTTCAGACGACCCGTCTCGGAGATACCATCAACAAGCCACGACCATAACATTTTTACACGGGTTTTTCAATGCTACTGATGTATTATAATAATTGTTTAAAAAAATAAAATAAAAATTTTTTCATGTACTTGAAAGATGTGTTTATTACATAGGATCCGTTTTATCCCATAATTTTAAGCAAAAATCCTCGAAAAAAAATCGCAAAAACAGCCTATTTTTGAGGCGTTTAAAGTGAGAAGATGCCTTAATTCAACAGAAAATTTTGTTGATTCAACAACATTTTCGTCGTAATGAGCAATATTTATTTGAGCCTGCAAATTAAATGGTTGAATTAACCAAATTTTTGTTGAGTTAACGAATTTCATTTTGTTCGCCACAATTTGTTGATTCAACAAAAATTTTGTTCAATCAACAAATTTCTTTTCTCAGTGTGCATTTCTCAGTGGATAGTGCGTTGGTCTTTAGTTTCTCTGTCCCTTTCTCCTATTTTGTTCTTACTTCCTCTGACTTTCATTATCACTTCCTCATCCGCAGTGTGTTCTTCCTTTCCTTTTTGATATCTTACGTTCGTACGCAGTCGACAAAATGTTCGTAAACGTTCCCCAATCAAATTGTCAAAGAATATCAAAAGCCTATCGACGACCAATAATGAGAGATCGTTGTGCTTTTCCGATGACCAAACTCTGATTGAGATAAATGTTGACAAAGCTTTACGAAAGACCCTTCGAGCTGCACTGGGTAATCCCTTTCATGCTTGCCTTTTCCCACATTCTAAAGCTAAAACTAATTTATACACAACAAAGTCCGTACTTGACTTTCCCTTATTTGAAGCGTAATTAAATTAAGCAGTGGCCCAGATTCTTGGGCTAATTATAAACGTGTTAAATCATCTCAAGTTTTGTGGAAAAATCTTTCCCGCTTCACGACTACCCCCCCCCCCTTAAATAACGATCGTGATTTAGATAAATACTTTCTCAGAAACTTGGGCAAATTATTTTTAACATTATCCACAAATATGCTCGCGCAACTCACGGAATTTATTAAGACAATGCAATTCGATTGTTCTTTTGTATTTCTTTTTTCTTTCACCGATTTTATCACTTAAAGTATTCGTAACGACAGCCAAGAATTCGCCTAAAAGTCATAAACCAACCTCGCTGAAGTTTATGTTGAAAGTGCGATTTTTGCAGACCAAAAAAAGGATGGTCTTGCCTCAGCAAGTCTCGCAATTTCGTAGCTTCATTTTGCTATTATCATTTTTCTTATATATATCGAAAAAGCAATCATTAACGTTCTGGTATCAAAGAATTTTTCAGTAAAAAGACTATTCTCATAAAATACGAATAACAATTCGTAAAAACGATGAAACCCAAAGGTAAGAGGTTCGCAGACGCGTTATGTTAAGACAAACATTCGTTGATTCTCACGATTCTATTTAAATAAAATCTCTAGCGGAGTATGCATTTCTCCAAGCCTCGATACACATGTCACAATTGTTATCATCATTATTATTATTATCATTGCTTAATTTATTTCGACGAGAGAAACTTTTCCACGGGTATTGACGACTTTTTCGAGGCAGTATTCATTGTTAGTTAGAAGGTGATCAAAACTCTAATTTTTCACTCACAAACGACAAATGAATGTTTCGGAATAAAACTGCTCTTTGTTTGCTTTTTTATTGCTGCATTATCTGCATCATTAAAAGTACAATAAGTTTAGATTTTCTCTAGATTTTGCAACTTTTATTCATTCGTTAACTCCGAAAAGTGTGAAGTACAAGAAAAATGTCGAAAATTGCAGGAAACATCAGCTTAAAAATGGCAAAAGAGAGCACATGTTTGCATTCAAGAAAAACCAACATAACAGCAAACAAATTATTCATTGCGTGTCCGTAGCGCGTGCGTGGCGAGTCCGACATACGACCGGAAATGCCGGTACGTAGGTTGCCATTCTAGATATTCCATTGCATTATATATGCCCCATGTATACAGTTTATATATACATGTGGCACAAAACAGTGAATGTGGAGATGACTATAGC
The DNA here is from genome assembly GCA_963989365.1 of Rhimphoctona megacephalus. Lineage (NCBI taxonomy): Eukaryota > Metazoa > Arthropoda > Insecta > Hymenoptera > Ichneumonidae > Rhimphoctona > Rhimphoctona megacephalus. The sequence continues at coordinate 10,058,901 of OZ022422.1, read as the reverse complement.
ATGTGATGTATACATATCTATGGAACGTTGCAGAGAATTGCCCGAAGTGTGTATACAGCCAGCTGCAATAACCCCAAAACCTTTTGCAACCGATAGCGCCCTATATCAAATGCATACGTGTGAGACAAAATGCGCGTTAATTTGAATAATTAGTGGTCCGTATACACCACTTCGAACGTATTTAGGACAGAACGTCGAGTTTCAACGCTTTGTCTCTGTCCCAAAGGGCTAGGCTCAACATGCATACTCATAATCGACTAAAAAAAATACTCAAAGTTCAACCTGACCTCTGTAATGGTTAATTAACGCAATTAAGGAGCCAGTTCACTTTGAAAATTTCAAAAAATCGATTTTTCACCACACCTCCACGGAAAATTCGACTTTCTGCCTTGCGTAAGCCGAATTTTCCGCGGAGATGTGGTGAAATCGATTTTTTTTTACTGTTTTCGAAAGTACATACATTCAGAAATATTGTGTCAAAATTTTATGAAAATCCGAGCTCTCTAAGTATTTTTTTTTTTACCTGAACGTCAGGACCTCATTTCGTTTACCTGAGCGTATAAACTTCAAACGCGTTTTTCTCGAAACAACGTTTTCAAAATCTAGCTCCATCGTATCTCTAAAACTAATAAACCGATTCTCTTGAAATTTGAACCACATATTATAAACATGATTCGCAACAAGATGACCCTCGATGGTTTTAAAATTTTGATTTTTAATCTTTTTTTTTGTGAAAAACTGCGAAAAAAACGCGTTTTTTTTTACTTTTTTCGTTTTTCATCTGCCATTTTTTTATTTTTTGATAAAACTTTATATCCGAGGGTCATTTTGTAGCTGGTGTCATACTGAATCTAATGGACTTTGATTTTTTTGTTTCAGACAAACCGTTGCCGAGTTGCAATGGAGCTACCTAGCTCACCTATTTTTGAGGCGTTACGTTAAACTATAGTTTTTGTACTTAAAAATGAATAAAAATGAATTAAAAATTTTTTTTTAATGTATTTCAAGACTTTATTTATCAAGCTCAACAATTTTTATATTCATATCTTTTATAAAATCCTCAAAAAAAAAAATCGAGAAAATATCCTTTTTTTTCGTGGCTCCAAAGTGGACTGGCCCCTTAAATCAAATAAATTTCATTAGAGTAATGAAAAGTAAATGGAAAAGTCAAAAGTTAGTATGAACTTTCATATTTTTTGGAGTGTCATCAAGTGGCACACAAGAGTGTGAAATAAAATGTAATTATTAAGAAAATTAGCTTCGTGATTTTTAACATTTGTTGTACTCATCTTCGTTTTGAAGGTCAACAGAGTTATGTAATTTTAAAGTTTCATTCGGGGCTACGAATGAACTTTTTCTGTACAACTATGACGGAACTTGGAATGATTTCGGACTGCTTTGCAACCAGGAAAATACCGGAAATTGTACGCTCGTTGGCGGCAAAGTTAAAGGGTGTGGAAGGCCTTGTTGGAGTTTCCGGCATTCCTAGCAAGCGTGACGTATATTCGCAGAGTGTCACGCCCTGCGCTTTAGCGCCTGATGGTTCCATCCGAGCTGTTTCTCGAATGGAACTAAAAAAAGTAGAAAGGCCACGAAGGACAGAGACCCAGCGAATGAAAATGGCGAAAACGACGAGAACTTTATAGGTGGGAATAAGGAAAAAAAGTTTAAGAAGTGAATTGAATAGGTCCAGGCGGGAGCAGTCCAAATTAACGAAGCACGAAATTACTCAGCGGGACTTATGACATATTCTCTGGGTAACTATGAGCCGCTGACCACAAGGAAATAAGATTTTTTTTTCTATGACAGTTGTTTTAGTCACCACGTTGCGTATTTTTTTCCAGATAATTCGCTTCGAGTGACATCCGACTTAATTGCTTTTTCGGGGTCTTAAGAGCGTTCGGAAATGCTTAAAAACAGGATTTATTAGATTTACGATGTAACGAGGGGAAAAATCGTTCGTCTGATTATTTTCAGAAAATCCTCCATTCGAGTGTTATTCGAATACAATGAAATTTTCTTATTATCCTTGAAATTTTGAAGTCCATTGCAAAAAAAGCACTTATAGTCGAGGAGAAAATACAGTGCAAGGAAAACGGAGTGTTGCACATGGGTAAAACTGTACCAAGTCGTAAAAGTAAGAACGCAGAAAAATAGCGGCGAAATAGGTACGAGAGAGTTTACCACTCTCGTGAAGGAACAATCGTACATTCGTAATTGACGAGAGCTTCCACGAAGTTTGCCATATATGTATCTTTTGTTCTCTCTCATTGTGTACAATATATATCCACGAAGGAGAATTATATTTATAGGTTTCTCGTATAGAACACATCACGAGTTTATATATAGAGAATCCTCCTTACCTTCGTTGTTATTATGTTTCTCCAAGGCTGGAGGAAAACCTCTCGGTAAAGACAGTGACTTGGACTCACCTGTAACAAGGAAATATAACAAAAAAACATAAGTTTATTCTTTCTTCAAAAATAATCATACTTATTGAACAAATTAAAAAAAAAAAACAACAAAAAAACACCCTAAATTACCGAACAGTTGTTCGAAACATACAGTCCTAAAAATTCACGAAATAATAAGACTGAAACGAAATAATTAACTCCAATAGCCCATTACGACTTTAAACTTCTTTCATTTCGATCAATCTTTCAAACTTCGAAAGTAGGAAGTCTGATCTAAGTTTCCGAGCACGTACCGATTCATACGTAATGCTCGCAGTAACTTGGTGCAAATTCGTCACAATCGTTTCGATCGCATGACAAGAATAATTCGGTTAATTTAGCGGATTAACAGGTCCAATGAGCTTTACGAGAATGGGAAGGAATGAGAATCTTGTGAGAAACTCGAGAAATCGTCGTATGACAATCAAGATTTACGTTACATTTTCACATAGCGGGAAAATCGCGCGTGCCCTACTGCACACGTTACGCACTTATCCTTCGTAATGCACGCATATAAATATATAAACACATATAAACACTTATCTGTATATATATATATTCGTGTATATACTCCTGAGGTTTGCGTGCACCGATGCGAGTCGGTCGCTGCGCGTGCCTCGAATGTTAACAAGTCGGGTGTACATTCTATATACGTATTTTGTGTGTTTTCATAATATATAAGCCCTTTCATGTAAAATTATTGGCGCCCATGAAAAGAATATCTATGAAAATATATGGAGCGAATTTCCGGTCTCTTCGCCACGTGAATTGTTTGGGATGGAACAAATATTTTATACAGCAACCACCGTAAACTTTGGTGTACATTTCGGGTAATATTTAACAATTTCTTTCTGCGATTTTTACTGATAAAGATTATGCAGCTAAAATAATGGTAATAATGTCGTTCTTCGAGCTTTATAATTTAAAGAAAAAGATTTCATGAAAAGACTGTTGATATTTTATTATTCGAAAATGTTTACTGAAAAAAGTAAATTATTTTTATCGTACTGGTAGAATTTCTATGATTAAAAAACATTTGATTGGCTTTGCGACAAAGAATATTCCATACGCTATGCTAAGGATATGTACATCCATTTATGGAGGGCTTCCCGCCTTTCTAACGGATTGGCAATCAGCCGCAATAGCTCCATAATAGTTTGGCGACTACTGTACGCTCGGGTCATGAAGAGTTACTATTATGTTTGTTTTTACTGACAGGATACGTAGTTTTTTTCACGTATTTTTGAATGAACGCTTGCGAATGTGGAATATTCGATAAAGTGAAATGGATATTAAATCGACTGGAAAATTTATTTATTTTTCATATTTTCACAGACTTAAAAATCAATTAAATTAATCAATAATCCCTAAAGATTAAAATCTCTATAATTTTATTTTATATTAACCCTAGACCCCTACAACGGGGTCGAAAACGAACCCAATTTTTTTAGTAAAAAACTTCTTTTTGGCGTTTCTCCGAAATTTTGTTTCGTTTTATACAGTCTTCATCATTAAGGGGCCAGTCCACTTTGAAAATTTCAAAAAATCGATTTTTTTTTACTGTTTTCGAAAGTTCATACATTCAGAAATATTGTGTCAAAATTTTATGAAAATCCGAGCTCTCTAAGTATTTTCTTTTTTACCTGAACGTCAGGACCTCATTTCGTCTACCTGAGCGTATAAACTTCAAACGCGTTTTTCTCGAAACAACGTTTTCAAAATCTAGCTCCATCGTATCTCTAAAACTAATAAACCGATTCTCTTGAAATTTGAACCACATATTGTAAACATGATTCGCAATAAGATGACCCTCGATGGTTTTAAAATTTTGATTTTTACTCTTTTTTTTTGTGAAAAACTGCGAAAAAACGCGTTTTTTTTTACTTTATTCGTTTTTCGTCTGCCATTTTTTTATTTTTTCATAAAACTTTATATCCGAGGGTCATTTTGTAGCTGATATCATACTGAATCTAATGGACGTTGATATTTTTGTTTCAGACAAGCCGTTGCCGAGTTGTGATGGAGCTACCTAGCCCACCTATTATTGAGGCGTTACGTTAAACTATAGTTTTGTACTTAAAAATGAATAAAAATGAATTAAAAAATTTTTTTTATGTATTTCAAGACTTTATTTATCAAGCCCAGCAACTTTTATATGCATACCCAGCAAACACACTTGGATTATTTTCGCAAATTTTATGTAAACTTTACATAAACTCGTAACTTTAATGTAAAAGTTACAGAAATTATCCAAATTGTGTTTGCTGGGTATCTTTTATAAAATCCTCAAAAAAAAATCGCGAAAATAGCCTTTTTTTCGTGGCTCCAAAGTGGACTGGCCCCTTTAATATCCAGCAAATACGACTTTATCATATACTATTTTCTTCGTTATTAAAAAACTAAGAGAATTGTGTACAATTAAACCGTATTATCGCATACGAGGAATATTTTATATTAATGAGAAGATTGGGGTTGTTTTGACCCAGTTGGAGGGTTCACGTTCGGAAAAATAGATCGTAGGGGTCTAGGGTTAAGATTATTTCTGACAAAAAAAAATGTCTTGTGGAAAAAACCGGATTTTGAAAAATAAATATACGCGGGATTTCGTGAGGGAGAGAGGAACGTCGAATGCATATCGATCAACCCCTCGGCAAAAACGTAGGCACAAAACTTGCAGTATTTTCAGCCACTTTCTTTTTTTTATTTGTTCGGGAACGCGATAACGAGTAGCAGCGCAGTGCTGCTCGGGTGGTGCAACGATATGCGACGCCCCGGAACAAACAGCGCGACCAAAAGTGAAGGTGGAAAGGGCGCAGTAAAGGGAGTAGGACAGTGCGGCAGCTGCATCCCCCTAAAGCGCCGATATACACACAGCCATATACAGAAAAAACGTTTATCTCTGTTGAAAATGATCGCAGAATAGTCGATGTCCACGTACGCGAAAAGGAAGAAGAGGGAGCACAAAAGTTGTGAGGCAGTTTCAGAATGACTATTTTTCCACCGTTTATATCCGACAAAAAAGAGCACTCTCGCCATCGCACAGTTGTTTCGACCAAAACGGAAATTGACCCCTGCGCTGTATCGAGAGATTCGACGGAAAACAAAAGAGTCACGAAAAAGAGAAAAACGAATAACAAATGGAATAAAACATCAGGAAAAACGGGTTAGAGAGAACGAGAGGAGAAAAAAAAACGAATCGACTCGGCACGCTGGTATTTTTTATTACCGAAAAAACTTCTGGTGCCTCCACGCGTGTGTGCAATACTTTCATGAATTTTTAACATATTTTGTAGATTTATTACACCGGGAAACATGCCCGTTGCTAATTTTTTCAACTTGCTTTGGCTTTCATTGTATTCTCTCTAGCCCAGAAACTTTTGAATCAAGAATTCATTATTATTTTTTTTATATTTTTTTTTAAATTTTAACTTTTAAACTACGATGGTTTAAAATTTTCGTCATGGATATTACGTTCCCTGATTGTCTGATGAATATGCGAAACAATTTTAAATCAACACTCCAAACGGCTAAAAAATTTATTTGCATCAGGAATATGAAAGATTTTTTTTTGGTTTTCAATTATTATTACGAATTCACAAGGATCATTGAAACTTTAATCAGTGTCTGATGGCATCTCGTCTTTTTGACGAAATTAATATCTCCCACTGTTTCATCATACTGGCGGATTTAGACGCAAGTTCTTTACATGTACCAAGTTTGCAACAATTCTCACGGGATTTCAGGCTCTTTATTTATTCCCTGAGTTCCATAATCCTGTGAAAGCAAAGATCGTAAACAAGGGGCTTTGTATATGTTAGAATAACACAACGGTTATTCTTGCGATGTCCATAGTTCGCGATATTACATGATTTTTTTACGAATACGTACGAGAGAACAGAAAGAGTTAATCTTCTTCTGCTGCAGTAGCTAAACTTTTATCGTTCTTATAAGCTACTGAAAGATTCCTCAAAAGTTGGATCAAAGTTGGATGAGAGCTGTATTACCGAAGCTTTTCTCATTTTTCACCGTTTATATACACCTCAAAAGCTCTTTATATATTTATATATACGTTTACAAAACTCGCTTCGCTCGCGCGAACGAATTACCTAATAGCCAGCTTAATTAACACCGCGGGATTCTCTCGCTGCGTAAATAAACACAAACGCGCGCGCACACACACACACACACACACACACACCAACCGGGGATTACTCACGAGTATAACTTTTTACCCATTGGCAAACTGCTCACACCCCCCACAGCTCAAGATTATGCAACGAACGCACCTTTTATTTTGCAATGTTGCGAAAATCACGAAACTTTTCTCGCTCGAAAGACTTTCAAGAGTATTCGCTCTTTAACTCTGCTCCTACCGAATTACGCAAACTTATCAATCTCGAATAAATCAAAGAACGAAAAAATAAAACGGAGTAATTAAAGAAACTTTTTTTCCATCAAAACAGAGAACCGAAATTTGATGTTTCATGTTACGTGGAATTATATCATATAAATTTAAAGCCTAATGTAATTTGTTTAAATCCCAAAATAAATCATCGTGATTCCACAGTGATGACTCGATACGCTTTCGAGCTTTTTCAATAAATCATTCAGCTTGTGTGTGCCAAATCGCGAAATATTTGATTGAAAGATCTGGAAAGTATTGACTTCAAGTTTTTAGTTTTATTTTTAAAATCCATTGAATTTTAAATGAATTGATTGGGGACAGTGATTCATAATGGAGTCAAATCAATTAATATTGATGGCAAGTTCAATTGCTTCGAAAGTCTGGAGGAAAAGGAAGCGAAGTTCGAGAGAAATATTTGGTGACACAAACATCCACGTTGGGGTAGTCCTCGTTACATTGGATGCTTCTTGGAACATTGACTACACATAAAATCTCAAACGAGGAGCAACAAAATTCACTTGCTTGCCGAACTCGAATCATAAATCGTAAAAGATACGCTGAATTGTGACATCATGAACTCATTTTCCATGAAGGAACATGCGACTTGCAACGGTTTCTGTGATATCTACGCACTGCGGTACCCAGATAGGAAGAAAGAGTAAAGAAGAAAATTCGTGGATACGAAGAATGTATAAAAATATCATTTTTGGCACAGATCCAAGGACCACGCGAGAGAAGATATCTTCATCTTGCTCGCGTAAACATTGGAAAACCGTTCTCCTCGTGTGTTACGTCGGATAAACTAATAATACGAAGGTTGCAAAGACGGAGAAAGATCAAGGATAGAATTTTTGGTAAATGCGAGGTGAATGATTAATTGTAAATCATTTCGAGTATTATCGTAAAATAGAGCAACGATTTCTAAAAAGAAAAAAAGACTTTCAGCATTATTTCCGCCTAAGATTTTATTTACCATCTCTGAGATCGTTATACTTTTAATGATGATCCGTCAACAATAATAAATGTCGATTATTTGCTGATGCTAAGCCGTTCTTTGATCCTCTTTTGCTCTGCAAAGAGAATAGCTCAAGATTTTGCCAACGCGATAAGACTAAAATTTCACCACGATCTTTTAATCTCAGCTCATGTGTGTTCAACTATGTTGTTTCAATCGTTTTTCTTTTCTCCGTCTCATCAGCACCAAAAAAAAAAATAAAAAGTAAAAAATTCACGAGGGACGCATAAAACTTACTCTGCTGAACTCGAAGAAAATTAGCGTCGGTCTCGCGCAAACATGCCAACTCTTGATGATCCATGGTGCGTCTGTACCCTTGCTGAGACGATGATCCACTTCTCGTAGGCAAAGTTGTTCCTTTCCTTAATAACGGCGCTGTTGGCGAAACACATTTGTTTTCCCTTGTACAGATATTTGTACAAAAATGTTTTTTTTTCTCAGATTTCCTTGCGCAAGGAAATTAGCGTGACAAAATGCTCGGGAAGCGGAAAAAAAGCTCAGACTAGCCATGAAATATGTGACGAAAGCTTATCAAAGTGCAATCAATGAAAGATTCTTATCAAATTGAGTTTATTAGTTCAAAATTTCTAACAAAACATAAGTCAATGTTTCTTACAAAAATTCATCAAATTTTTTTTTTTTTTTTTTTTTTAGTCGTAACATTTGAAATTTTGAACGAACAGACTCACTTTCAATCGGACCATTTTTTCAACAATAAGTGCGTAACGTGAGAGACAAACGTTATACGTACGAATGCAGATGTTTTAGTGGAAAAAAATGGAATTCGTTTATTTAAATGAAAATTCCATCCAAGCTACGTCATCGAAATGATTGGACGAAAATCGTGTTTTGAAGCAAAATCCACTAATTCTCGATGTACAAATGGATGACAAAATGAGCGACATTTTTTTTTATCTCACTTACGTTAAATAAAATGCCGGAAATGAATGAAGTAAAACGATTCTTTTATCACACAATAATCCTTTTTCTTATCGTTCCTTTTTTACTGATATGTCAAATTGATCAGCGGAAGAATTACGGATACGCGTCACTGAGCCGTAGCGTGTACATATATATATATATATATAGAAAATGTACAACAGCATTGCGGGTAATCGAAGTAGACGCAGGAAAAGTGCACCGGAGGCGCGTGGGCGTTCATTCATTTGTCTCTGTCTGCAATCTTGGCTAAGTCGGATTCTCGTCGGAGATACGATTATATAATTAGTAATTATTAGAATTGATTGTCAGTCTGTAATAGGGATTTGGAAAATATTCAATAACAATGATAAATACGCGTATCAGTCAAATATTAATAATTATTAATTTGATAAGAACGTGAACCAATGATTGATGATTTCTAATTAATTAAAAGCGTCGATACGATATTTTTATAACGGCAATACTTTGTCGGTTGTTACAAAAATGATCGATTGTAATGCACATTATTCGTCGTCACAAATTTAATATTTTTAAAATCATTTGATCAGTGTCGTTTTGAAAGAAAAAAAAAGTTTAAAACGTCTTTTTCAAAACTATAAGCAGTTTTTCAACTTGCAAAGTTATCTCTTCCTACTATTTGACGCTACCCACTTCGATTCGCTTACCGGGACGGATAATTCTCGTTCTAACTTTTGTTACGACTCTTACATTGCGAAAAAAAAAAAAAAAACAACTGAAAGAAGAGATCTCGAGTAACCGGAAACTGACACACACACATACACAATTTATTGTCTGTTTTTTTTGCATACGTTACTCGAGTACAGTTAGTACTTAAAGTACAAACTCTTGTGCAAAGAGGAATCCTTAATTCTCGAATGAAGAAAAAGGAGAATCTCGATGAATATTTTTTTTTCTCGAAAATATCGATTTTTTATCAAATAACTCATCTTCTTTTTAATAACTACGATCTTCTCGTATTTTTTTAACGTTTTCAGTGCAAAAAAAAAATAACTTCTTCAGCGTATACTCCAAAAATGTTCGAAACTCTAATAATTTGTAAAATTGATTGTTCACATTTTTTAATCAACAATTCCAGCAATTTTTAGTACGTTATACTTGAAAAAATAAATAAATAAATAAATGGCTCTTAAATTTGCATATAAAATTTTAAAGCCTACACACAGAATAAATTACGAGCAGAAAGAATAATTTATAAAAATATGTCGAAAGTAATACTTTCGATCGATGATCAATGATTTCTTTAAATGATCGTTCGATGTCTAACAATAGTGCAATACCCGAACAATGATTTTGAAAAATAATTCAATATGCTTATGCTGCTTGAGTCTGAGATGTGTTTTCAATGTGAAATTAAAGACTACAAGACTATAGTTCGTAACAGTGTAGGGTCGCTGTACTGATGTTCGGAAGAGCCGTATATGAGACGAGTAGACCGTGACTCATGTATCTCAATAGTCGCGTGGGAGGAATAACGAGACTGTCTTAACGCACGACCGATAATGATTGTTCGTATGTAATATTCTGGCTTGTCTGTCAATATATAATCGTGAAACCATTATAATCCACAGGTATGATCGAATAAATGACAGAAAAACAATCGAATAGTCTTCTAGTTAAAAAAATGATTAATTTCATTTAAAAATAACAATAATTTTCGAAATATCGTGAAATATCAATCGTTAAATATCTTTTCAAATCAACAGCGAAAGGAATAAACAAAAAAAACTAATAAAAGTTATTCGTTTGAATAAACAATTTTTCACATTCTCAAATGACTTTAAAATGAGTGAAAAATAGTATAAAATACTGAAAATATTCTTTGATAAACGAATTAAATAATAAATTATTTCAATTTTTGTAAATTGTTGAACGTTTTTTCAAGTAAAATAATTGAAAAATACAAAAAACATCGAACGGATAATTTGGAAAACCTCAGAAATATAATAAGTCACTCCAGCATATTTTTTCAAAGTCGAGGGGTAAAAAAGCAAAACTTTCAAACTAATCGGCGTGTCAGCGCTCTTAGGTCGGAACAAAAGGGAATCCGAGAAGGTCCTGCGGGACATCTCTGATGCTAAAGAGAGCAAAAATGTTGCTTGTCATGCAAAAATTCGCAAGCTCTTCATGCTGCTATGTCTCGTCCGTTCTCTGGCTGTTATGTGTTTTTTTTTTTTTAAAGAACGCGGAATGCTCAAATTTTTTGTTTTTCCTCGACAACGGCATTTCGCTTTCAACAAAACACTCTGTAGTATTTTTGGTCTCGAGTGGATGGGATCACGGCGAACAGATGTCAAAAGTTTGCAGTTGCGAAAAGAACAAATTGAAGTTGAACGACGTAGGAAAAATAAACATTTTAATTCTTCTTATTTTCTTTTTTTTTTTTCATACGACGTAAACGTACAAATTCAAGGAGAATTTTTACACTCAAGAAATTCAAAAGCAAATCATATTTATTGTGAATATTGCTTCGAGAAAAAATCGTCGATTGATTAATCGTAATCGCGAATTAACTGAAATATTTCATATAATTTAAATCAATCATTTTTTTCAACATCCTCTGCGTTATCTGAGAGCTTGGCCAGAATACTAACAGTTCTGCTTGATCAGTACGGTACGTAATAAAGCAGACACTGACCAAATGGAATCTAAAACCAGACCATGCATCGACCAGCTGACGCGAGCTCGATTCCTCGTCGTAACTCGTGCCGGGATAAGTATCGCTCGTTATCGATATACTCAGCGAACGATATATAGATATATACGGGCGTTTGTACACACAGAGGGAGAGACAGAGAGAAACAGTATAAAATAAAATGGAACGAAATGTTTAAAGACAAAGAAAAAGTACCGAAGGGTAAAAAAAAAGGAGAAATTGTAAAGCAATCGTAAATCTGAATAAACGCATCTCGTTAGGAGCGTAATTATCCGAATATTTATTACATGTTATCGCAGCAGACATGAAAGTCTATTACACAAAATTAAATGGAGTCTATTAAAGCGCGTATATCGAATTAAATGAAAGCTAAGCGATCAATTATCACACTATGAAAAACATGCAATAACATTCATAATTGATACAAAGAATTTTTTTCATGTTTCATCATTGCATTTATCGTGCTTTAATAAACTTCCAAATAATAACAAAGTCTACAAAAATAAGTAGAGTTCAAATTGAATATTTATTTCAAATAACATATCAAACAAAATAAAGGCCAATCAAATGTTCATGTTTACTTTGAAATATCATTGTGTTTAAAATATTTTTGTAACCATTTATAAAGGAAATTATACCTGGATAATCCAGAGGTATTTTATATATTTTTTAAACAATTAATTCTGGAGTGAACTATAAAATTTTGTCAGCATTCTGAATTCTCGTTAAGTTCGAAGTCTCGTACGACCATCACCAGCGATTATAAAACGAACAATTAGCAGAAAAATATTGCGAATCTACACGAATCGACGCAGCAGAAGATGATCTTGGTTACGCCTATTTTTAAGTCAGCAGTTGATACGAATATTAGCGTAAAGCGAGATGTTGATTCGCAATTGAGCAAGTTTGCACGTCGAGTTAAATACTATACAATTTCCGAGTAACCAAAGCACGGTATCGAGATATCGCGTTACACACACTGTGTGCCAATCTGCCGAGTATTGTGTTCTTGTGTTACACGGTAGGCAAGAAGAAGAAGAAGAAAAAAAAGAATAATAAGACGAAAAAAAAGTGAAAGAGAAACGAATACAAAAAGGCATTCTCTTCGTGAGCTTTTGTAGGAGACTGCGTGAGGATCCCGATCCTCCTCATACTTTCTGAGCCATTTTATCGTCATATTGTAGTTCTTCTTGTCACATAGAATATTACGAATCCTGACCTCAATGCAGTCGTTACTACTATCGTCATTAATTATCCGCAATTATGTGGGACTTGGTTCAAAAGTTGATCCTCAGGCTCGGGAGAGTACTCGAATTTGCAGTTTTTAATGTGTAATGCAATTTCCACAAGGTCGAACAAATGAGGATCGGTGGAACGAGTTCTGGACCTTTCGCGAGTGACCTATCGTGACTAGAATCTTTGAGCACCGAGATGCAGTTGTGGTGCGTACATTGTTTGCTGTTTAATTAACGAAGTAAATCGTCAAATGAACGGTACTAATTGCCAATCTGTATTATTTCTTTGTTTCTTTTTCTTTTCTACAAATACTATCGTACCGACGATGGAATTCATATCCGTTTATAATATACTGCTGATAAAATAATTGCCTCGAACCTGACAGTTAATTATGAAGTAACGAGAGCATTAAATATTTCTTCGGTGTGTTAACGTCGATAGAAAAAAATGGACTTTTGTGAGAATGTAATGTGCGGATCGCATATTTATGGGACGCACTGGAATATACATTCGTCGGTAGAATGCAACAGCATTGATTGTATTACGCAGCTATTAATAATTATGAGACTTAATCTTTCGTGCGTTTAATCATCAACTATTGGCGCTAATTAAATATAAATTCTGTATTGCGACCATCAATTTGTAGCTGGATTTTTCGTTAATAAATCATTTAAAAAAAACTTTCGTAAATATAAAAACTTTGAATTTCTATTTCAAACGTAGTTAAATTTAGAAAAGTGTCATTACTTTATCACTAAACTCTGTGAATGATTCCAATGTCTCGAGTAAATAGCCTTGAGAGAAAAATAGCCGACATAATTTGATTGAACGAATCTACGTCTTGATAAAAATCGTTCGATAGACTTTTTAATAAATTTATCACGATAAGCATTCGTGCCGGACGAAAAAAGCCATACAAGCGATCTCTGACGTTGAAGGATTACTCACAAACGCTACTGTCACTACTCGTCGCGTCCTCATCGATGTTGTATTCGCAATTATTCTTCTTCTTTCGTCTTATTATAGAGCTCCACATTTTCCTGTGGGTCAACATTTTTTTGTTCTTCTTGCTTTCAAACACTGTTTTTAAATTTTAATAACCCACCAGTGTGTAACATCGAGCTTATTACGAAGAGTCTTCGAAAAAAGGATAAGCTAATAAACTCTTGGGGTTCGCAGCACTTATTTCACTGAGAAACACTTTTAATCGTGTAAAAAATCAGCATAAACTAGACTTCACAATCGAGACATATTTCGATCGTACAAAAATGATTTTTCTTCGCTATCGAAGCATTTTTGAATATTCTCTAGCAGAAGACTTATGCGAAAAACATATTACGAGTCAATGGATAATTGTCGACGAAACAAACGGGATCAAAGTCCTTAAAAAAGGAAAAAAAAATGTTCTCGCGATTAAAGCGATACGAGACGAGAAATCGTATTCTCCTTATATCGCTTCATTTGCACACAGTACTCGTCGTTTTACACACTTTCGCGATAGAACACATCAAGCGCTCATAAACGTCGATCACACAAGCTATACACTTGCGGAACATCTGTAATGGTTCCGGTGCGCACACTCTTATTAAAACGGTAAATATATTTTCACTCGATCTTGATGATGAAAAATTAAAGAAAAAGATGTAAAAATAAAAATGGTCCGTTGAGACAGCAGCAAGTGAAGAGTGTTAAGTTGGCGACGAGTTAGATTTGATTTCTCGTAACGGATCGTTTGCTTCGAACTCGGTACGTCCCAGATACGAATGACATTAATAATAACGGTTGAAAATTTCTCGACAAACTGGAAGCATTTTTTTACATCGCCCTTTTTTCTTAATTTTATTGTTTTAATGCGATCACTTCACCGAGCGGTTTGAAGGATCATGGAATTTCAAACGATCCCGTATCACTCGTCACGCAATTAAGAATTATTTATACACTCTGATGGAAACGTCTTAGAAATCCAAAATTAATTTATGCTTTATTTTTTTTTTTTTACGCCTAACTAAGAGGGAAGAGTTCGAGAATTAAACGTCGTGAACGTTAAAGCACTTGTCTCATTCTGGCTTTCATTTCTCTACTTTTACTGTGCGATCTTTCGTTGCCCCGTCGACGTCGGCGACGTCGTCATCGTCGCCGTCTCATATGGCACCATCAACGACAACGTTGCTGGGAACGAAAAAAGAAAGAGAGAGAACGCTTTATCGTATATCCGGGACAGCGAGCGCGGAAAAATGATTTTTTTTTCTTCTTTTTTAATACGATATCACAAAATACTCAACATGACATGACACGATCCGTGACATGTTTCGAAGTACATCGAGGGTGGAGATGGACGTGTTAATTTACATTTTTAATCACCGCTTTTATTGCATTTTTTTCGGAGATCTATTTTATTTTTTGACTTCGTAAATTTTTAATTTAATTGATTATCTTTTTACACAACAACCAAATAAAAAGATTTTCAATTTCGACATTATTTTATTTTATTTTATTTTTTTAAGCAATTACGAAAAAAAAATCGTGACGAATTTTTTTCACGATGATTAACGCACTCTTCCCCGCTTCTCCAACGGGTCCAATGCGAATTTCAAATATTTCTTAGTTCCACGAAAAAAAAAAACAAAAAAAAAAGCAATCACAAATTAATAAATTGAGTATCGACGCTTGTCGAAGTTGTATAAGAACGAAGTCGACGCTCAGACTAAACGAAAAACTGTCACAATGATGCTGAAAACGTCATCGTGTACTACACGTACTTGAATGGCTCGTGTGAAATATCGAGGATGCGGTCGTCGGTTGAGATAAGAATACACTGTTTGTTTTCTTTTATTTTTCCCCTATTCAAGTCACCAGTACGAACGAATCACGGATCGAATATAATGGCTCGGTTTACAGAGTTTCCGTCATCAGTCAATTTTCAATAACGTTTTGACATTGAATTCCGGCCTTTTCAATGTCAGAAAATAGCAAAATTATCCAGGCTGAAATGTATGCTTATTTTTCCATTTAAATTCCGCTCGAAAATATATTTCATAAAATGTTTTAACACATTGAAATAATAATGTGAAACATCTTTGGATTGTTATGATTAAAAATTTCGAAATATTGAAATTACCAACTGAATTTTATTATGTTAAAAAAATAATGTAAGAACGAATGTTGTATAATATTCAACAAAAATTAAAAATAGAATTCCAAATTTCGTGTATTGATAACGTATACAAGAAGATTTACGTATAATCGTTTGTGGAATCAGCAGCAGAGAAAATAATTATTTCGTCGAGGTCGTTTATTCGTTCCCGAAGGAAAAAATAGCACAAATCTTTTTTTTGTGTCGATTTTGTTATGTATATACGCGTGCTTATCATATTTAGAGTCGTGATATACATAGCAAAATGTCGTATCTACTCGTCGATTATAATTCCAATGGTTGATTCCATCAAAGTGCCGCATTGTCTCATCGGATTCAATGACGAAAACACGCGAGAGAATCTAATAAATGCATGCTCATGTATGCACTTGTCCACGTGATCTTTTATTGTACACGAATTACTGAAGAAAAATCCGATGATAACGTCATTGTTGATTACGTAATCGCGATTTAAAATTTCACACGGGGTTTCGTAGTATCAGAACAGGAAATAAGGAACTTCCTCTTAAATTAGAACGTATATAAACTAAATCGTAATTCTAATTACGAAAAAAATATGTCAACGATCTTAAATGATCATTATTATCTAATAACACGAACGAATTATCAATTTATAAAAATTAATATATTTTATTAACACACTTTAATTACCCTTTTAGATTTCACTTCAGAATAAAATATTATTATTAAATTAATGAGGTTATATTTGTGTGTTAATCTAGATTTCTGACCTCGTTTTCACTGTAAATTTCCCTGTCGTATTCGTGACTTTTACTGTGAGGAAAATTGATCCTTTCATTGTGAATCTCAGTGATAAATCTCAAGGAGTGGCCGGACGCTCGAGAAAATTAGTTTTGCAACACACGAGCTGGTTTGCGTTCTCGAGAAGAAATCTGTTTTTTTTTCTTTTTTAAATTTTATTTTTTGCAAAACGATCAGAGTTTAAGCAAATTAATGAATAACACTTTCTTCATGTTCTATCGTTTTTTGGTATCTTTAGAAAAAATTAAATGAAATGTGATTGTTCGTCGAGAAATCGTTCGCTTTCTTGGATGACAGCTATTGTTTAAACATTATATTTAACAAAGACGCTTCTTGCGCATCGATATAATTGAAGTCCAACAAGCTTTATTACACCTATAGAACGTTCATTTTTTTCCTCGTCACATTGCGTCATATCCTTCGTCAATGTGTCGTCTTTTACGGATCGCGATGCTTCGATAGCCAACAATTGAATCGAGAAAAAAAGGCACTGGCCTTGGTATACCCCATCACGTTCGAAGATCCGCCAACAACGGTTAATTTTATCGTAATTAATTTTTTTCTTGATTCAAGCACTTCGTGCTTCTCAATAATAATGCAAAAAAGAGATTTACAAGAGGATTGAGAAAATTTTGGCATTAACAAAAAGTTATGTCTATAAAATTAAGAACTTTTTAAGAGCTAATTAAGTGCTAAAGAATAAAAATTTGAGCTTCACCTCTTCTTAGTAAAAACCATGGCGTTGTCAAGTTTTGAAAAAGTTAGAACCGCCACAATATTTTTATGCTCGATGACAATTTTTCAAAAGCTAAAATTAAGAACTTTTTAAGGGGGGAAAGTCATGTAAACGTACGTTTTTGCAAGATTTTTTTATAAAGAAATCTTAATAATAATAAAAAAAAGAAATAAAATTTTTATTATTATTAATAAATAAATAATAATAATAATAACTGAATAAAATTATTAATAAATAATATTATTAATAAAATTATTAATAAATAAATTAATAATAATAATATATAATAAAAATAATAATAAATAATAACTTTTTTTATTATTTAATTTATTATTAATAAAATTATTAATAAATAAATTAATAATAATAATATATAATAAAAATAATAATAAATAATAACTTAATAAAAATAAAAATAAAAGAAATAAATTTTTTTAAAAAGAAAATAAAAAATATAAAGAAAGGCTATTGAATTAACGGGGTCACCCCGTATGACGGCCGGTTTTTCTAGCCTTTTTTGGGATTTTTTTTGACGAACAATAAAAATATAAACATTTGAACTTTTTACTATATATTTATTGATATTTCAACAGTAAGTCAGAATATTTTCAGACCAAAATCTTCATCAGAATGTGTGTTGCACCACTCCAAAGGCATCCATGTCGAAAAAAAGTTTGCCACGATATCTCAAAAACGGTTTGACCGATTGCTTTGAAATATTAATGGTAGTTTCAGCACACGTATAGTCATCGATTAAACTAAAATAATGCAAAAACTCCGAGCCGTTTTTTTTTTATAACAAAATAATCGAAAAAAATCATGAAATTTGAAAATAATTTTTCAAAAACATGTCAATTATTCAATTTTCAATATTTTCGAATAATTCCAATTCATCCGATAGCCACAGCTTCACAGATTAAAATGCCGTTTGGTTTTTTGATATCAGATAAACCAATCAGCCGGAATCATGGAGAAAGTCGACAAACTTTTTTTCGACATGGGTGCCTTTGGAGTGGTGCAACACACATTGTGATGAAGATTTTGGTCTGAAAATATTCTGACTTACTGTTGAAATATCAATAAATATATAATAAAAAGTTAAAATGTTTATATTTTTATTGTTCGTCAAAAAAAAATCCCAAAAAAAGCTAAAAAAAACCAGCCGTCACACGGGGCGACCCCGTTAACATAAAGCATATCTCAAAATATACGATGTAAGGTATATTAACAAATTTTTTTAGACTAAAATATTTCAAAATGGCGGCGCCACAGCTGCTGAAAGTCGGCACCTCAAATTCGCGCCGTGTAAGTCTCAAATCTCAACTAAAATAAAAAAATCAAATTTTTATTGTTAAAATACATTAATACGCTTTGCACGACGGAGAGAAAAAAAAATTAAAAATTTAGGATCATTTACAAAAATACAAAAATTAGTGATTTTTTTTCAAAATCGTCCTAAATTTTTAATTTTTTAATTCTTTTTCTTTCCGTAATGTAAAGCGTATTAATGTATTTTAACAACAAAAATTTGATTTTTTGATTTTCGTTGAGATTTGAGACCTGTAGGCTGCATGGTGCAAGTCTGAGGTGCCGACTTCGAGCAGCTGTGGCGCCGCCATTTTGAAATATTTTAGTCTAAAAAAATTTGTCAATATATCTTACATCGTATATTTTGAGATATGCTTTATGTTAATTCAATAAACTATTCCATTTCTTTATAAAAAAATCTTGAAAAAACGTACGTTTACATGATTTTCCCCCTTTGAGAGCTAATTAAGTGCTTTAAAATAAAACTTGGAGCTTCACTCCTACTTAGTAAAAACCATGGCAAATCTTGAAAAAGTTAGAACCGCAAAAATATTTTTATGCACTATCACAATTTTTTAAAAGCCAGAATTAAGAGTTTTTAAGGAGATATTTGAGTGCTTACAGTACAATTTCGGAGCGGTACGTCTTCCCACGCAAGTTTGCCGTACGAAGCCCGAAAAACAAGAAAACTCGTATTGATGCAATTTATTCGAGTCGTTTTAAGAATTTCGAAGTGAAAAATTGGAAATTAACATATAGCGATAAAACAATTTAATGCTCCATCTTTTTATATCCGAACTCGCCATGCTTGTCCGAAAAGTGGAAAACAATTGAAATTCGCGCGACTTCTTCGACTTTTTCGAAAAATTTCAGAGTCAGGAATTAATAGACATTAAAAATGATAGAGAAATCTCGAGCACCATGCTTTTCTATATTAACTTGTCGCACGAGGCCCAGTCGAGCGAGAAAAAGCCCAAATTCACGAAAATTTATCGAAGTTTTTAAAAATTTCGGAGGCGAGAATTGAGAGGTACGGAATTATTGCATAAAAAATTTGGAGCTTTCTCCTTCTCTATCCGAACTTACCAAACGATACTAAAAAAAAAGAGCGAGAAAGCTCTAAATCATGCGATTTTCTCAAATTTTTTTGACGAATTTCGACCGCAAGCATCAAGAGCTGAGGAATAGTCGTAAAAAAAATTTCGAGCTTCATCCTTTTCCATCTTAACCTGCCATAAAAGACCCGAAAAAGCTTAATTCAAGATGATTTTTTAAACTTGGGTTGAAGAGTTTTCAACGTAAGCATTTAAAACTATAGAATAATCGTAAACAAATTTGGAGATTAAACCTTTTCCTCTCAACCTACCACAGAAGGCCCATAACAGGGAAAAAGGTCAAATTCATCCGATTGAGGATGAGTTGAGGGAACAGAGATAATCACCCATTCAAAATTTGTTATCAACATTTTTTTCGATAACACACAATCGAAAAGAAAATTGGAAATTTTTCCAAAGACGTAAAGTGTGAAAAATCCCACGGATGTAAAAAAAAAGAAATTTTCGCAAATTCGATCAAGATAGCGAGAAGAAAATTGAGTTTTTCTGTATAATTTTGTGAAGGTGTCAATCCAATTTCTCATTTTTTTTTGTTCTCTTGGCTATACTTTTCCGAGGCCGAGAAATATGAACGTGGGAACATATTCCATAATAGTAAACGCCGGGCTTCATATTCCCGTAATAACAGAGACGTCGGGTCTGATAAAATTCAGGGAGGAAGTGAGCCGAAAAGATTGCAAAGTAAGAGCGTCGTGGACGAGTATCTTTTGCATCTTTTCTGCTTACATAGAGATCTCTCGTCGATCGGATGACGCGCGAGAATGTGAAAATTTAGTTAACCCGAAGAGAACAAGAACAAATATGCTTCTGAAAAAAAAAAAAAAAAAAAAACAACGAGATTGAGAAAATCTCATGTCATTCCTGTCTCATCATTTTTTTCATAAGCTTTCTAGCATCTTTGTGTATTTCTTTACGAAACTGAATATTCTGTACTAATAAAATAAAACGACGAAGAATAACGAATTGAAATAAGAATAACATAACACTGTGAAAAAAAATCCCAAACGCAAATACAATCCTTATCGACGACAGAAAATTGAATAAAAAACAGAGAAAAAATTTTAGAGGCTAAGTTCAAATAAGAGAAAAATACTTCAGTTAATTAAATTAATTAATTCAATTGTAGAGTATTGCGTAAGATAACTAGCGGATTTCCTGTATAAAAATCACTTGATAAAGTCATAGATATACTTTTGTGGAATTACCACCAGAGGTCTATTCTTATCAGAGGTTAATAAAGCAGTCCATAACATAAAATCGACATATTTGACGAATTCTTTTGAATGACGTTAAGTTTTATTGACTGCAGACATTTCAGAAATCTGCAAGACCGATCGGTGGTTTAATCATCCGAAATGCTTTACCGGAAGAGAAAACAGTAGAGAACTGCACCGAGTTCTCTTCGGATAATGAGGGTAAGGAAGGAATCAATGTTATCTTGTTTATACTCCGAGAAAAGTACAGAAATTCTGCCCTCCACTGAATTGTCACAGACTGTTTGGATTTTTTTTTAATTGCCTGCATCAGGTGGCAATTTTTTAAATAAATCTTTTGAAAAAATGATGAACCACTGAATGATTCGTGATTTGTGAAAAAAAAAAAAAACAAATCCATATAGTCAATGTGGGGAGTTCAACTCAGTGGAGGTGAAATCGTGTGAAACATTCGTCAAGGACACTTTTCATGAGTTTTAATTTAAATATTCGTAAACAAATGTGTACAATTATAACGAATCACTAGGATATTTGGAATAACTCGCAATTGCGAATAAATTGATCTAAAATACCACTATTGTAAATTGCGAATAAAAATGCTGATCATTAAAGATAATCCTTTAATTAATAAGTGAAAAAATCTATACTTATGTTCAAATTCGAATTTAACGACTCAATTCTCTTAACTAGGTCAATGGTATTGTATAAAATAAATAACGATTCATTATCTGCAACACTGAAAACCCAATTTTGTTGAAACATTCAAATATTTTGTTGGACGTATTCAACAAAATTATTTCGTCCAGGCAACCAAATTTTCAATGTTTCAACAAAACTTCGTTCAACTGAAACGAAACTTCGTTGATACAATAAAACATTTTGTTGGCTAGACAAAATAGTTTTGTTGAACGTATCCAACAAAATATTTAACTGCTTCAACAAAATTGGCTTTTCAGTGAATAAGATAACGATTCATTTTCTAATAATAATTCTACATTTTCTAAAATAGTTGAGTTAATTTTATCGAGGATTATTTCCATGTGTGCACGAATAACATTACGTTCAAAGACGATTCTTGCAGATGGCATCAATTGAATTAACGTCATATACTGTTGTTATGAAAACAATGAATCGCTCGTTAAGGGATGCGGCACAGGACTTTATTGACGTCAGCTCGAAACAACGTGGTTGAGAATCGAGACAAAGCGCAATTAATGCGTTTTCACGTCGAGCTTTGATGGTCAGTCAATCGCTGGTCCATTTAAACGTAGATTATGAAAATAGATGCAGTAATAATTACAATCAACGATCGTGATGATGTCAATGCTGTGAAACTGACTCTGAGAACATGCAAATTGGTAGAGTTCCATCGTATTGAATTTTTCGAAATGTCATATTTATTTATTCGGCAAATTTATCCTGTCGTTTTTTAAATTTAAGAGTAACATCTTCAAAAATAAACATTTTGAAAAATCATTGCATAGGATCATTGCGTTTCCTACTCGATTGACCAATTAAAAATAAATCAATCACATTTCGTAGTAGTTGAAATGAATATATATTTTTTTATAAATATTTCACATTATTTTTTCATCGTAAAAGAATGATGCAACGACCTGAAGGTTCGTATCACACAATGAAAAATGGAAAAAGCGTTTCATATAAAAAAGCGTGATTTGGACAAACGTATTAAGCTCTTTTTCAAATTCGTTAGAAAAATTGGAGGCATTTGTGTGAAATAATGTCTCAATGACCAATTTGGTGCAATTTCATTCAAATGTCATATTTTTCAGCTCAGTTTAAATTCAGAGACCAAAAATATTGCATTTAGTGTAGCGTGGTGTTAGTGCGATAAATGTCAAAAAAAAAAAAAAAATATTTAATTGTATAAAAACGTGTGTTTGAAGGAGTCTTTTGTGAGTTATTTTGAAAAATTTATCAACTGCTTGATTATACAATATTGTGATTTTTTTTCTCAAAAGCTAAATCGCCGAAAAAAGTATCAAAAAAAATTATCCAGCATAAGAAATGATTTTATTATAACACTGAAAATCCAATTTTGTTGAAACAGTAAAATATTTTGTCGGATACGTCCAACAAAAATATTTCGTCGAGGCAACAAAATGTTTATTGTTTCAACAAAGTTTCGTTTCAGATTAACGAAGTTTTGTTGAAACATTCAAAATTTTGTTGCCTGGACGAAATAATTTTGTCGAATACGTCCAACAAAATATTTTAATATTTCAACAAAATTAGGTTTTCATTGAATACTTCGTGAACAACTCTAACTCCGGTTGCAGTTTTTTCGCGGATTCGTAATCATTTTGGATCAATTAAAAAATAGCTATCATCGCAATAATTTATCATCGATTAACCGGTGTAAATTTTTTCATGAAACAATTCGAACAACAGATTTATTATATTTTTAATGATTTTTCATAAAAATATAGAATTATAAAACTTACCTATTGGCGATGCGGTGTTGGCTTCGCGTAGGCTGACGGTTTCCGGTTCGATGCCTGCTTCGTCCTCCTCGATGAGGGGCGGAGGGGGCATAAGAGGTCGAGACTCGTAACCCCAGTGCTGACGAAACGCTCGGGCACCCCCGTCCAGACGTACACGGGGTAGTTCAACGAACATTGCATCCCCCAACTAAAAAAATTGACACAAAGTTCCCCGTTTCATTATAAATGCAAATCATATATATTCACGTTCAACAATTAATCAAAATTCCATCCCGTATTAAATTGAGGACAGAAAACGTTCGAAAAAAAACTGACGGGAATCAGGATTCAATTTCACCGATAAAATCTAAAAACTGTAATACAAATAATATTCTTATAAACTGTGATTAATCAACATTGATATTTATAAAATTTCAAGATTTTATTTTTATTCAACGACCTGAATTACCGAGTAACAGGTTATTATCACTGCAGGGTAAGAGTAACGCAATATTTTACGAAAAATCGTACCCCAGGATAAATCACCAAACCACTAACCGGAAAATAATTATATAATTAAAAGTACTCACGAAACCGCGAACAACATCGATTTTCGCAAATGACGAAAAACGATATAATTCTTTGTGAGACATTAATTATTCTTTTAATCCATTCATTTGCAAACGAAATCGATGAACAATAACGCAAATGAATTAAGCTTGTTTCAACGTTTGCAGGCACGGTACGAAATTGTGATGAATTTTATTGGTTATCGAATAAATAATCCAGAAGATATAAAATCGAGGTGCCCGATACACTAATTATCTCATCAATTATGACGAAGTGAGTTTAATGACTAGGGTGGTCATGACGAACCGGCTATGAACACCTGCCCGTAACTTAAACCGCGAGAACGCCTCTGGCAGTGAGCCCAGTCGAGACTATACTGACTGCTAAAGTGTCTGAAATGTTTATCTCAAAATATCGTTGATTGACCCGACGACTCGATGACGTCACTTAATTAAAGCTAGTTCAACGCCGTTACACAGTTATGAAGTGAACGCGGTTTATTCGTTGATTTTTTTCGTCATTGTTTCTTGTGCGGTACGGTGACGAAAAATGCAGAGAATATACGAACGAGCCTCCAGGCTATAAAGTCGCCCTGCCCCCGCCCCTTTCGACCCGTTTGCTTGGATTCTCCGGACTTTCCAATGCATCCAATGTAATATAACAATTCAGTATGTACCATGGAAGCCTCGAAATAATCAGACGATAAATCTGAATCATTTCCTAAAACGAGTTAAATCATCGTCTCTATAAATAATCGAGACAAAAGTCTTCCTTTTCGCCATTAAATCATTTATTTAAATAAATCATCATTCCATTCCAAAGTTTCCCTCTAAACGGTCCGTTGCAAATTCTATCATTTATTTTGATCTGTTCTCAAAAGTGTAAAAATATCATTTTAATTGATCCATTAACTGAACCTGCATTCAAGTCATTAACCCTTTGAGCCATGGTGGGACATACGTTGTCCTACCTTTTTTGCAGTTATTTAATTATTAAACTATTATTTTAACAATTATTATCGGATCTTTCGGATCTACATGGTCCCTAGGACATTCATGAATGTAGAAAAAAATATGAACAGTCATTATTTGTTAATTGCACAAATGCCACATATAAATAAATAGTCGAATTTCATACTTTTTCATTAAAAAAATCATTTTCTACTAATCTACTAGGCAAATCGGAATGGAAATTTTTTCGCAAACTTGATACACTTCAAAGATTATTACAGAATTTTTTCGAAATTTTTCGTGCGGTGATTTTTGTTTAAAAAAATAAAGATGCAGTCATTTCTGTACTATGTCCAAACTCACAATTATATTCGTCAAAAACTTTCACTTTGGGAGTTTCTCGCATTCGAATTTAAAGAAAAAGTTTTGTTATTTTCAAAATTCAAGATCACGGGACCAAAAACGAACCCAAATAGATATAAAAATGAAATAGTTACGTATACTTAAATTGGTTTTCTCGCTTTTAGCTTTATCCGGAACTAACGACGGGAACGTAGTGAGTAACTATAGAGGAAAATCAAACATTTGATTGAATTTGTTGAAATTTCAGCCTTCGGGTCTTACTAAAGAAGAATTTCTTTACACTCGATTATTCTGCTGCACTGAATATCTATCTAATCGCCAACAATTTTAGTATTGACTGAAACTAACAATACGGTAACAAGTTCACAACATAAACTTTTATTGGACTAGAATGTTGTTGCAGCTGTATTCAAGAAAATAAAAATGATAAATATTCGTAACCAGGTAACCGAGAATCTCTTTAACGGACAACACCACTGTGACGGCTTCAAAAAATCGATTTTTTGAAAACCATTTTAAAAAATCTAAAATACTTTTAAGATTGAAATGCCGTTGGACCCAGGTCGAAAAAATAATTATTTTTGTAGATATTGAATATTTTGTGGAGCGGTGCAGCGGTCCGCGACGCTCGGGATCCCAACTTTGAACGCGTTTTTCTCAAAACCACTTTTTTGAGTGTGGCACGCAGCAGAACTCGAGCAATTTTTATCCGATCGACTTCAAATTTTTACTGTATAAATAAAAGTAGATTATCTAGAGAAGTACATAAGATTTTTTCGATATCTCAATAATTATAAAAGTTATAGCCTATTTTCGACGAGAAATTTTGCTCAAAAATCATTCTTTAATTTCAAAGGCGTGCCTATTTTTTAAAAATCAATATTTTTCCAAATTCCTATGTACTTCTCTTCAAAATATCATATTATTAACGAAAACACTCGGTATTTTTTTTCAGATCGACGTTGAAGAGAGTTCTGCTACGTGCCGCGAACCACTGCGAAGATGACGCGAGAGCTTCCCCAGCGCCACCATGCGGCGTGAAAAATGTGAAAAAAAATGTTTTTTTATACATTAATAAACAAGGAACAAAACCCCAAAAAATTTTTTCGAATATCTCTTTTTCTTCCCACAAAAAAAAATTCTTGAAAAATGTGAAAAAAATAGGGGGTCACAGTGGTGTTGTCCGTTAAATACTCGTGTTTATCCAAATCCAATCCCTTTCAATATTTTAGTCTGCCATTTCGAGTTTTTGAATTTTTTGTAGCGGATTCAATATGGCGGACCAAAATGTGAAAAATCACTTGGTCCCAAGCCTACAAATAACGAGTTCACGCAATCCCAAAAAGGTACAAATACCGAGTTTCGATAATATCAAGTAATTATTTCCATTTTGGTTCGTTATATTGGATCCGCAAATTTGAATTTCCAAATTTCGAGTTCAGATTCGTAATCCGCGACCTCAAAAATCGGTGGATACCGAGTTTCAATAATATCAAGTATTTTTTTATATTTTGGTCCACCATATCAGATCCGCCATTTTGAATTTCCAAATTTTGATTTCAGATTCGTAATCAGCAATCGCAAAAACCTACGAATATCGAGTCTCATAACTATCAAGTAATTTTTTGTATTTTGGTCCGCCATATTGAATCCGCCAATTTGAATTTCCAAATTTTGACTTCAGATTCGTAATCAGCGAGCCCAAAAATCTACGAATACAGAGTTTCATTAATATCAAGTAATTTTTTGTATTTTGGTCCGCCATATTGGATCCACTATTTTGAATTTCCAAATTTTGAGTCCAGATTCATAATCGGCGAGCCCAAAAACTTGCGAATACCGAATTTCATTAATATCAAGTAATTTTTTGCATTTTAGTCGCCATATTGGATCTGCCATTTTGAATTTCCAAATTTCGAGTTCAGATTCGAAATCAGCGACCCCAAAAACCCCAGAGTACAAAATTTCGAGTCGATTGCACGTAAGGAAAAAGACGTCCATTTTATATCGAAAAAGCAGAATTTTCCCGATATGAAAAGGTGTCACTAGCCCTCTATGACGCTTCTCGTCGGTATGCAATTTTTTCCAGTTTTTTTTTTCTCTGTTTCAACACTTTTACAGATGATACACGGTTGAACAGCCTGACGAATGGCCGATGGTTGAAGCGAGTAAATTAATACGAAAACGAGTGTGGTTCTCGTCACTACCCAATTAACGATATATGGCGAAGGGCGAGTGGTGCGAACCACGCTTCTACTGCTTTTCAGTATAAATTCGATCGTGGTCGAATGAACCCAATGAACGCGAAGTGAAATGAATGAGTGAACACAATGTGCGAACATTATATAGAAAAAACGAAGCTAATAAATCTAAAACAAACGTGCAAACGCGGAAATTTAAATGATCAAGCACTACAAATTTAATCTGTCAAATCCCAGAGAATCCCAGACACGATGAAAAACATGCAGTAGTTGAAAACGATTCAATAATTATTATCATGACTCATATTTAACGTCAAATAAACCGGAAATTGCATTGAAGAATGGTAAAAACATTCCATTAAAAATGTATTCTGAATTTTTTTACAACAAAAATCACGTTCGAAAATTAAATTTGACAAAAGCTTCGACGAATAAATGTTTAAAACGTATTGAATGTGATTCTATTATTCGTATTTATATTCGGGCGCACACTATTCTCGTGAAGTTAAAATTCCCCAGAATTTCCAGCACTGTAAATTCATCCCTTTCTATTTGAACTACTCCGCATACATATTCATGGCTACAAATCTATATAAATATATATAGAGAGATGGACATAATATAAAAGTGTACGTTCGTATGTGTGCGAGAAGGGAGTCGAGAGCTTTCCAGTCATCGCGTTAACGCAATTATTACCACGGTGCGAACGAATGTGTCCAATTATGCAACACACACGCCTATCAGAATCCCCGATAGTTCCTAGTGCCCACATACGCGTATAATATCCACATGTATTTATAATGAATGAAGTACTCATAGTATCGCGAAGTAACGCTACCAAATGGTGAGGAAAAAAGAGAGAGGGATCCAATTAGTATATTCGCATTCTTTCGGGTGGTATCGAAGCAGTGGGGTCTGATGACCGCCTTTTCCCGTAAGTGTCCCATTAGTTTAATTGGTCCCCGGTTATATTCCCCGTTATAGATATATTCTTTCGCGTGTACTTACGAGCGTATAAAATACACTGGGTTTGCTGCATTATTGAAGCTGTGAATATGCCACGATATTAAGATTGCATTTTAAATGTTCATGCTTCATTATCGTCGTTAAATACTCCAAATAGGTATATATGGTTTTACAACTAATACTTCTATACACGTCATGCAGGAGAAACAACAACAATGGGCCAACAAAATGGATACAACAAGAGAGAACGTACAAGAGTATGAAACGATTATTAAAAGTTTCTACTCGACACGATAATGGTTGCAAAATAGAGTGACTCGACAGATTTTTATCACAACGATTATCAATCGATAAACATTAGCGACATTGTGATAGAAAAAGTTGACGCAATTGCAAATCGTGTCGATGAAACATTCGGATTACATTTGTAAACACACATTTATGGATTTCGAACGAAAAAAAAAAATAAAATTAAAAAAAAAAACAAATTAACGTCGACAATACCTTTGTGTGAGACTTGAACATACATCCGGTCCCGGCAAATAGCTGCGTCCCAGTGAATAAAAAATGAGAATAAAAACGTGATTTATAAAGATTTGCGATTATGATATAGGAGACAGAAATTTTATGGTCAAGTGATTGTTACATTGTGCGCATATTATCAAGAATCCAATTCTACTTAACATATTATATTATTATATATAACGAGACTAAATTCAAAGAGAAGGACGTTCTCCAACGTTCATAAAATCACAGATATATACCCAAAATAATCATTACAGAGTCTCTAAAAAATTATTACAGCTGAAGAAATGAAGCAGGACAAAAATTTTTTTAAGAAAAGTCATACCGAAATACTTTTAAAAAATCCCCATCAAAGTATTCATCAGAATAAAGAGCTAAGATTTTATGAAACCAAGGATATCTCATTAATTAAGGTTCTGAATCATAATTTATGGAAATTTACGAGCGTGGGTTGTAAAAGAAAAAAAAAATCTAGGTCATAAAGTTCCGGGTATGGTTGTGAGGAGATCTAGACTACCGACGTAAGAGATTCTCGCGAGCGATCTCGATCTCTCTCTCTCGTGGTCGATGTTGCAGCTGCTTTACTGCTCGCTGCTGCCGCATCTTCGTCGCAAGATCTTTTGAAGATGCTGCAAGAGTGAGTATGCTGAGGATTATCCTACTCGGACAAGATATCTCGTCTCGCCTCCACCATCTGTTGCCAGTGGATGGCGGAGAGAACATCAAGTACACAGATCGGTAAAACGACATCGCAAACATTGTTTTTCCTTTTTCCTATCTCTCGAGGCAAATATTTAATTATTATGACCCGAGAACGAATAAAAACGTGGGAGATTTATGCGTAAATATAAAACGTTTATAAAGAAAAAAAAAAAAACGTTATGCTTGTAATTAAATCAGGAATGACGTCAAATTATAACAAAATTTCATTCACAGACAAAAGTCTCCCACATGTAAATTTATAATTATAATTTTCTATTATCTATATGCTCTGAATGTATTTTCATACAATCTTCAACCTTTGTACTTTATTCCACATCCTTTGCCTCTTCCTTTCTCGTCTTATCTCGACCTGGCTACTAATTGAAAAAGTTTATCCAGCCCGTGCGAGATCCCTGGTTTTAAGACGAGAAGATGAGAGGAGCGTTGTAAGGATCAAGAAGAAAAGGAAACGAGCTAGTCGAGAGACTATTACAAAAGTCGAGTTCAACCAAGTGTTCGAGTGCTCGAAGTATACACCTGTTTTTGAGAGTATCATGGTATAGAACACTCGCTCTGATTATGACAATAAATGTTCCTGTGTTCGTTCACTAATTAGTGAGAATTATTAATTAATAAATTCCAACAGCTGGCCACGATCTGTCAATACTTTTGCACTTTACTGAATTTTTTTAAACTTTTTTTTTTAACTTCAGAATTAAAGTTTCCTTTTCTACAAATCTTTCAATAAATCCTCGAGTCCCTTCGACTCAGACTTGCTTCACAGGCCTTACGAGTCATTCGTGACAAAGAAAATTCGTGTTAGATGTTTGACCAAAAGGAAGATTTTCTGTAGCGTGCATTTGGCTCGTTCTTTCGAGAGAAACTCGTCGAGTTGGTAAATCCGGATTTTCGGCGCACTAGTGCACCGTCGAGAGGATATAGATTCGCGGGAAGGAAAGGTGTTCGAGATGGAGAACAATTTTTTTTTTTTTTTTTTTTTTCGTTTCCCGGTGAAAACTTTTGTGAGCCAGAGCTTTTCAAACGAGTCAAATAGAATGATAAAAAAAAAGTAGAAAAAAATAAATAAATAAATAGAAGAAAGTGGAACCGAAGATAGTTCTGGCTGTGGTTACATCTGGAACGCGAGAATCGCACGAGCTCTCTTTTCGATTCAAGTATCGCGTGAATTTATAACGAGAGAATTTATAACGAGAACGCGAGCTACTTCCAAAAGCTCTTGCGAAAAAAAGAATTGCCCCAACTCCGTACACCAGCTGCTGTATTACTCTGTTTATATATATATATATATATATAGATATATGCAGACCTATACATATTTCATCCCTTTTCGAAGGTTTCATACGGCCTTTCGCGAATAAGGAAGCGCCCGAGGAGCACTCTGGCCTCGTTCGCCTATTATACGTGCTACGCTGCACGTATATACACGTATATTTAACTGGTGCTTCTATATAGAATTGGGCTTTCGCCGTAATCAGACCAATGGAGGCCTTTACCGTGGCCCTTTCGCAATGTTCATATGGATATTCGGTGAAAGCAAGCTTTCAACGTAACCTTTCAACGAAAGAGGGACGCACACGCACACGTTGGGTTCGACCGTTACAACTAAATATTTAGAATTATTTAACAAGACTCTACGGTGGCTCGTAAAATTCAATTAAAACGGGTTCCATCTTTTTGGATGTATTATTTGAATCAAACCCGACAGTGAATAAATAATAAATAATTAATTAAAATGACTTTTGTTTTTTTATGCTGTACTCCGGCAAATGTAAAACGTCGATAAGAAAATTGTCTCCATGGACGAAAATCTCGAAGCGGTGAATCGCAAAATCAATTTTGCGAAGACGATCCTAGTCGTTATTTTCTGAGAGAAAAAAAAATACAAAAGAAACGTGTAAAGGAGGAATTTAAAGTAAGCGAGAATTTCGCGTTCGACAGGAACGTAACGATATTATGAAAATGTGTCCTTATCGAAAACGAGGGAGAAGCATCGAGAAAGGTTAGGACCGAAAGTTCCCTGAATACGACAGCGGGCGAAGAGACTTTTTGGTGTGGACGATAAAAAGCTCTATTTTATATTTTCGCCTGAGTAACAATGCAAAGTCCCGTTGATTCCCTACTGGTTATTCCGTAGGACGAGCAGCATCGAATTTCGAATGCCCATGACGTCTGTTTATCTATACCACCCTCGAAAGGACAGCACGTGTATAAAGAGCCTTGGGAATGACAAAAAATAAGAGTGGAATAGTAGAGCAAAAGGGGGAATCAGCATGAATGTAATTCTATTTATTTTTCTCATTGTACGTGATCATTTTAAATTTTCAAGCCCGCAAAATGCAGGAAAAATGAGACCGAGAATTGAAAAAGGAATTGAATTTCCCTTGTTAAAAAAAAACACGGTGCGAATCACGGATTGTTACGAATGTCATTTGACGAACTACAATAAAAACGAATTTTGCCGCCGTATCAACAAAAAAAATACAAATAAAGTAAATGTACCATATTTCGGGGCAGTACATTATTCCGGGAATTTTAGTTCAAAACATTAAAATAAGAGAACTTTTCAATATTTTGAGGAATTTCGAAGGAAAACTTGATCCGCGACTCCTACGATGTATAAAATTGAAACTCAGTTTATATTGTTATTAACCCTGTAACTGCAATCTTGAGCCAATCCGTTAGTCGTTGACAAGTCATCGCACGAGGCACTTTGAGCAAAGTAATAACGGGGATGACAATTTTCGTAAGGTCACAAAACGTAAGAATTAATTATTTTTTAATAAAATTTCGCTTCCTCGATATCATTATTGTTGTATTTAATAGTTGATCTTAATATTCGTGTCGTTTTGTGAGTTTTTTAAAATAAAAAATCTGCTTTTTCTGAAGCACGAAATTACGATCGAGATTTTTTCGATATATGTACATAATTCCGTGCCTAGAACGGGACGTTTTATTTTTCAATTAACTCCTGCAAATTAATAAAATAACTTTTTGTTTGATCAGAGTATTTTTTCCCGTTACTATAGAATAAAAATAATATAATAAAATAAATAATAAAAATAATAAAAATAATAAAATAAAATAAAAATAAAATAATAATAAAAATGTGTATTTCCCTTATTCCGTTCTATGGGCCGTAATTGAAGACACCTGGCATGGAATAAAGTATCAAACATTGTACATATCCGTTATTACATCCTAGGCACCGTAATATTAGTTACTGTTCGATCAATTTGCAAACACACCAATGTTATCGAATTTTATAATATTTTGTAGCTGAAATACTTATAGAATAGAATATGACATAATATCACGGAATTAGTGACAGCGGCATATTTTTATTACATACATTTATAGGGTTTCGAAATTCGTCAAAAAAATAATGAAAATGCTATTAATATGTGTTTGAAATTTTACAATAATAAAGAAAACTAACGTATTATCGTGCTAAAATAATTTTTGTATAACTTTTTTCTTTTAATAAAACAAATTCATAGCAAAATTGCAGGAATCTTAAACTTGCGGAATATGGTGCATTTACCTTACACGAACAATCGTAAACAAGTAAAAATGGAAATGATAAATAACGATAAAATCAATGTTTAAAAATGTACCATAGTTACGATAAAAGGAGAAATCAGAATTTCGAATCTTCCTTCACAGAACCCAAAGAGGATTTTCGAGTTGAAGTTAAGCTCAATGCCTTTGGGGTGTTTTACGCAGCGTCATACTCTTGGTAACGGGTCTTCCACGCTACAATGTTCTCCCGTTCCTTTTTGACTTTCTATCTGCGTAAGCCCGAAAAGCGGAAGGGAATTAAGCCGTACACTACACTTTGCGTACTTAATCTATTTCTCGGCAGTATTTTGCGTGTATTTAGAGGACGGGAAAGCAGCAACGAAATATACCAACACGAAGCAAAAGGTTCCCCCATACGTTTATACAAGGCAACTTGAACCGGGCTAAATACATATTTGAATATGTGGCAAAATTCCTAGTCCCTTTATTAGAAACTAAACTCTTATTGTTAGTGAGATAGGAGGAGACTTCCACAATCCTGTTGTAAATAACCTTATTTTTGTGCAAAAAATAAATGGAAGATTTAATATTCAAGAGAGGAAGAAAACAGTGAAATTCAATAACGCATAACTTTCTGGCCATTTGATAAGAAACCATATTGAAAAAAAACTCTCCAAATGTCACGCGCTGTTAGTCAAATGAACTAACTACCATTCGCGAGCCTATCAAAAGCATGTTCATTCAAGCAATTTATCTCGCAAATGGATTTTATCTTCGAATACGCGCAGAGCATACTAATTAATTTCTCATTACATTGAAATTCGATAGAATATCAACCGGGTTATTACGACGATTTCCATTAGTCGTTGGTACGATCTGAATGAAGATCCCCCCCGGGTTATAGCAAAAAATCAGCCTTGGAGAATCCTAAGATAAGATACGATAGACTGTGGATAGTTCTTTCATCCTTTCTTCGCTTCCTCGCTCTTTTCATACGAACCCTGAAAGAGAAAGATATTTTATAGAGCGTTACCTGCCCTACTAGTTTTTCTTACGTCAGAACTTTCGGGACAGATCTCATCCCGAAAGAAAACTGGATCGTCTCTTCCACATTGGTAAGAAAGATCCTGGGCATATTTCGCGTTCCCTGAGGGAATCAAAAGGCACGGGGAAAAAGATCTGCACGTATCTATTCATACGCTTTCCCTTTTATATATTTATATATTTATGTAATGAATACCAAAGACAACTTTTTGCCGGCGAATTGGGAAAACATTGTACGCGTGACGCAGAATGAACGATCCCTATAACAGAATATCATTGGATCTATGGATGAATGAAAGGGAAACGAGAAGGGATGAGAATAGAAAAGGACACGAGGTCCTGGTTGATGAACGATGGGTTGATAAGGGGTGAAGGTAAAGGTAGATAGAAGGGTATATGCTACGGGTACTCGTTCAGCTTACCGATTACCTTTTCCACCCTAGCTCTTCTTCGACCCAAACTCCATACCTCAGTTTTCCTTTATCCCTCACCAAACTCTCTCGCTTTTCTTCTTCTTCTTCCCTCCATTTGTTCCCCTCACAAAACTTGGCTCCCTTACAATCTACGTTCCTATTGCTCGTTTCCTACCCGTCTGCCGTTCAGCATCTCCCGTTCTCCCGGCTCCTCGAGATGCGTACGTGCCAGGAAACGCGTTACGAAAACGTATATATATAATCTGGATGCTTTAGGTCGGCGTGGCTCGAGCACTCGAGAATAGAGGAGGTCGAGACGCGGTGAATCTTTCCGCCCGAACCCTTTCGATGTTGCAGGACAAGGAATACCGGAACAAGAGGGATAGAGAGACGAAACGAGAAAAACTAAAAGAAAATAATAATAATTAAAAAAAAATGATAGAAGGATAAATGGTCCAGGATGCGGAAAGACTTCATCATGGTAAAAAAAAAGGCAATATACGGAGGATAAAGCCAACAGAGAACGAGAGGAAAACGGAGCTGGGTAAACATATTTCAGTGTTCTCCTCTGGTTCACGCTTGTTCGTTAATTAACGTCGAACCAATTCATTATTTTCACTTTTCATACCAATTTTACAAACTAATAAATTTCTCCGGTTTGCTTAATCAGTTATTTAATACTATAATTTGTATCAGTCTCAGAGATAACGATGAGCGTTGTTTTCCTGTCTCTGGAATCTTCCAATAATACCAGTTCATGACGAGTGGAATAAACTGTATGAGACAGAGAAAGGATTATAAAAGAGGAAAAGAGGCTTCTTGAAGAGTAAAAAGAAAAGTCAAGGAGTAGAAGCTTAGAAGATTCATTCCTTTTTCCCGGAGGTTGTTGTATA
Source organism: Rhimphoctona megacephalus (assembly GCA_963989365.1). Classification (NCBI taxonomy): domain Eukaryota; kingdom Metazoa; phylum Arthropoda; class Insecta; order Hymenoptera; family Ichneumonidae; genus Rhimphoctona; species Rhimphoctona megacephalus. The sequence continues at coordinate 10,023,276 of OZ022422.1, read as the reverse complement.
TCAACTGTATACAAACATAGGAACATACCGAGGTACATTCTATGTGAACCGTATATTCCTTTACCCGTGCACGTTCATCCTCTTATCTCACCTACAAGCTCGTGCTTAGTCTCGCTTTCGTATATCACTCTCAGGAGTCTTTTTTTCTTTCTTCTTTGCTCTTCCCTCTCAACTCCTCGATTTTCAAAGTTTTCAGCCGAGTCTCTCAGCAACATGAAAAAGGTAGGACAACTCCGAGGGTTAATGACGTCCAGGGGATTAAATCCTGATCACCACAAAAAATAACAAGACATTTTTGTGAGTGCAAGAAAATTCTGCTCCGAATCAAGCAAAGTGTTCCATTTTTTTTTCATCTGTGTACATTACAACTCTGTCAGAATTTTGTTTTCCCTCATTTTGAAGAAAATCCACGAAAACCATCTAGAAAATTATTCATCCTCCTCTCGGTAGAATAATTTTGTTCACCTACGTTGCAGGCTTCTAAAAAATGTATTTATCATTTTTCTTGTCACTTTATCATCAGTCTCTGGTTGATGACGAGAGACATGATTATCAAGCGTTTTGGACTATTTAATCGTGGAAGGCAGCTCACGTTTAGGCACGGAGCTGTATTAGAAATTCATGTCATGAAACACATCAAGACAAACAGACAGTGAGAAAGAGAACAAGAGCGAGAGAGCGAGAGCGAGAGCGAGAGAGAGAGAGAGAGAGAGAGAGAGAGAGAGAGAGAGAGAGAGAGAGAGAGAGAGAGAGAGAGAGAGAGATGGGAGTGAAGAAGCTGGGATGAAGGAAAGAGGGCTGAAGATCCGCAGGGGAGCGATAGAGTTGTGTGTATTTCTGTAGAGTGCCAGTAGAATACCATCTAGAATGTTACACAACATACCTATATACATACACGGAGGACAAACACGGATGAGCACGAGTCGGGAACAGGGGTTGGCAGACTTAATCGTGCCGGTACTATTCCTCTCGCGTCTACCCAAGGCCACCTCGACAGTAGAATGAGAACGACAGAAAAGAAGGACCAGTCGGGGCTTTAGAGTTAGTGTACGAGGGGATGAAGATGAAGAGAGAAAATGGATGGGAGAGACGGGACTACGATTTAATTCGCACCCCTATCTATCCTCGGGCGACTCGGCGCTACCCCGAGCAAAGTGAACGCAGAGAAAAGAAGAGGTTGAAGAAGTCGGTTGGTGATGGCACACGATTTCTTTCGAGCAAAACAAGATTCAGCCCCCTCAACCCTTCGAAGCTTTTGCTCTTCGTCTTTGTCTTTCTCTCCCCCAAGCCTCGGTCATTCTTATCCACGGTTGTTGTTTCTAACGCCAACCAGTTCACCACAACCCAACCGAGAACAAAAAAAAAGGGCTCAGGAGTAAGGGATTGACGGGAGGGCGTGGGGGAGGTTTCAAGGGATAAACTATACAACACTATGAGCCACCATAGGGGTGTGGACGCCAGTGCAGGCGGAAGGCAAAAGTCATTAATCTCACATACAACTATTCTCTCCGTGTTGGTTGTTTTACTGCTATTGCTCTCTGAGATTAAAGTTTGAATGAAAACGAGTGACGGATTTAAAATGATATAAGAAATAACGAAAGCCTCTTGAAAAACATTTTTATAAAAGGCTTGTGCGAGGGATGACCAAGATTCCATATTCTGAATTTGTCTTTTCACATTTTGTTTTTTCTTGTAGTTCGTGTAGATTCACTCAAAGAGATTTGGTGGAATTCCAATTGACCGAATTGTCAATTATAGTGACAGTTTGGCCACAATTTGTTTTGAAGGGAGAATTTTTTATTCAGTTCTACCGATTAGTTTCGACAAATCTTAGTCTAAAACTAATTTTTTTTGCACTTTTTTTTATTACTCCAATTGAGCCAATTATCATCTGTCAATGTGCAATCGAATGGAATCTAGTGCAATCAAGTGAAGACCTTTCGCAGCAATGTGTCGCCCCTTTGGCGTTTCGCGCAATAATAGAAAAGCCTGAGACGCTTACTGACAATGGTCAATACGAAAAAAGAACGAGGATAAAGAGAGAAAGAAAAAAGAAGAAGAAAAATCGTCAGGAGACAGATAAGAATGAAGAGAATAGCTCGAGGGCTTCGTGTGCGATGTATAGAGAAAAAAAAGTGCAAAAATACTATCTGACGAGACGAAAAGTACTAATTGCGTTTGAACGTCCGATTTTTAGGATGGTCGAATAAGAAGAGCGGAGGAGGAAGAGCGTGAAAATAGAGGAAAAGAAAAACGTCTCGAAACGCGCGCGTCGCCGGTCTAGCGTTTCATCTGGGAAAGTGAGACCGGGAAAAACGGAGACACAAAGGAAATACGAAAGATTTGTACACACCCCAAATACTTTTTTTTCTTCCTACTGTGCTTCATCGCTCCCAGAAGCTTTTGTAGTCGTTTCTCATTCACCAAAGCTTCCTCGTTTTCGACAAAAAAGTCATTGAAACCGTTGCGTTTTGTCACCAACTTGTTTGTTCAATTTAGATTCAGAATCTTAAATCGCGATCGATACTTTGCTATCAATAAAATTTTCCAAAAGTGCTCAAGCATTATAAAAACAACTCGTTGCCTGCGTAAAAGCCTGAATTCAACGGTAACCTGTGTTTAAAAAAGTGCAAAAACTTTTATTATGCCTTAAAACCGAGGCGTGAATAAAATGGGAATAAATAAGAGCAATTGGCTGAAACGAAAAAAACAGCGGGACAAGAATTGCGCGGTGTCGTTTCCGGGTCTGCTGTCACAGTGCGACCCACCCCGTTAAATATACCTCGATAAGTTGGTACAGCAAAGTATGGCTACGTGGTGTATGGATGCTTTACCAGTATATAAACGTAAACCCTTTTCGCTACCGTGCCAGATGGGAAAGGGAGATAAATTTACGCTGATACGATAATGCAAATAAGTCTCGGTCCCGCATGGTTGATTAAACGGAGTTCCCTCCTTGCAATGCATCGCGCGCAAGAGGCGAACACGAAAATAAGGTTACGCAGGTTAATTCGATGTTGAATTAAAGGTGGTACTTTTCATTACAATGCAGAATTAAAAATAGCGCAATTCATTAACAATCTATGGAACAAAACGATGCTGATCTGCTCGTGTCATTATTTAAAATTTGATATCTAATTTTTTTATTCTCCAATTATTTTCACTAGCCTGCAAAGATATAGAAAAAATATTGACCGTATACTTACAGCCATGTCTTCACTTCTGTAGGCAGTGAGGGTCTGCTCGTCCTGCAGGAGGACGCAGTAACAAGGTTCCCAACATGCTTCGCCAGCAGCTTCGCCGACGCAGCAGTCTGCCTCTATGAAAAAAAAAAAGAAAACGAAAATTAGTTACCGTTCGATTAAATTCATTTGGGGATGCTTCCCTGAAAAGATATGCTCAAGTATGCAAAAGAATGTTTACCCATACTTTTTGGCATTACTACGAATTCTAACATAAAATATAATAAATAAAGAAAATACACAGCAGGTGGATACGAAGTATCACTAAAATTAAATCAAATCAAAGATATTTTTCGTTCGACGAAAATCTCATTTTTGATGCCTTCTTTCCATGAAGGTAAGCTCAGACAATAATTTTATTCATGCTGTCGTTGCACTTTGAAAAAAAAAGAAATGCTATTTTCGCTCTTGTCACCAACAAATATTTCTCTCAAAGAGAATAATTTAGGTACGTCTCAATGGTGAAAAACAACCTGAGCTTTTTATCCCATTAAGTCGAATCAATTGGTCGGTTAATTGCAACTCTCTTCGGCGATGATTTTATAGAGAAACGATTGAGGTACAACGGAGTTATGGAAAGAGAGAGGTATCATGGTAAAACTCGAGCGCAGAGAGAACTGTCTCAAGTGCATCGAGTAAGCATAGTAGCCGCAATCGTGGTCCGTGACACCTGACCGCATGAGATAGTGCAATCCGTTAAATCCGTTGTCGTTAAACGAGTTGAACATAAAATCTAGTGTATTATAATACTTTATGGTCAATGTCTGAGTACCACAAACTTTATCTACTCCTACATTTTTCCCCTAAATAAAGTCTCTCTCGCGTTGTTTATTTATTCCATTCGTTATTCCTTAGTTTCTTCCTTTCATGGATTTCGCTGTAATTGACCGCATTCACTTGATTGTCCTGTCACGTTTTCTTTTAATATCCCTCTTTATAAAGCCACTTGTGCAGCCAGTTTGTATATACGTGCGTATAACGTCTTATATATCTGTTTAATATTTGTCCTTTATATTTTTTTCATCTTTTTCTAAGTCTTGGCGAACCAAGATTGCCTTGCAGCTTCAAGCAATCATTGTGCCAGACTATTATGCCACCACTATATTATATATATATATACATAAGAGCAAGCACTGGCTCTATCAAGACGCGGCGAAAGGGCCAATTCGCTGGCGGCTTGTCCGTTGTAGCTCTCAATGCATATGCATGCTCTTCTGGCACTCCGAGGCTATATAGAGAGAGAGCCACGATGAGCTCTCCCCCCTTCCCGGATACGGCGGACAATGAACAATGCACATTGATACCAAGTACATGAGAGGTAAATATATAGCATGGCGCCTGCATATACTGTATGTATTCAGATACGCGAGAACCCGATGAGGATGAATAGAGTGGTGAACATGGTGATGAGCAAAATTGCTTATGACAAAGATTAGGAATTTGGTGATGATCACAATTCTATAAAGTTGATGGTAAACTTCGGAATATTGTCTATTGAACATATTTCTGACGAACACATTTCGAATGGCAAAGTAATTACAAAAAAAGGGAATTAATTTAGCAATGAACGTTTAAACAATTGGAAGTATTTTGGTATTTCTCGAATCGACCATGAGGAGTGAGTTTAATTGAAATACACATTGCAGCAATATAATTTTAGTGAATTAAAAAGTACCTGAGGAAAAAGTAAAAAGGGATTCAAGTTGAAAAAATGAGTTCTAACTAATTAACTCCAATTCATAGAATAATTACATTTGAGTAAGATTTTCAGGGTAAGGCATGAAAATCCGCAAAAAGACAAAACGGAGAAGAAGAGGAGGAAGAAGAAGAAGTTGAAGACAGAGAAAAAAAAACGAAATTTATATTATAGTCTCAAGAGTAGTAACGCGAGAAGACATCTCACCCTTGGCGGCGGGTTCACCGCCAGTAAGGAGGGATTTACTTCGCGGGCAAAATAGCTTCTTTTCTTATCGTACTTATAAAGGGAGAAGAATAATAGCAGAGAGAAGAGACAACAAGGATTCGACAAAGTTTTACCACCATCCCGGAAAATTCTGATTACTAATTAGTTCTAGAACTCCCTTTGAGAGAGACAATGGGTAAATTAATATAATGACTCTAACGAGTTTCCAGAAGTAATTATTCTCATTAATTCACATTTTAACTCGTACAACACGTTATAATTTTGTGTTCACCACAAGCCTGTTTTTTCATCTCCAGATCATTTTTTCTTAACGTTTCAAGATAGTCCAATAATATATTATAAAAAATCCATAACACTGAAGTCGAATAATTTCCTAAATTAATTTTTTTCATGTACCATAACTTATTTAATTTTTTTTCTCCCATTATTGGTATTATCATATTATTATCGTATTATTATCATATTATTATATTATTATTATTGCTATTGCTATTGCTATTGCTATTGCCATTGCCATTGCCATTGCCATTGCCATTGCCATTGCCATTGCCATTGATATTGCCATTGCCATTGCCATTGCCATTGCCATTGCCATTGCCATTGCCTTTGCCATTGCCATTGCCATTGTCATTGCTATTGCTATTGCTATTGATATTTTGTTATTGTTATTGTTGTTGTTATTATTATTATTATTATACACTCTGGACAATAAAACCCTTGGAGGTTTGAAGGATCGAGGAGAGTGCACTCAAGGAGTGCCAGGAGGATTCACCACTCGTGAGTAAGCTCAGAAGGGTTACCGACGGTCAACATACACGCGAGGTCTTCTACCGCGAGACTCAGTTATATCGTGTACGATACTCGAGTGGTCAAGTGTGCGTATCGTTCAATCTGATTGGCGCCCGAACTGCCAGGACCAAGCGATTTTGTATAATATATGGTAGGACCGATATCGCGCACCTATATTATGTGCCTTGGCAAAGCTCTCCGACACTCGAGAATATTGGAAAAGCCCCGGGACACGGCATAAGGGATAACGATAATGAGAATATGCAAACGGGCAACCCACCCCTCCAACCCTCTCTCTCTCTCTCATCCTCTCGTTGTACATTATATACAACTCTCTCCGTCTTCGCTCACGTTTTCCTTCTTCATTCTCCATCAGCAAACTAATTTGGGTATCCCGTCAAATTATTACGTGCACAAAGTTAATGTTCATACACATTGAATAATTTTACGATGAATTTCGTAAGTTTAGCCCTAAAAACCCTGTGGAATTAGGCATTTGACGAGTATTACAATTTTCCGGAGCTAATGGAATTTATCCATCATTGTGGACGATGGATGAAAAATTATTTAATTTTACATCCATTTTATTACTCTATTCTTATAAAATCCAAGGGTATCAAACTCACTTTTCTTTTTCAAAGAAACTCTTCAAAAAAAAGTGCTCACCTTGAACACCAGCTAATATTCAAACCGACATCTAATTCTATCCATCAAGCTGGCGAATAAAGACCAAGAAGACCGCCACGAGAATAACTCGGTAGAGAAATAAAAACGAGCTCGAGAATAATAAAAAAGACAGAGAAACACAACGCAGGGAGAAATATATCAGATAAAGGTCACCCACTAATGTTACGAATCTACTATCTTTATCCCTAAGGAGAGTTTAAAAGTGCTGGTAGAAAAATCTTCCAGCCCACTTTACTCGTTCTTTCTTGACGTCTATCCTATTTTAGGACGTTGTTATATTCCGTCACCCTCAAAAGCCACTCGTTTCAATTTCCCAAGTGGGCGTAAATCCACGTTTTTTCCTCTTTCTTCTTTTTTTTTTTTTTTTGCGAACTCGTCGTTGCTTATATCTGGAGCTGGATAACAATGTTTTTGGATAATCTTGTTAAAATTGCTCGAAATATTAACCCTCAGCTCAGGATTACTTTTATTTTGCATTAGAAACTACTGCGAAATCAGATGAGGGTAATAGAAACAGGAAGCGTTGAAAAACCGCAAACTACTCGAGCGTATGATGAAGAGAACTTCTGCATTTTCTAGACATTCTCAACCGTAACAAGAATGATGGACAGCCGAGTGATCCTCAAGTTAAATGAGTCTAGGATCTTCCGAGAATGAAGAGTGTCAACGCCTACAAGCCCTAACAAAGTTTCATGAAATGTCAGCTGCGCACGTGTGTATGGTTGGAAAGAAGAGACCTCCGGTGACTGGCCGGTGGTTGCGTCTTCCTGCTTGTGACTCCTCTTCGTTGTCGACGTCCTCTCCTCATTAGAGAACGGGCCCTGAATCCAAAGCTAGTTCATTACCAGTGATCTTATCTCGAACCCGTTCTTTAACCAACTCTTTTGTCGTTTCTCCTCCACGTCGCTGGTGTTTCCGCGTACCACAACTCCTTGTACTATACACCACCGAGTTGAGTTACATAATATACCTAACTTGGATCCCAATGTCTCAACCGTAGAGGGAGAAAAGCTTCGCCTTTATGAAAACGTCGCAAGTTTTGGCTTAATCTACAGATACACGTATATTATGTGCGTCACGCGCCTGCTTCGAGGAACTGTGGAAACAGCTTGACAGATGTGACGCCGAGACAAATTGCTTTTCCAATAGGCCATCGAGAAATTGCTTCCAGGGTCGTCTCATCATTATCCAAAAACGTGACTACACGCACTGTACTACCTACGTCAACCAAGAAACTGTCCCAATCAAAATTTTACCAGTCACCAACAGAATAGAATCAGCAGATACTAAACTTATGAATTGAAAAATGTCTGAAGAAGAATATGAATTGAAAATTGTACGTATTGTTTCGAAGTTTCGCACTTTTTTCAGACGACTTAGCAAATGTAGATAATTTTCACGGAAATTGAAGATTCTCAATCAGTAGAAAATATAGTGTAGAAAACGTAGTGGAAAGGGTGATTAAGACTACGAAGTAATTTACAGGCGGATAATAATAAATTCTCTTTGAAAGTGAATTGACGGTGTCAGAGAAAAAAAATCCTGATTTAATAACCTACGCATCCAGCAACAATTCATCTCCATTCCATCCATGCTACGTATTAACGCGCAATAAAACGCGAAGGTGAACTACGTCGTGACTAATCATCCGATTATTATTAGCGCAGTACATTGTTCAAAATCCATCTAGTAAGAACATAAATTCAAAGTTTGCCATTCAACTCTCCCATTTTGCGAAGGAAAAAAGGAGGAAAATATAATAAAAAAAAGCCTCAAAACTAGGAGGAAAATATATCTACCAGTTATTTTTCTATTCTGTAGCCGCGTAAGAACTTCTCGTCGACGTAAAATCGGCCATTCCGTTATTCAGCATCATTGCGATCGAGTTTTATGCGCATCCTTATTTTCCACTTTATTCCACAGTGTATTATGTCTTCACTAAGCTCGAGCTCCGATATAGATAAAGACACATAGACGTTGCTCGGAGCATGGACGGTCAAACGTTTCGAGCATGGGATGCATCAATCGACATTGAGAACGATCTCAGTGCTTCTTGAAAGAGAAAAAAAGATAGAGAAGAAGAGACCGAGAGATAAACCGTAACGTCCTGAGAAGAGAGACGTTTCCGGGTGTTCCAGCAATCCAGAGCGATCCAAGAGGTGGAGCAAGAGAAATGCACAAAGGAAGCTTCCCCCTGCATGTAGCTTCGAATCATCCTATCTCTATCTACACGTCTGTACAACTCTAATGGTGTCCGAAGAGAAAACCACTCTTACAGAACCTTCTTTGACTGGCAACTCGTCCGTGAGTTTCGCCTTATCGTCAACTATCGCGAGATCTTGCGATCGGCCTACCTTCATTTATTTTCTATCGATATGTCGATATATCTGTCTTATACATTTATGTGCTATCCTCGTACAAAGTACAGTAGCATCCCGTTTGCGAAATTCCAAAATCAGAATTTTTTATTATTCAGATCGATTCGAACAGTAAAATAACAAAATGATGAGAAAATAAGAAAAATAAAATATCTTTGAAAAATAAAATATTTCCCGAACATTGTTCCAAAAAGTTTATAGACCTCAAAAAAGTTTGACTTTTTTTTCCAAGTCTAAAACTACATTTGTTTTGGATAATATTAAAGAAGAAAAAAGGTCATGGATTTCAACGATGCAAATTTCAACGTACTTCATATTAAATCAAATAATTGACATTCTACTGTACGATAAAATACGTATAAGAACGACTCGCAAGATATCGAAGCTACTCCCAAGACTCCAAATAGTCGATCTCGAGTCCAAATCACTTATCTTCCTGCCACTCCCCTTAAAGCAATCGGCAAATTGCCACGTGCCACGTATAGATACTAACCGATATAAAGATATCTCTGTGCGTGTACATACAAAAAAAAAAGAGATAATTCTGAGCACGACATAAAAAAGCTGAGGAGATTATGATTTCATGGTAATTCATTCATTAAACGAATGAAATGTTTCAATTCGTTTAATTAATAGATTTCATAGATTCTGCTGTTACAAAAATATGTAAAATATACATTATTAAAAGATTGCAGTACATCCAAGAGAAATATCAAAGGTTCGAATTTCTCGTTCCCATTAAGCTCGGTATTCAAACCCAGACCTGAAAATTGCTGGTTTCGAAATACTCGCGATGTATGTGTAAAATCGCAAATTGCCCAAGCAAACCCATAAACACGGGGGTGAGTGAATACCGTATGTAGATGGAAAGCCTGAGAAGTTCTATTATGGAGGATTTAGGTAAGTGGAGAAGAGGAACGAGACTCCAGGTTAGAGAAATGGAGAGGGAAAAAGGATGGGCTGAGCCTGACAATTTCCGGGTGCTAATGGTCCATCGCGACATCGTCGGGGCAACGTTCATTTCGAATAATTAATTCCGGGCGCTGTGCCTCATTTTGTCGGTCTTCGTACCACTCCATGTTGTTTCTCTACTCTATATATTGTTCTTGTTGCTCTCGTACCAACTCATGCAGAATCCAGTTAAACCAACGCATCCATTATCATCTTCTCTGTATCATCTTTCGATATACAGCTTCACAAATTAGAATGTACATTCGCGCAGAACTTGCCAAAAAAAACTATCGTGTCGTCACTTGAATTCTCATAAAATATTAACAAAAATTGATTTTTTTTTTAATTTCATGAGTGAATAGATGAGTGAATAGAGCACGAAGAAAGGAGGATGCACTGAATTTGTGTGAACACTTGTCAAAGCTCGAATAATTTATCCTCGCAATTTAATAATAGCTCGACAAGATGAGACTATTCTGTATTTCGTAAACTAATCATTCGTGATCAGAAGAGGAAAGATAAAGAGAGAGAGAGAGAGAGAGAGAGAGCCAGAAGAAAATTGCGGTCTATTCTCTGAGTCAACAAGGAACGTGACCTGTGGCTGCACTTGACACATCCATTAGGAGAGAGCTCGGAGAGCAGGTAGTCCATTTGCCCTTTTGTTTCATTTGCACCAACAATCCGTTGCCTAGTTGTCAGATATTTTCGTCAAAAGCCCAAGTTTGAGAAACGTGCGAAAACTTGTTTGTTGTTTGAAGCTCAAAGGTTATTGCTTCACAAAGTTCATATCCATTCGATATAAGAAATATTAAAAAACATAGTAGCATTAATTGATACATTTGCCTCCAAATTAAAATCCATGATTTTTTCCCTCCTAAAATCCGTAAAATTTTTGGAAGTAAATTCGTCATTCAAATGATGCAAAATTCAGACTATGCGACTATTAATAGTCAATTCGCGAATCTAATTGTTGACTGACATCTCTGTCCATGAATTCAGAAATACTTTTGTTATTTAGATCCTCCAAACTGGGTCAGAATGAGAATCATCAACTTTTAATTTGTTCAGTAAGAGTACCGAGCTTCGAACTTTCCAATATGTCATAAAGATTCGCTACAAATAGCCCTGAATTGTAAAGTATTCAACGGAGTGTCCCGCCATCCATGATCATCCTCGTACAGATAAGTTTGAAATCGATTTCTGAGTTGTAAAGTTCAATACTGTTTTTTAATCAGACCCACTTCTGATGAGTTATTAATCACTGAAGTTGACAAAGCCACATACTATTACTTAGCCTACTGCCAAAATGGTTAGAGATGAAGCAAAAATGCATAGGACCAATCGTGGAAAGCATTAAATTTCCTACAAAAAAAATTCAAAACGGTCATCTGCTATCTTCAAAAAAAGAAAAAAATAGTATTAAACTTTTCGACTTCGAGTTTAACCCCGACCTTTAGTTTATACAGGTACGACCATCTGATGGTATATTCCAAGATGATACGTTGGCTTGTGAATTATCGACACGTTCTGATTACGTAAATTGAATTATTTTATGCAATACCACGTGGGGCATTGAATCGTCGTTATTCGATCCCTAATTTGCTTCGATCGATAAACTGATGGATTTTATTTTTGTACCAATAGATTTTGTCGAAGGTCTAATGAGGATGACGATAATGAAATGTATTCCAAGCGAGTTCCGCACGATCGAATTTCCCATAAAATTTTTGTTCACCAATTACAAGATAACTGCTCTTTCAAAATTAGCTCAGGAAAATACGTAATATATAATGCCTATTGCGTACTCGATTAATAAATAATATGGCAGCTCGTTATAAATTATCATCCCTCAAAACATTGCATCACAAAATCTTCACCATTTCATTCAAAGTGTATTTCCCCATCTGTGAGAATATCTGGTATGTCAATCTTTCCCTTACTCGTGAAATTCGTGCTGACATAGAGAGTTTCTGGTATCTCGTATATCTTCGTTTCCCTACTGTGGCAGATGAGTGGGATTCGTTTGTATATATAGTAATGTGAAGCCATACGAAATAATAAAAAAACACACTTACGAAGGAGGGTAAACGAGTGTGGTATAAAGTGGGTAAATGCCACGAGAAAGCAGGACAACGACGAAGAGAGGAGGATGTTTAAAGAGGAAGAAGAAGTCTTATTGCGAAGAAGGAAAAGGAGTTCTCGAGGGCACAAACGACTAGGCTCATTTACCTGCATCGATTTATAGCGTCAAGAAATCGGCGACAGTCACATTTCATCTTCTTCTCCGATCTCTTAAAACGTTTTTCTTTTATTATTATTATTATTATTATTATTATTATTATTATTATTATTATTATTATTTTATATCCTGCTATAGGCATCGTTGCTTAGTTTGCCTGTGCCCGAACGAGACGTAAAGCGAGGAGAAGATGAAGTAGAGAAAAGTGCAACGATACTCTACGTTGCCAACAGAGTCGAGACTTGCATTCAATTCTTAAATTGCTCCCTCGGTAGCAGTAAAACCATGCAAAGTGGACCATCACAATATACACGCGTGTTAACATCCCCACGTATTTGAAACAATTTTAAAATGATAAATACGTAGTAAATCATTTTATATTCCGAGCCAAATTGAAAAATTAATGAATTTTCGTCTCTATCTATTTTGCTTCGAAGTTTTCAATATTGCCACAACCATTAATCACATGAATTGTTGCTATTATTTTTTGTCAATCTGTTTCGTAAGAGAAGAGAAGGAAATTTCCATAGGAAAATCGATGCTGGATGTTTTTTTTTCACTTATTCTGACTAACTGAAAGACCAATGGAAAACTGTTAGGATAATTCTGAGCTTCGAATGCGAGATAAGCTAGAATTATTCGTATCGAACATTAAAAGGTATAGCTTCACGTCCACTATATGCTACTTTCGTACGTGTAAACGAGAAAAATACGCTATAGATATAAATGCAAGATACATAATGGAACTGGCGATTAACTTTCCAATGCCTCGGAGCCTGCTGCTTTTTATTGCATTTCTCGAAGGTTGACGATACGTTTTTTCCATGCATTTTTAATTTTTATCGTGCATATACACGGGAAATTAAGTGTTTTCTTCGTGAAAGGTAAATATAAAAACGAATGATTTTTTCACGTTGTTAAATAATTGAGGTACGGTTACTTGGATGAAAATAAAAAATATATTAATCCATGACTAATGGACCACTTAACGCTAATGAGCATAAACCAAAAATCAAAGAAAAAAAAGCGACAGAAGCAATAAAGAGAAATTTTTATGGCATTCAATTTATGAAGGAAGTTGTCCAATTCGTGGTTGTAATAACAGCTGATGCCTAAAAAAATATTTCACAAATACGCAGCACAGAATGATCGAATCTTTCGAAAATTTTCACTTCTCCCAGACAAATAATTTAGAGTTGCAATTTAAAAAAGGATTTGCTGCGATCTTCTGTCGAACGATACAAAATTGTACTAAAACGTCTATAAATAATACAGTTACAGTTCAGTGGTTATATGTAAATACGTCTGGCAGTATATAAAATAGCGTGCACGTAAATATTTTAAAGTCTTCGCGAACCTGTCGAACTACCTTTTCCATATCTACCGAATACTGAGCGTGTCTCGCCCTCTCCCGCTCTCTCGCTCTTTGGGGACGCATTTGAATAAAATGTATATCCAGGCAATTGCAGAGACTCGGGAACGTTCGCGGTTTTCCTTCCCATCAATGCACACGAGTCTGAGAGCTCGTACGTATGTATTGCCACTTGTGAACGTTCTTCGCAAAGGATAAAACGGTATAGGCGAGACATCGTCTTATATTTGGATAGTCGCGTTCCATGACTCTCCTCAGGCACGAGCCACGGATGCGTGCATGCGTGCGAGACCCGATAATAAATTCTCAACGATAAATCATACGTGTATCCCTTCCGTAACCTACAATTTTTTTAATTTATTTATCATTATTATTATTATTTTACGTTTGTTATTTCATGTTTCGATTTATATTCCTTTTTTTTCTCCCTAGCGAGAATCGCGTGCTTCTATTGTATGTTAATGTCAATTGGCGAACCAAAAGACACTCGCAAATGAGCACAGTACGTGTTATAATGCACGACGTTTTGTTCTTTCAACATTGTTATTATTTTATTTTTGTCAAGTTGTCTGAACAGCAGGTGGAGTGAGATAAGTATAACATTGCAAAGTCATTCAATGAGAAAAACATCATTTAAAATAATTTCTAGTGATACAGAAAGAAAAAAACTTTTATTTCAATGAATTCCTTCGACTACCGTAAACGAAAATTACCAAAGATAATTTGAAAAAATTACGCGGCTAGTAAAAGCACAGCTAGTAAAAACTAGCTGTGCTCCTGGCTTCGTCACTAAACGAATCATATTGCAGAAATATTTCTATCAATGCGACTAAATAAGTTGCCATTGTAGTCAATTTGGTTTGTCCCGATTGATATTTTAGGGTAAAATCAACATCATTTTCTCAAAGTATACTAAAATCCTCTTCGAAACTCTAATATTAATCTCTAAATTCGTCACTCAAGGAGGGGAAGAATGTCAGCCAGAGACGATCTTTTTTCTGACATTCAAAATGTCGCCGTTTATTTTCGAATTTTGTTATTCGAAAGTCAAAAAAAAAAAAAAAACCATTTCCTTTGTTTATTGATCAATTTTTCAGAGATCTTTAAAAAAAATAATTTCTCATTAGATCATAGAGATAATATCGAAAAAGTATATATAAAAAGTGGTTTTTCGGGGTTTTCTCATGGAATTCGAGTTTAAGATCAAATTTTTCGATGTATTTTCAAGTCAAAATGATCTAAAAAAATTGAAAAAAAAATAAAAAATTTGACGGCCTCATTTTTTTTTTGGCTTTTTTTGATGGCTTCTTTTTGATGATTTGATGAAGAAAATTTGATGGCTTCAGCGTTTTTTAATTTAAAACATTTTAGAACATTGTTTTAGAAAGAAATATTCCGTGACGTTGATACAAATTATTTGGGTTCTCGTTCATTGACTGCACGGGGACGTACAACTTCGAAACAAACGAGAGGACAACGAAAAGGGAGTAAACGCTGGAGTGAACGTGGGTGGGTAAATTAACAACCCATACGGTTGTCGTATCGCGCCAAAGCGGTATCGTTTATATACGTTGTCTCCGATAATGACTGTATCTCGTACAACCAGAATGAGCTCGAGCGGTTGATTTCTATCGACATTACCTGCTGCTCTCGGAGTGCTTGCTCTCTCGCTCTCTGCGCCTGCTTCCCTGTACTTTTGTTGTTTGACATTGTATCTCCCTCGCACATATGGGCAAACCACCGCGTTCGTTAATTCGCAATCGTTTATGGTCATCGATTGCCAGCGCTGTTGCTTTTGCATTTGTTAACTCTTGCAATCGCGTACAACGTCACAGTCCAATGGACCAGCGTGTCAAAATTTATTACTCTCTAGCACGAGTCCTCGACCCCAAGGTGGGCAAAAGTCGCGACACGAGTATTTCGTGACCGCAGTTTTACGCCAGACGTGTATATATTATTCGGTCGGAGTACCAATCGTTGTTTAACCCTTTTGGTAGCACTTTATTTCGGGCATTTTTAAATTTTGCTTCAAATTATCACAATTTACATATTTTTATTTTGCAATTCCATAAACTATCATTACGTTTCAAAAATATATAAAAAGTAATAAAAACAGAATTAATAGGAAAAAAAAGTGATGAAAGTCTTCGTTTATTTGAGTTTAATTAACCACTATCTTCAGTATTTTTCTTATAATTAGTAATAATTCGTTATCAATTTGAAAATCTAACAAATAATGTTAATAAATATTAATAATAATAAGAAAATTATTGACAAAAATATAGAGCAAGAATATTTGAAAATAAAATTATAAGTAATAAAAAAATGTCGTCGTTTTAACAAATAAAAAAAAAACAAAAAAAACAAACATTTTCGCAAATTCGTACTAATTTTCTTACCACAATAGTGAACGAGAAGATCAAGTGTTCCCGCATGAATACGAGAATCGCACCATGAATTTCCGTCGCCGTGAGGCTCGAAGAGCGACAAATCGAGACCCTCCATATCGCTCTCGCCGCAGGAATCGCTCAATGGCTCAAAATTAGTGCCAACAGGTACCGAGGCTCCGGTTCCAGGAGCCTCGGAATCCTCAGTGATCGTTACATCCTCCGTCGAAATCTCCTTGGTCCCAACATTGGGAACGACACTACCGCGACAACGCGAAGTCAGAGCCATTTATAATGTAGCTTTTTTTATGTTTTTTTTTCTCCTTCGCACAAATTGTGAGAAGGTCGATTTCGGTCGGGAGAAAAATCGACTTCAGTGGCCTCGTTGATTTATGGATGTTTTCTTCTCACATTCACTTTTCTTTTAATTTTTATCGTCGACACTTTCTACACCCTTTTTACTGTTTTTTTTTTTACAACAGAATTGTTTGAGTGATTTAATTATGAACGCATTATTTATTAATTTCAATGATATTTCGAAGAATTTGAGTTTTTGATCTTAATTTTTGAACGTAATGAATATCAACGTACTCATCAATTTCTGGAAAAGGAGAAGAATAAATAGTTTCAGGGGTAACGAAAGATGATGCGTCCTTAAAACTGATCTTAACGGGTAAAACCACTGTAGAATTTTCGAAAAATCGATTTTTTTTTTATTGGCTTAAAATATACTTTGAACCCTCTTGAACATGAGGCAAAAAGGTTTATACCTGAAAAGAAAAAAATGTTCATTGAAATTTCGGGCTCTTCCCCGAGCGCGTCGGTCATTTCAGTACCACGTTTCAAAACTTTAACGGGAGAAACCAGTTTCGAAGGCCGAAATTTTGGTGTTTTTCGTGAATTTTTTTAACAGGGAAGGAATAATCAGAATTTGTTTAAACTTGGAGGATATTTTATTCATGTTTTGAGGTACACTTTGTAATTTTTTCAAGTCATTTTCGCCGGAAATAGTGGAGTTAGAAGCTGCTATCCATGGACGATCGCCATCCGAGTTTTTTGCTGGTGGGCATTCCTGAAGTCACAATTTTTATCTGTAATCATTACAATTTTCTTTTTTCCTTAACAACATATTTTCTAAGAATATGAACATAATTGTGATTTAAAAAGTTGAAAATTGCATGTTTTTGAGGTGTTTGAACACAATGTCATGTTTTGATACCATGTTTTTTCACCTTTTTTGCATTAAAAAAATATATTTTTAATAATAATATCATCCCATAGTTAGGTTCATATAGATTGTAATTGAATAAAGAATATTCACACAAATTTTCAGAACGATCGGTCAATAACTTTTTGAGCTAGAATGTCCATCAGTTGAAAAAAGTCGTCCATGGACAGCAGCTTCTAACTCCACTATTTCCGGCGGAAATGACTTGAAAAAATTACAAAGTGTACTTCAAAACATGAATGAAATATCCTCCAAGTTTAAACAAATTCTGATTATTCCTTCCCTGTTAAAAAAATTCACGAAAAACACCAAAATTTCGGCCTCCTAAACTGGTTTCTCCCGTTAAACGCGTTTTTCTCGAAATACGATTTTTCAAAACGGCACGAAGCATAACTCCAACAATTTTCATTCTTTTCATTTGAATTTTTGACAATATCTTAAAAATAACATTTCGAAGTGAAATACGTACGGAATTTTCGATAAGTTCATTTAAAAATTTTTTATCAACAAATAATTACCCCTTTTTCTGTCGAAAATTGAACCTCTTCATTCAAACACTCGCCAATAATAAAAAAATGAATATTTTCAAAATCTCCTACGTACTTCACTAGCTATGAGTATCTAGATTAAGGTTTTTTTTTATTCTAAATCAACAATTGCACCAGTTACACTGCGTGCCGCAGAGCGCCTCGAATTCAACAAGCCTCGCGGGAATGGCTCTGGTGTCGCCATTTTTAAATATTTTTCAAACATAATTTTTTGTTGTACAGTTAAATATATGCTTAATAATTCCCCCGAATATTATTATTCTATTACCTTTTCTTCCACCCGAAAAAAATTGTCGAAAAAAGGCATTTTTTGAGGCTGTTACAGTGGTTTTAGCCCTTAAATAACCACTTTAAATCCTCAACCTAGTTTTATATATAAAGTATATGTGTAAAAACGAAAAAACAGGAATAATTTTATACAATTTCAACAGCCAGTACTTTTCCCAGACTATCTAATTACGTTTTTAACATTTCATTCTCATCTCTCTTCTCTCCTTTTTACCACTCTGCCCTTTCGTTTTTCATTCATTTCGGAACGGTGCGTCTCGGCTTGACTCTAATTATCAGAATCAGTAGCTCGGAAATAAAACTGGAAATATCTACAAAAAGCGGAAGTATACGACGAAAGTCACGGAATTACTTAAAAAAACAAACAAACGTATTTCAGCGTACAATGTATTTTTCGAGTGAAAAAAAGAAACCAACGAAAACTAAATTAATTCAAGTCGAAATGAAAATTCCGTTCAAACCAAAAATTCATGAAATTTACGCTCTTTTAAACGACGCTTTCAAAAATTGAGACGACGATTTTTTTATCATTCATCCTTTTATCTTTATTACATACAATGACGAGTAGCAAGGAGATAACAATGATTAAAAAAACAATAACAAAAGTATACTAAATAATACGTCGTAAGCGTGACCGAGTGCATTATGATTTACGATATTGATATCTGGCAAGATTATTATAACAATGACGAGCATGCAATGATGTTTAATCGAGGAGAGAGAGAGAGAGAGAGAGAGAGAGAGAGGGGGGGGAAGAGAGGGAAAGAAAAAGCGACACTCCGTTCTAGGCAAGTGGACCACGCGCCTGTCTCTTTACTTTAATGGCCCCCAGACCATTTACAATCCGAAGAAGATAATAGTACTGCGTGGAATTGTCGTTTTGGTGAGGTTCGAAGATTCGCATACCCACACAAAACCCTTGGTTCTTGCGTGGGCGACAAGAATTACAGTAACTCCTTTGTCGAGTCTCTGAGAGCGTGTAGCATTTTTTTATTACTTTGCTTCTGCCTTTACTCGTTGATATCAATCTTCGTATCAGATTTCGATTTGTTACGATCCCCAAGCGAGAACTTGAATGCGAATATATATATATATATATATCTCGTAAAAAATAAAAATCTCGAAGGTGTAGAAATAAAAGTAAATGTTCCAAAAATTTGTTCAGGCCATCAAAGCTGGAGAAGACGAAATTCTCTCAGGAGATATATTCTCGAAAGAAATTCTTTCTCTCCCATAATTCGAAATAAAAGTATAGGTTCCATGTAATTTCACGATGTGCGAACGTTAGCCTCGAAAACTTTAAACACGTGAAGTCTTCGATAAAAACGTACGAATTTAGATAGCGAAGAATCCTCAAACGCACATGTATGCTTCAAGTGTAGAGAAGAGGCGAGGGAGACTGTAGTTTGGAGGAGGCCACAAAGAGTGCTTGCGTGATCTCGTGTGTGGATTTCGTGGATACGAAGATCAGGATCACTCTCATGAGCTCTTTCACTTGCCTCTTCTTGGATCTCATACTCACACATACTTTAGTCAGATGTACCTCTCTCTCTCTCTCTCTCTCTCTCTCTCTCTCTCTCTCTCTCTCTCTTCCTCGTACACACCCATACACAAATATATACAGAGTCTTTGGGGCAAAAGAGCACGTGAACTGGTTTGGGGTTTGGCGAATGCGCGTGGAGTATAAATGCGCGTGAAGCCTGAGAGAGAACGGAGAAATGTAGAGGAGGTTGAAGGATCGGACGAAATGGAAAGCAAAACATGAGAAAAAGAGAGAAGAAAGAGGTGAAAAAAGAAGAACGAAAACGTGGGCCAAAATCGCAACTACCCAAAAGAAAGAGAGCGAGAGAGTGAGAGAGGAAAAACTTGAAAAGTTTGGATAGAGAGTGCGCAACAGAGATCCCACGTAATCGTTTCGTGACACTGGTCCTGTGTGCAGAGAGTAGAATTTTGTCGTTGAGTTTCCTTTTTGTACGAATGAAATCAAGAGACTGGTAGCGAAAAAAGTGAGAGGATTTCGCAGCGAGAAAGACCACCAAAAAATCTCATCATTTACGAATTTGGACGCGATTCTCCAAATTCCAAAGATAATTTTGCTCATACTCGCTATTTAATTAACTGAATTAATTGAATTTTCATAGAATTCAAATCATTCGTAGGGGCAAATAACATTTTTATGGATTTAGCAGAGTCATGCTTTGATGGTTATGTAAGTATCACAATAACGACGACGAGGAACTTTTATTTCATATGGAAAAAAATATTTTCAATATACACTGAAACTATATTGTCTGAAACAGCAAAACGTTCTGACCTTATTTCCCATCTTAAAAAGTATTCCGTCCAAAGTTCGTTAACACGTTTCATCATCGTTCAATTCTAGGCGAACGTTTAGTCAACGCCATTAACATGGCTAAGGGGGTCTCAACTCCTTGGCCAACCTTGCAATTATAGCTCTAGATAGCCTTGTAATTTTCTATACCTCCTCGTGGCTCTTTAATTTTGCGTTTTTTATTACAAGTAGAAAAAATAAAATAAATTACAAAATAAAACACGTCAAGTATAAAAAAAGTCATGGTAATTATTCGGAAGTGTTGCCTAGAATCAAGTTGCAATTTGTTTTACGCGAATATATTTACGGGATAAAAATATTTTTAGTTTACGGAGACTCCTTTAGGAATGGATTCGAGTATCATCCCATTTTTTTGTTTAAAAAAACACCGTAAGCAAAAACCAGAAAAAAACCGTACTTAAAAAGCAGGACGATAAAAAATGAGAACAATTCCTCGCGAACATTTGTGGTTAATTCAATTTTTTTTTTCGAGAAAACATGCAGCTCTATTTTTCCGTAACGTCAGCAAAAGAATTAGGCACTTCCTTGTGGTAACATTGAAAAAAAAAATGAAGACAAGGATGTAAGTCTTTAAAATTAATCGTTCATGATAGAGCACGATCGACACGGGCATTAAACGATAACACTTTATAGTGCAACTTTGTTTCCTCATTTTCACTTTTATTTACACGATAAAACGATATTACAGGGCAAGCACGGATAGATATAAAAATGTCACAACGTGCCGGTGCGTCGCGAATGTGCGGACCATTGACACCTGGCTACTGGATGCTCGTGAAGTATACGCCAGTGTTGGTGGTAATATATATGTCGAGGTAAAAATTGAGTTACTATCGGTCATTCCAGGGTACCGCGCCCTGGCCGTAAAACTTTGAGCCACACATACAAAAACTTAAACGCACTCATACAGAACTTTACCTATACGCATGAAAAGCTGGATGTGAAAAAAGGGAGGAATATTCGGTCCACGATTCTGTCGCGGCGAAATTGCAGCACCAGGGATTATTAACGAACATGATAAATTTCAAAACGTGTAACGAATAGAAAAACAATTCTCTATTATTCATTAAAAAAAAGTGATCAAAATGAAGTTAGGAACGTTTGCTTTGTCTTTGAGTTTTATTTGAAGGTTGACGTCATTATTTTTCACCGAAATGGGCTTTAAGAGGATTTTGATTAATATCATGTGTCAGCGATAGAGGGGAGATGGTTTTCACGCGTGACAGCAACGAGGGAAAAACTATTTCTCACTCAAAACTGCCACGTGGTTCAGAAGATCGTTTTTTTTGTCTTTATTATTATTACTATTTGATGATTGAGCCAAACTAAACGCCAAGTGGTTAGTTTCATCTGATCGTCATCATCATCAATGGGTCAAAGGAAGAAGAATCTGTTTGCCGCTTATACCATACTAGCTGGATGCTTGAACCCTGGCATTTCGAGGCAACGTGAAGTAATTGGCCTGTGGTGATGCCGTAGAGCCACGGATGAAACCGTTCAAGCATATTTCCATCTCACTCAGCTACTCCGTCTATGGCAAAGTACTGCTCTCTACGTAGGCAAACGCTAAAGCCCTGAGAGAACATCTGGTAAGGATGTTCCGGCTACCGAAAGAGAAAATAGCCAGACAGTAGAAAATTTGTTCGCGCTACGATGCTCTCGCCGGTTCATCATCGGCCAAAGTACTTTTAAAACAATGATAAATAAATTTATTTCAACCCGGTACGTTTCAATTACATAGAACAATATTAATCCATTTAGTCGCATATAAAAATAATTGATTTTCAATAGAAATGATTGAAATTATTGATGAAAAATATTGCTCCGGAAACAAATGCTCGTTTCATCAAGAACGGAATTGCTCCATCGAGAATTCGTCAACGAAAAATGACTAAAAAAGAAGCTTAATCCTCCGGCAATTTCGAGCGGATCAAATGAATCGATTGTCCGTTTTTTTTCTTCTGTGTATCAAAAATTCTGCAGTATATATAGTAACACACAGGTGTATACGGTCTAGCACAGGTATAGCATGACGAGTGTGCCGATATCTGAAAATGGTCAACAAGTGCCTGTTATTGGATATCGCCAAACAATACTCGCATGCGAAAAAAAAAAAACTAAAAAACCCTGACGGTTCAAAGAAAAATGGAAGAGAGGTGGGAGTGAAGCAAAAATTTCCGTTATATATTTTTTTGATAGTGGGGTGAAAAGCTTTTCCGGATATTCGTGGTTTGTGTGACTAGATTTCTGATTGAAAGAGCAATTTATAGATTCTTTACAGAGCGAAACAGGCTCAACAAAAAGATTTATGAGTTGGAAGAAAAGCAAGAAAAAACAACAAGTATTTACAGAAAACCGTATAACCGTTTCGAAATTTCGATGTGAACTTTTCCATCGATTAAATGGATGGTTCAAAAAATTTTTGCCTCGATTTAACTAGCTGCGTCTGCTGGACCAAAAGTTTTGGTAGGTGTATGTATAATCTACGAGGAGAAACGTGATTTTATCAGGGTTTTTGGTTGAATTCCGGTGAATCTCGAATCTCGAGGATCGGAGCATGTCCGCTGTAACTCACTTAAACTCACTTTCTATCTGTCTACATCCATTTCTTACGAATGGACCGTGTGCCCCTATCACTGCTCGCCGTTATCTCCCCTGTTTATTTAGAAAAGGCAAGTAGTAGAAGAGAGAAACCGCCGATAGGAAGCAGATTGGTAGACAAAGACACACGCACATGGGTTATGGAGAAACAAGAGAAATATACGGACTAAAAACGACATAAACGTATACATACACGCGTATTTGTATATGCCTTTATGGGGTAGAGTTGAGAAACTACAGAAGAGCTTGGGCAAACTCGTGCAGCAGTGGTTTACGGTATCCCGATCCCGATGAGCATACAGATATACATATATTTATTCTCGAAGGTAGAGAAGACTCGTTAGGAGCTAGAATTCTCCCGAGAGGAATGAATGGACCGAGTGATTATCTATAGCTTGTATTAAAGCCACGAAGTAATAGTAAATGAAAGCTATATACAAGGCTCGAACGAACAAAGCTCGATAAGTGCACCTATCCGGTTTTACGAGATAAAACGAAAAAAAAACGGTGACTAATTATCTTCAAATAATCAGCTACAATTGGCAGTGATATAGACAATCAATTGAACAAGCATTGTTGAATTTTTCTCATCTTCTAAGTCAATATTTTTCGTGTTTCCTTGGCAACCGGTCTTTTCTTTTTAGACTTTGTTACCACCTATTGAAACTCTTAACTAACTATTTGTAGCATGCTGCTTGATTGCTATGCTGCACTTCCGAGACAGGTAATTAAATCCACTTACAAGCAAAACAAGCGGAGCTCACGTGCGCCCGTTTTACAATGAAGAATTTAATAAATCGTCACGATGATTTAAACAACTTTATGATTTTCCTGAAGCTCCATAAAATGCCATTAAAGACGTTTTCTTATAATAAGAAAGAAGTGGAACAACGATAAATATTTAGTTTACAACTGCTGCTACGCCCAACTATCGACAGTAATATCGAAGACTTTATAATCCCAAACGATTTCTATTGTACCCCAGATTAACCTAATCCTCCCTCCATTGTTTTTTTTGTCTTCATTTTAATAAGATCATCTATATACATTGAATTGCATTGAAGTATTCGTCGAGGAGGTCCTTTTAATCGGATTTCCTAGCACAAACGATAGAGGCACAAGATGACAGTGGAAAGAGAGCAAAAGCGGGGGACGACGAGTGCGATCGGCGAGTTCGATAAAACTCAATGTCAATTGCTCAATGTGGGCGGGGGTTCTCGAGATACTTCCAAACGTTTCCTCGTGACTACGCGCGTACAAATTACTTCGAACATTTATTACCAATCGTCTGCTCAATACATATTTAATATTTTTCTGTTACAATTTAAAATTGTTGAATAAATCTTCAGGGTAATTTGATGACTTATAGATACGAGTTTAATGATAAGCTCCGATTGGTCGTTCATTAATCAATATATCACGAGTCATTACTTGTCAATATATTAGTGTCTATATGGTGGTCATTAAGTGTAGAAAAGACGTACATGACGTCACTTATATATACATCGACTTATATAAATATTGTGATGCAAAGCTGCATATACGAGATAAGTAAATGTTGTGTGAAAGAGTGTTTCATAAAAATGTGAATCTATCGATTTTAAACGTAATGAGGAAACGAGGGATAAATACACATCGATATGAACGTGTGATAATGAGAGCCTGCAGCATCCCGAAGATGAAGCGAAGTTACCTGTGCGGATGATTACATTAATATCTTCGAGAGGAAAAAAGATGGGGAAAAAAATTAAACAGAATAGAGATAGAACGGTGAGGAGAACAGCAAGAGCACACCTCTGGTCACGCTAAGAGCTCTCTCTTTCTCCGGCGTATCTAACAGTAAAAGTCCTGCTAGACGGTGATAAAACCGACCGACATTGGTAGGTATAAGCTGGTCAACATAGCTGCCTCATGCCGCACATTCAACCGAGACAGCGCAATGTATTTAATATACATATATATGTGGATATGAAAGAACGAACAATCTGACTACGGAGATACACGTGACATTCTAAAATGGCGGACTAATCTTTATGAGTTTTGATCTTCTATTAAATTCAATTACTTCTGAATTACAATAGCGATTGACTAATAAATTGCAGCGATTGAGTAAAATCAGAGATTCGTCGGACTCATTTGTTTTTGTTCCAATCGTTTTGTTAAATCATGAGATCAAAAAAAAAATGTTCATTTAAAGAGTTTCGGTACAAGTGGCAAAATGTAACCATTTACTTCACATTTACACAGTATATTCTTTGACACATACTGGATGTGTCGTCCAAATTTTAAATCGATCATCTACACCGTTTTTGTGAAATTAAATATCAAAAAAGACTTTTTAACATGGTGAGATGCCTACGGTCATTGGTGAACGACAGTTTTACGAATGGAATACTGAGAAAAAATGTTAAAAACTAATTGAAAAACCGCCAAACCACTAAGTATACTATTGCAATTCCGGTATCCAAAAATTAAATAATTCGTCTACATGGTTTATTAATTATTCATTTATTCATCAACGAAAACGGTGAGTTTTCCCCCCATCGACCGAACGAACACGCTTTTTTTATTTGTTTTCGACGAAATATTGCTATGTGAAGTTGGCGCTTTGCTTGAAAACAATAAAATTGTACCGAAACCCCTTAAGGAGGTTGGATCGCGACGATACAATGTTGCCATGCTAAACAATGTTAAAAACATTAAAAATTTCAAAATGATAAGAATTTAATAAAATTTGGTAAATATATTCTTTAAAAATATATATGACAATACAAATTTTTTTAGATTTTTCTACCACATAGTTCTTGAGTAATTGAACACTAAAGTTCACGTGTATAAGCATAGAGTTTACATATATAGAGTTATACATCTCGTGCATAAGAACTTCGATTCAACGCTCAATTATTCGATAACCATGTGGTAAAAAATTTTGAAAAAAATTGTGTTTGTATACTTGGAGCCAAAGAATGTTATCACCAAATTTTATCAAATTCTGATTATTCTGATTTCGTGATCCAACCTTCTTAAATAAAATTTTAAAAAATCTGTTTTCGATCATCAAGTGATTTAGGTAGAAAATATTGATTAATTTGTTTCTTCAAAAGAAAGCCCTACCATTTAAATTATCAACCGATAATGGTAGACCATGCGAGCAACGCAACAATCGATTACATATTTCAAAAAAAATGGCTTTTTAATTGGTCTAAAATTCAAAGATTACGAGTTTAAATGAAAAAAGTGCGTCAAGTGATCCAGAGAATAATCTTCCCTTGGTCGAAGCGAAGTTAATGTTCGCCGAGAAACCTTCGATGCTGAGGAAAGATCGGCATGAGAAGGGTTAAAGAACAGCGTGTGTGTATATATATTAAACCACGGTACTGTACAAAACGAATTACCGTGTAACGTCGCTTAATTAACGGCGGACCCGCACAGTTTTACGTCTCTTCTGGCCTCTTATACTAGTACGACGACGACGACGACGACGACGAACAAGACGGAGTACATCGTGCACTATATATAAGCATAACAAGCGATAAAAAAAACAGGAACCCAGAAAAAAGGTCTCGATTTTTGCGAACTTTTTTGCTCTCGCAAACACGGATCATCCTTCGTGCCATTCGTTTTTTTTTTCTACTTCACTCATCACGAAAGATTTGAGCCATGAAAAATCAAGAATTATCACCGCTAGATTCAAGAGCTAAAGCTTTAAATATTATTCAGCATATACATGCATATCGAGAACGAAACGTTTTTATAAAAAAAGAAAAGAAAAAAAAACGTTCGGTATTCTCCGCATTTTATTCCGGATATGTATGAAAAAATAGTGTGAAAAAATCCTTTGCTTGGTTGAATCGTCCGCACATACAGGAGCCTTCTCACTCGAGCTTTTCTCTCTTCTCGAGCCCGACGATATTTAATTATGCAGAATCTCGCAGTGAATCCATTTTCACGGATTTTCGCAAACGCATTTTCGCGTGTATACATCTGCTCTCGCCACCAAGTTCGTACGCGCGTCGTTCTCATTTTACGCCGAAAAGTACCATCTACATTTTATAACTCGTCTATTTGCTTTGTCCCGTCACATTCAAATGAACATTCGGACTGCCATACATTGGTATGTATGTCGCTTTTATACGACAGCATAAACATATATATACACCTATATATTTCCATAAATACATACGTGTTGATGAATGTGTCTGCATATTATATAAATATATGTATTTAAAATTCCTACCCTTCCCTCTGGATATGTGTGTTTCGAGAATATTTTATTTAATCCCCTCTTGTGAAAAGCAATCCAGTGTGATATCATACGTAAAAGCAATTTTCGTTATAATGATAATAAACGTTAAATTTCATACGACTACGAAGCTCGAGGATTACAAAATGACATGATTGGAATAAAGAAAAAAGGATAGAATGCAAACGAGTTTTTCCACACAGGTGTCAAATCTTCGAACATTTTTATTTATTTTTTGTTTCTCGTTTCTAGTTTAATCGACACTAGAATAATTATATTACAAATTTAATGTTATCTCTCTTCGAAAGACAAAGATATTTGATTGAATTACAGAAAATATTATAAAAACATCCAAATGAATTGAAGGCTTAACAAATTATTGATTGCTACGAAAAAAGAAAAGATCAAAGTGTTAATTGTATAATCGATAGACGACACTTGAAATAATTGCATTAAGGAAGAAAGGAGCGTGGGATGATTGTCGTAAAGTATAAATATTAACGCACGAAGGAAGCTTGAAAAGCGGCAACGGAAGAAATATATAGAGAAGTATTCGTGAAATAACTACAGTTCGTGCTCGGAGTTACTATTTCCGCCTGACATGACTATCGATCGATGGTTTCGCGAACCTCTATCTCCGTCCATCCGGACAGTGCACTCTTGGTACATATTACTCGCTATTGCATGTACTCTACACTGCAGAAAATCGTAAGTTCAGCCATTTATATATGCATACGTCTATACAGCTAAAGTTGGTAAGTGCAAAACAGCGAATTTTCTCGAACGCGAGTTTATGCTCGACGTTACCAAACTTATTATACCATTTTACCTCCCTCTCTCTCTCTCTCTCTCTCTTTCTCCTTCTCTATACCAATTTACACGCTTTACAGATCTCACGTTACACACGCATCATAAACTACCGAGTTCCCACGGGCATTTAAACAGCACTCGTAAAACACAACTATCTTGATCTATGCTCTTACGTTTTGAGCAGTATTCCGTCATAAACTAATAACAAAAACATTGACAAGAATGCCACGAGGAAAAGTTGATGAAAGTTTACGCTCGGGCTTTTTTTCTTCGATTAAATTTTGCACTATTGCGGGGCTAAGACAGTGTCCGTGCAGGACAACAGACGAGAAGAGGAGACAGGCGTGAAGTTTGCGAATTAACGCAGCTGCGTGTGCGATCAGTGGTTTATAAATTCTCAAAATTGTAGATTCAAGATACATGAAAAAAATTAATTAAACATGAAAATTGCTACTGAGCACAGTGGGGATAATGGATATAATGAGCGAACATCTTTCGATCGGACAGTTATAAATAGCCACCGGTGCTATAATTGCTTTTTTTGTTTTCTCTAACAAATGACTGTACGATTAATACTTGAGGCATTTAATCACAGATTTGACCCAAGAAATCCTGTTTACATCAACGGGTTTTTTGGGTCATCAACGTATGTTCCGGTCGCCTGACTCTCCAATTTAATAAGCTCTCTCAATGATGGATGAAACTACTTTTAATCGATATTTTCAGCTCATATACCAAACTCCGAAACTTCCAGTGTACTTTTTTTTAAATAAAACGCACTCGAAAAAAACTTTCGTCGAGACCTCAATGCGTTCTCACTGTACACCATTTTTTTAATAAAATTTTTTTTCTTTACCACACTCGATGGAAAGAGTAGAGGATTACGCGATTAAAGATAAAATCATTTGGATCATTACACTAGTGAAAAAAAAAACAAATGACGATCGAACTGTCACATTTTAACCGGGCACTGAGGACGGGCGCGTGCGGAGCCCACGAGGTGCACGCGATGTAGGTTTGTCGCGAACTGAGGACGCGGGACAACGCTCGAGAAACCGAAACAACCCGAGGAACGACGGAGTTTCACGAATATCAAAGATGTATATTCGATGCACAGAGAAATACAAGCACACAGAGATCAACGCAGCATCAGAGTGGAGGCGCAAAGACCCCTCCGGGCTTGGTCCATCTTTCTCTCTCTCTTTCTCTCTCTTGCTCCGACAGATAATTTAATTTGAATACGAGAATACGCTATTTCTGCATTCATAAAAGTATTAAACTAAAGAATTAAATTAAATACGAAGGAGAAGAAAAAGAGGAGGATAAAAAAATTATACAGCTATCCATCAACGAGAAAGACGAGTGTGTTGTCTGCAACGAAGTATCCAGACGATATCGAATGAAAAAAAAAGGAAAAGAATTAAAAAAGAAAAAGAGATAGAAGAAAAGCTAAGACGAATACAGAAGGTGGCAAAGACTGTGGGTTATCCTTCAATTCTTAATAAACGTATCTAATTGCAAGAATTTAATTGCTTCTCCTCGATGTGGCGGATCAATAAGGCGTTTCAACCGAGACACACAATCGGCTGTGTATTTTTAACAGTGCACATAGTCAACGATCCATACATACGCTTTTAGAAAGTGAGCAATAGAGTGTATATAGAAAGCCATCTTAATAATCATTCGATTGGTTCATTGAATATTATTGTAACTCTGAGGGATTTAATGGACCTTGTATGCGGATCACAACGAGATGGTCGCAACTGTATTCACGATGCTGCTGAGGGACTCTCTACTCGCAACTCATATATACTATGATAGAAGAACGAAAAAAAGAAATATGCGGACGGACATTCAAGTTAATGACGAACTTTCCATCGCGGAGAGATTGTACTACGGACCAAACCAGCACTTAATGTTTTATATCTACGTGGTAGTTTATGCGGAATGCGTATATTAAATATAAAAATGATCACGGAAACAAATAACTTACAGCGTTGCGTAGTGTCACAGAACGCTCTTTCCAAATGACATGCGCATTTATAATGAAAAAATGATATTTCTTTACAAAATCATCGATCCCTAATATACAACATTACGTAATGTCACAGAATATGCTCTATCCAAATTACAGTAGTTTTTCTTACGAAGAAATGATGAGAAAAAAACTTTTTAAAAAACCATTGATTGAAAATTACTAGTTACTTTCCAATACAAAATATGCATAACCTGATAAAACAATCTCGAATTCATTTAGTTAGGCAACCGAAAGATATGATGTCTTACCAATCGTCGAATATACACGAAATAGCGTAATCAATTCGATAGATAGTGAAATATTGGCGGATAAAAAGAATTACAAAGCGGAAAAGTGATACTTTGGGTCTGCAAAATGTGTGAATATGGAGTAGAAACTATGCACGTGTGAATACCAACGGTGTGGGTAATAGTGTGCATGAAAATAAATGCACGTGTGCGAAGGACGCGACTCTTGCATCGAAATAAGCGAGAAAGAGAGAGAGAGAGAGAGAGAGAGAGAGAGAGAGAGAGAGAGAGAGAGAGAGAGAGAGAGAGAGAGAGGCAGAGAGCGAGAGAGAGCATTGTAACGTAACGTTGCGTCCATGCAGATATAGCAGATATACATCTACATGAAAGTATGTTTGTATATGCATGAGAAGTCTACCAGGGCGGACATTCAGAGCACACGGGAGGTAGATAAAATCTGTGAACGCGAGAACCATTCGGAACTACTATCTGCTTGATTGGTGACCGGAGCACATATCCGGTCCGCCCGCGCTCGCCAAACCTACCCTCGCGTTAATAGCGTCTGATGTGGATATTTGCTGCTTCCAAAAATGAACTAAACTGAAATTGGCTAGACGTAGATATGTATGGACACATATCCGACCTAGAAATAATGAGACGAGGAATGAGGCGAAAATTTATTTCAGAATTGAAACGGCTAAATGGGTGGAGAGTCATGGAACTACGTTTTTTCTCCCCCCCCCCCGTCGTATTCACCCCTGACCCAATGATATTCAGGTTTACTAGCGCCCTTTAATTAACTGCATGAATAACTATTAGGAAAACGGCACAACTCGAGAATTGTCTTCTCGTAGATAGAATTTTCATGCTGGGAAGTCATGGAAGGTTCAGCAGCTTGCATATCCGCAAAAGCTTCGGTATATGCGTAATTAAATTACCATATAACACATCACAATGAGAAAAGCGCGATGCTGAGAGAGCATGTAATAACACCAAAATGAGGAGCTTGGTGCTTCAACCAAATTGCTAATATTGAAAGCTCACTCTCTATCTTTCTGTAATCGGAATACTCGCGTTGCAAGATTTAATGTAATTTAGTCTGGTGCTCTGCAGGCAAGTGAAGTTTGTCACGAGTATAAGTGAAACGAGATTTTTGGTATGTACTTGATTTTCTGATTGCCTTACGAGATTTCGAGAATTAGCCAATATCTCATGAGGGTGAGGGCTCTCTCAGCAGGTGATACATTTTCAACGTGAGGAAACTTTTTTTTACTTGAGTTTTAGTGAAATTATTTCTTCTCGTGTGCGTATGGAGAACAGTAGCAAATTTGGACTGTCCGATTGAAACGATTTTTCAATGAAAGGCGAAAGCCGAGAGAGAAAATGAACAAGAATGGGGGGGGGGACTGTATAGAGACGACGAACAAAAAAAATCGATACTATACACTTTGGCTTTTCGGAGAGTTTCGATCTATGTGTTTTTTTTTGTTTGCTTTTTTTTTATTCCACGTTCCGCGCTTTTATCGCGGATCGAGCTCGCTTATCTGCCGTTGAAACTCCGTAGGGATCTATTCCTATGGGCGCCACAATTCATTGTACTGTATATACGAACGTGCCGGATACTGGCTATCTCTTTTCTCCTTTCCTTTTTTTCTTCACGCACATCCATGCTTTATCCCTATTTATACCATTGTCGCGTGTTTCTCCACATTCGTTCAGACAATCGGACGTTTTGAGAGATTCGTACTTCGACTGAGAGTTCGACCCTCCACCGAAATGAGTACCATAAACGAAACACGCAACGAATATAAATGAACTTTTTTGATTGTTGGGGAATCGGTATATATAAAATGTTTTGAATTATAGTGGACACAATGAATGCAGTGAATGAAAAGATTGTCAAACATTTCCGTATTTTTCCATCAATCTTCATACGCGGTCACGAAAAAACTGACAAACGTATTTTCTCAAGAAATTAATTGAACTGTTTAGGTTTAGGAATATTTTAATTCATTGTTAGTATGAAAGAAAACCCTGACGCATTTCGTGTACTCGAAACAAAATGCAGGAAGACAATGGTCTGCTGTTTGACACTCCTTCGACTGCAATTTGATAAAAACTCCGAAACGTCGCAACTCTCAAAATTCTATGAAAGTAATATTACATTATATTAAGGGGCCAGTCCACTTTGAAAATTTCAAAAAATCGATTTTTTTTACTGTTTTCGAAAGTACATACATTCAGAAATATCGTGTCAAAATTTTATGAAAATCCGAGCTCTCTAAGTATTTTTTTTTACCTGAACGTCAGGACCTCATTTCGTCTACCTGAGCGTATAGCGCGCTCAAACGCGTTTTTCTCGAAACAACGTTTTCAAAATCTAGCTCCATCGTATCTCTAAAACTAATAAACCGATTCTCTTGAAATTTGAACCACATACTGTAAACATGATTCGCAACAAGATGACCCTCGATGGTTTTAAAATTTTGATTTTTACTCTTTTTTTTGTGAAAAACTGCGAAAAAAACGCGTTTGTTTTACTTTTTTCGTTTTTCATTTGTCATTTTTTTATTTTTTGATAAAACTTTATATTCGAGGGTCATTTTGTAGCTGGTGTCATACCGAATCTAATGGACTTTGATTTTTTTGTTTCAGACAAGCCGTTGCCGAGTTGTGATGGAGCTACCTGGCCCACCTATTTTTGAGGCATTACGTTAAACTATAGTTTTTGTACTTAAAAATGAATAAATATAAATTAAAATTTTTTTTTTCATGTATTTCAAGACTTTATTTATCAAGCCCAACAACTTTTATATTCATATCTTTTATAAAATCCTCAAAAAAAAAATCGCGAAAATAGCCTTTTTTTCGTGGCTCCAAAGTGGACTGGCCCCTTAAAACGCACTAACTGGATTATGCAAAATTTCATTTTATTTCGTAAAAGTTTATAAAATTAACACGAATAAAAATTGTAAAATCGCTATGTATTTTCTAGAGGCGAAGGAGTTGGAAAGTAGAGATAAAAACGGGAGAGAAAGAGATTCGATGAGAAAGGCAAAAAGTATGAAGAGCAAAGACTACGAGAAAATAAGTTTGGTGTGGAGGAGGAGCGACAGGTGTAAGCGGGGAAAGTACATATTTCTGAGTTCATTATAACATAGTTCAAACGTTGGCAAAACTTTCGACGCTTTTTCTTGTAGTGGCACTTCCTCAGGATACACCGAGTGCGGGGTGTAAGATTACTTCGAAAAGCCTCAATTTATTCGAACGTACTCTCTGTTGTACAAGACTTTTTTGCTCTCTCTCTCTCTCTCTCTCTCTCTCTCACACACACACACACACACTTATTCCAACATTTTCTTGTTGCCCGCTCATTTCTATTACACTCAATCAAGCGGCTCGAAGCATCGTGAAATGGTGTGAATGACCGATGAAGAGACCGAGAGCTGCTCACGAAGCCGCGAAACACCGAGAACAGATTCTACGAGCGATTTGAACCAGCAATCCAACAATTCGGTAATTAGCTGTTACGAGAAAAAGCATAAAAAAGACCTCAAGCGAATAAATTCATTTGAATCTACTTATTCATCATTTGTAACAACGATATCTGAGCCAAAATTTATATTCAGCTTGTCTTTCCTCAAGTGCAATAAGTCGTAATGCTGGTTCTACTCGTAAGTTAAATTATAATCAGAACCGCACAGGAATTTTCGATCGGACTGAGTAATCGCAATTATTAAGATTAAATAAAAATTCAGTCAAATTAACAGAGCTCTGTACTTTTATACGATGAAAAATTCAGATCGAGCATCACGCACAGGAGATGAACATACATGAGCCGAAAGAAAGTTTGGATATCTCCCAAAAGCTCTGAAAGCTTATTGGAAAGGTTACCAAATTCGATTCGTTCCCGGTTTGACGATTTTTCCCTGTCTGCCTCGGATGAGAGAATACGTCTTCGTAAAGTCGCGGGGGAGTGGCTCGTAAAAAAAGTTCAATATCGCAGTAGGAACAAGATTGCGAGACAGAGAGACGTTGGTCGTAAAATAAGCCAATATGTCAGAGACAGAAGTGTAGTTTCGAAGCTTCCTTTTACAATATATGTCTCAAACGTGTAACACGCGTGTACCATAACGTGAAGAACTTTCAAATGCTGGCAGAGGTAGAAAACGAATGAAAATCTTATTTCCATCTCTGCAACCTGATGTATTGTAATAAATAAATAGAACAAAAAACAAGCGCTAATTATACGATAAACAGTAGCGATAGAATGAAGAAATATGAAAACATTAGGGAATAATCGAAGAAATTTTATGAACAACTTGTACCGTTGTTCCAATTGCTCTTTTCACAGCTCGGTGTCACGACTACTCTCATCTCTGCAGCATCAACATCACTCGGCTCCTAACCTCTTACATTATGAAAACATTAAAGTAATCACGAATAAACATTATGTTAATCGCTCGATCAAATTTCGTATACAAATGAAACGTGATATTAAGAATTATCATTCATTTATTACATCGTCCAACCTCGGATAAAATATTATTTAAAATGTTATCTTCATCGCTGGATATATGTCGCATATTTTATTATGAAAACATATGCTTTGAGAGATAGGCTCGAAACGGAAGATATACAAAAGTGTTTAAAATGAGATTCATGTGAATCATCATAAATTAACCGGTCTGAGCTCTCTTCTTCCTTGTGATTTTTATCCTCACAGTCATTTGATTCCTATATCAGTTTATTGATTCATTCACCCTTATGATTTATATAAATCATATTAGAATATAGACGGCATTAGATGACGAGAGCATTGAATGTCGTGTGTCATCACAATCCTGGGAGGCATCAAATCGAAACCGTGACAGGAAACACATGGGTCAAAGAGGCAGCAAAAAAAATCATATATAGACATGAGTTACGCGTGAGGATGCCTATGAGTGGGAATTGAACGTGTGATCTAACAAGACGAATCGACAGACTCGACGTCGAGTAAGATCAAGACTCCTCGCATTCTGTGTACCACCATAGCGAGTCCTAGAGACGCGAATATAAGAGACGAGAAGTCCAAGCATGCTGGGAGCATAAACATATACGTATAAAGGCACGCGAGGGTTCAACGAGTTAGAAATAAAAGTGGAGAAATACAGGCGTGCACCAGAGATAGAAAATATGCGACGAATGAAAGAGAAAAAGAGACGAAAAGAGCAAAGGCACTGATCCAGTCGGCCTCGAAAACAACTCTCCGTGCCGTTATTATTCCCGTCGCCCGTTACTCGATCGTAAAAAATAAAAAAGAAAAAAAATATATCGAGTCACATCGGTGTCGATCTGTCGCTTGTGCGTGATTGTACTGAAAGTGCACCGCATTGCATTTTCACAGCATTGAAGAAAAAATAATTGGAAGTGAATTTTGTGTTCTGTGTGAGTGAATTAATTATTTTTATAACATATTTTCGTATTATTATATCGATTATTGTGTTCAGTGATTTTTTTCGAAAGATTAAACTCCAATGCGTATCATGTGCTCCATTAATCTCTAAAATTAGGTATAAATTCAAACTATTAAACTAAAATATTTTCTGATTAATAATTTGACATATTTTCCCCTAGCGATATATTTGGCTCGCTGATTTAAATTAAATCTTGCAGTCATCCGGGGGCGCATTCTTCCGACAAGTTGAACAGAGGTGCGATTGAAACGCGAGCTGCACTTGCAAATTAGCCGGTGAGGATTTGAGGAATGGAGAAATTTGCAAATGATATAAAAAGGGGCAGTAGAGGAAGAGAGTTTGAAAGGCGTTTGTGTGCATGAAACGTGCAGCATGTGCATTGCGCTGTGTTTCGCACCAACAAAAATCGCTGAATCTAAGTAATATAAGTATATATATATATATATATATATATATATATATATATATTTATTTATTTCCAATATACGACATGCCCGATTTACCCTACAGCGCGGGAAACAACGTTGAATTAATGAAAAGGAGAAAAGCAGCTTTTTGAATGCGTCTCTCGGCGGACTGCTATAAAATTCCAACAATCTGGACTCGTCCTCTCTCGCTCTTTTTATAACGTTATCGTTAAAATAAATTATGCGCGATCGCTGAGGACTCTTTAGGAAATAAAAATTATAGCACTGTAAAGAAACGTGCCTGATGGGTGGGAAAAATCAAAAATTTCAACAAAATTCTCATCGTGAATTCAAAAGAAACAAATAAAAGAAAAGAATCAAGAAGAAAAGAGACAAACACTGAAAATAAATGTCTATATTTACGTAAAAATTTAATAACTTTTCAAGTATAACAAAAATTCGTTAAAACTCGAGCAATATTTTTTCACCATCAAAAATAAAATTTCAATCAAAGAATATCTTGTGAAGAAAAAAGTGGCCTGAAATGTACGACGATAGGTGAAGACTGACGAGACGTCACGTACGATCGGATAAACTTTTCCAGTCGAGCTTCCTTTTATTCTGTACAAACCATAGACGGTGAACGGGGGAGGGCAGGGGGGGGGCGGGATCCAGTTCGCGTGCCGAAATAATTTCGAAACTCGTGTCACTGCTTCTTTATATATACGGGCGTATGGAAGGGAAAGAGAGAGCAACAGTTTTATCGCAGTTCAACCTCAATGGGGAATCTCGTGAAAGGAGCACGAAAGGGATATTCGCAGGGAGGAAGGAGGGCGAGGATGGCTTGCAAAAGCTTTTCAGCAAAAAGTTTTTAAAAACTCGCCCTCTACCGGTATTCAATAATTTTTCCAAAACTTTTTCCAGAAACGTGCGAGACTTCGGTACATGAAGAAGATTGCGCGCGTGGGGGGTCGCGCTGACGGATGGAGGGAAAAAAAAGGTAAGCGAAGATGGGGTGAAAAGGAACAAGGACACAAGACGATAGATGGCGATGCTGGCGGAAGGAGGGGGATCAGGGAAGTTCGTGAAGAACGAAGAGTGTTGGGGATAAGAGGAGCGATGAGTGAGTTATAAAAAAGAAAGGAGCAAATGCGATGGGATGAAAAAAAAAAAAAAAAGTAGGAAGAAAATATCGAAGCTGTCGACAAGTGACTGAAAAGCCATACCGATAAAATATATATAAATATACTTCTGCAACGCCAAGTTACGTGTCTTAAAGTTTTGGAAAATTGATTGAAAGTATTTTTCAATCAACGACACAAACGCTATAAACGCAAAAAATAAATAAAAAGTTGCTCAAACCCGACGAGCTTTTCCTGTAAAAAAATAATTATAGGAAAAATGTTAATGGACGATGAGAAAATAAAAGTCCAGGACGATGGAAAAGGCTCATAAATCTTCAACGTATATGGCACTGTGTCATTGAGCGTAAACGTGATATTCCTGTTAGAAAGCCAATTTTTTCCTTGCAATCTACAGAGCCGAACGTTCAACAGCAATGGACAGTGAAAATGGTTTGGAAAGGCGTGTGAAAATCGAGAGGAAATTAAATTTTTAAATAGCGATAGCGAAACTACGAAGCTTCTTCTTTTTTATTTTTGACAACACCGATTATCCCAGCACTCTTCTATGATCGAAGACATTTTTAACCAAAAATTGAGTAGTGAGAAAATATCCTGCGAAAAAAAATGATCA
Source organism: Rhimphoctona megacephalus (assembly GCA_963989365.1). NCBI lineage: Eukaryota > Metazoa > Arthropoda > Insecta > Hymenoptera > Ichneumonidae > Rhimphoctona > Rhimphoctona megacephalus. The sequence goes on along the minus strand of OZ022422.1, from coordinate 9,985,350 downwards.
TAAAAAGGACAGAGGATAAGAATGGTGAGGCAAGCACCTGGACGGATAAATCAAAGGGTGTAAATTGCGTGTATATTATACGGAGGGTGTACACGATGGGATTCTCGCTTGGCTGGATATAAATGAGACGTGAAAATAAATTCTCCGGGGTGAAAAGACAGAAAGAGAAAGAGAGAGAGAGAGAGAGAGAGAGAGAGAGAGAGAGAGAGAGAGAGAGAGAGAGAGAGAGAGAGGAAAAAATAGAAACACAAGTCAAAGCGCATTGCTGGAACGAAAGAAAAAGAATACAAAGTCGATTGCGTGCACAAGGCATCCCCTGACCGCGAGACATAATTGAGCCGTCCGGGAAAACGAATTTATGAAATACGTGGACTGTCTGGTTCATCCTCGTTCACATCTCCTTAGCTCGTGCTCGCGCTTACCCTCTTGAGTGCCTTCACCGCCAGTCTTCGAGAAGAAAGTGCGTGAGTATAGCTCTAGCCTTTTAATTTGCGACCAGTCAACTCACAATTCCCCATGTATTTATTTGTTATTCACAAATGCTATTCTCTCACAGGGTAGTTTCGTCTCTCATCTCTTCGTGTACCTTCTTTTCTTCGCCAAAGCCGCAAGAAGCTCCCGTGTCAAGCGAACTGATTGCTTTTATTCTTATTTCACCGTTTTCTAATTATAACCTGCTAAATTGTCTTTGTTGCTCAATTTTCTCAATGTCCTTATTCAATATTATCGTTTTAATTAACCGAATTAATTTGGTCAAAGATAATTTATTTCACTGTGAGATTTTAATTAAGATTCTTCGTAATTTTACTCGATAACCACCAACGTATAATTATCTTCATACCCACTTTGTTTTTTTTGTTTTTTTTTTTTTAATAATTGAAGCAAAAGTTATAAGCTACGCGTCATTCAACATCTTTCGACATCTCAACATCTCATCATTTTTTTTCAACATCTCATCAAAGTTGAGGATTCAACATTTTGGCATGATTTTATCTCGTCAAATCTGTACTCGAAGAATAATTGCCGAAAAAATAAATTCAATAAGAAAAACAACGAGCGCATAAAATTTTCCGAATCTGTTATTGCTACAAGCCGTTCCATGCAGCCTCGCGCCACTTTCCATCTACGTTTTCTTTCATACCAACCGATTTCGAAGGCTCAAACTTTCTACTTTACCGACGCCGAAAGAAAAGCGTACTGTCGTATATTTTATGTCTTCGAGACAGGGAGCAGAAGCAGCGCTCGGGAAATAAGTATTTACTGCAGCGTTTGAAACTTTTACCAGTTTTACTAACCACCTTACCAATCGACAATCCAACTTATCATCTTCTCGTTGCAAAGAGCGATTAATGAAAAAGACACGTCGTTATAGGAATCAAGTATTTCGGTGGATTTAACCCGCGAGAAATTCACAAACAAAATTAATTCAATATGAAAAAATACAAGCTGTAATTGTTCATTTTATTAATGGACTTTAGAGCCATTAAATACCATGCTGGATCTGCAAGACCGGTGCTAAAAAATTCTTCTTGTTTTATACTAGAAAAAAATTATTTAATCTGTCATTTAACATCTCCAAAGTTGAATCTAAGCCTGTTCTATATCTATCCGATATTTTGCTTGGTTATGCACATGAGATTTCTCGTTATCGCTCGGAGCCAGGCTTCCTCCAATATCCTTTGTAAATCGATCGATATAACATGCTATACAAACGTATATAGTCATGTACTACATAATCTTTGTAATATGTACGTAATATATACCATTACACAGAAATATAGTTACGCAAAAATAAATCGGAGTTAACAAGCACAAAAAAGCTTCAATAACAAACAGTTTTGGCTAGACGCTGATTTTTGTTTCACGACCACGAGGCGAATACCAACCCTCTTGCTCTTTGCCTCATTCTCTTTCTGTTTCTCTTCGTCTCTTTTCCTCTCCACGAAGAGCACAGCCCAAATGGCTCGCCGAAATAAATATCTCGGTTGGCCAGATTATTGTTTCGCACAGTCCAACGAGCCCAATGTACGGTTGATTGATTTTTTTTTCACCAGCCCTCTTTCGATAGCAATATATATAAGCGGACGAGCATATCGTCAACTAATGCAGCAACCGTATAGCAGGAAATTCAGATTCGCAGAGTCGTTATTTTCGAATGGGGAATCTGATTGTTACAGGAATTTCCTGGGAAGCACATGATATTTAGTAAAAAATCACAAACAATTCGAAACGTTTGATATCGTATTGTTTAAAAACAAAAATAAGGGACGTTATATAAATTAGCAATAAAATAAATGGCTGATATGCCCCCCCCCCCCCTCGCCATTGCAGAAAATCCAAGGAAACCTTCCTCGAAATGATTAATATAATAATTGATTAATATAATGACACATTCTGATCAATTGGCCAAAGATTTGAGGACATAAAGTTGTCTATTCCAATTCTTATATTCGAGTCATAATAATATATTCATCAGAGTTTCAACGAGCCGTAAATTATGCCGATAACGCTGCCGGTAAATACGTCGACGGGTAGTTCAACCCTCTTAAATAAGCTTCCTCGTTCAGCTGAGAGAATAAGCTTTTGCTTTCTATATAGCTGTTATATACGGAAAGCATACATCTCTCGATAGGATCCACCCTTTCCAAGATCCCTACTTTCCTGCTTCCTTCACGTCCACTTCCAACTACGACGATCCGTTTCAAACGCTCAGCCAATGTTTGCTGTCAGTCACCGCCGGCGCCGACGTTCAATCTCGCCTTCACGCCCTTCGAGCTTTCCACTATCTTATATATACACATATTTACCGGGTTCAAGTTATACGACCATTGCTTACAGTTAAAGGCCAACGTGTACGAGAATGTAATTCGACTCGAAACAATGGAAAAAACAATATTTCAACAGAGCAGTTCGAATAATAATAATAACAGAAAAAACGTCCTTCCAGTTTTTTAAGTGACCAGCTGATCAATCAAAAACTCTGATTGGCCGGTGCAGGCATCCGGAACGATGACCATGCGTACACGGAGAAAACGGATTCGTTTTGTCAAGTAAGAAGTAAAATGTTATTTTAAAATGTCTTATATGTAACGTACGGAATATAAAAATTTAAGTAATAGTAGCAATAAGGCACTGCATTATTTACAACTCCCACTTTTTCTTTACTTACATTCTGGATGGTTCTGTATGAAAACGAAATTGTAACTCACAACAATTTTTCGAATCCTTCTCATGCTACATTTACCATACTCGATAAAAATTATTCACTAGTAAGTGGAGATTCCGTGGAAGTCGCAAATTTTAAATACCAGCATAGTAAAATTTGGCGACCCATAAGAGAATTTTTATGCATATTGCGCAGCAATTTTAGTATAAAGTGCTACGTTGCTTAAGTGTGAACAAAGGGCACCGTTACAACCCTACCAAAAAAACAAAGCCTACCCGTAAAAATCTCTACCGCTCAATTCTCTACCAAAGAAATGTCAACCAACAAAAAAACACTATCCAAGCCTAAAACTACCAAGATTTGGGTGGGAGTAAGATTTTCGAATGATTAAAACTTCGAACGGCTGAAACTGCGAATTTTTAAATGGAAGAATAGTATTATGTAGACAGATTAATTCTACTATAGCCTTTATGCTGGAAATAAAAAAATGAGAAATTAAAGAGTTCGAAGTATATTTACGTCAAAAACAAAATATAACAGTAGCCCAAATGACGAAGGCTGGGATAGCGATTTTACAAAAGTTCGACTATTACGCATTCGAGTAATGGAATACCGAAATCGGCAATATACGAATATTCACAATTTCAAATATATTTTAACGAAAGACAAAATATTAATGTGGTCAAAATAGCGAAACACCAGAAAGTCGAGCGGTCGAAACAGCGAGAGCCTCTGGGCTGTAAAGTATTGCTTGTCATTCTTCGTGCTTCACAACGTTCGCTATTCAGTGACTTCTAATTTTTAGTCATTCGAAAAATTCACTTTCGAATTATTCATACTATATATTTTGGTCTCTCAATAAAAGAATTGCTCTCCATTTCGAATTTAGAAAATATAAACTTCTTACATTAGGACAATCTATGTTATCTGCATTTGAAGTATAGATAGTCTGAATATATATTTTCGAATAAATGCGTGATCAAAGAAAAAATATTACATCAAATACGCATTCAACTTAATATACTATCGAAAATATAAACTTCGAATTTCTTATTTTTCGTTAGTCGAATGTTATGAATACTAAAATTTCGAAATATTAACCGTTCTGCAATTTGGTTATTCTACATATTAACTCCCACCCGCTGTAAAGTATTGCTTGTCATTCTTCGTGCTTCACAACGTTCGCTATTCTATACTTCTAATTTTTAGTCATTCGAAAACTTCACTTTCCAATTATTCATATTATATATTTTGGTCTCCCAATAAAATAATTGCTCTCTATTTCGAATTTAGAAAATATAAACTTCTTACATTAGGACAATCTATATTATCTGCATTTGAAGTATAGACAGTCTGAATATATATTTTCAAATAAATGCGCGATCAAAGAAAAAATATTACATCAAATACGCATTCAACTTAATATACTATCGAAAATATAAACTTCGAATTTCTTATTTTTCGTTAAGGAGGTTTTATCGATATTTATATGACATCATACGAAAAATACATTATATTTGATTATTCCAAGTTAATGTATTGAAATTTGGCGTGAATCTTCTTGAACAGCATTTAATTATGTGTGAAAAATTTGAAGAGGTTTCACAGCCTGGTAATCGAGATATTCATTGTTGAAAATGACAAGTTTGACATGGGCTCTTATGGAAGCTTTCAAAAAATTGCGAACTTCAACAATAAATATTTCAATTTTGAGACGATGAATCATCGGCATATACCGCCAGAAGTTTAATACTGTCTTAAGCTTTCTATTTACAAAATTTTATTGTGTAAAGTTGGAAAATAATTTTTACATGAGAAACGATACAACCTCCTTAATCGAATGTTATGAATACTAAAATTTCGAAATATTAACCGTTCTACAATTTGGTTATTCTACATATTAACCCCCACCCCAAGATTTGTTCACTACCATGGTCATAACTCTACCAGCGAAGAATTACTAGCGTATATATCTATATACAGTGTAATATATAGTTATATTACGCTAGTAATTCTTCATTGGTAGATTATGATCATACACTGTAAAAAATTTCCGTATGAAAATTAATACACATGTATAGGAAGCTTTTATGCGGATACCATGAAAATTCAGATACGCTGAGGAAAATTGAGAGACGCGGTATTTTAATGATACGAGCACTGTTCACCGAGAAAAGAAATTTGTGGTTTCAACAAATTTTTTGTTGAATCAACAAATTGTGGCGAACAAAATGAGATTTGCTAATTAAACAGAAAATTTTGTTGATTCAACAATATTTTCGTCGTAATGAGCAATAGTTATTTGAGTCAGCAAATTAAGTAGTTGATTTAACCAAATTTTTATTGAGTTAACGAATTTCATTTTATTCGCCACAATTTGTTGATTCAACAAAATATTTGTTGAATCAACAAATTTCTTTTCTCAGTGTTCAGTAAAATTAATATACTTGTGTATTTGAAAAATCATATACATGTAAGAAATGTTGACCTTGTGCATATTAAAAACACGAAACATCTACTAATATTACTATACAGGTATATTAAAGTTCATGTTACCAGCATAGTAATTTTCAGATTCAAGATTACTAAATTTCAGGCACCGTATAACGTTTTCGCATTACATATGTCTACGATATATCTAGAGATGTATCATAAAATTTGGTGATCCTTTTTGAATATTAATATACGAATGAATATTAAATAAATTCAGCTATTATGAGTTTTTACGGGGAATACATTAATTCATGTACTATTGTGTTCGATTTTTTAAAGTTGAAGGTCGAAATCATGCAGACATCTCAAGAAATTAATTAAAGTGACTTATCACCACTTGATGCCGTGGCAATGAAGTCGAGCAATTATCACCGTAAAAATTTTTATTATAATCTCAACATCTTGTGTTAAGTTTGGTGTTTACCATTTTCATGTTTTACACAATTTTCTTAGATTCGAGCGACTTGTATATATCCTCGTCCGAAGCACGTGCCTCCTATGAGAAAGTTAACGCTCTGCGCCACGCGGTGGCCAGAGCGCGAAGCAGGGTGCCCACAAAGCGTTACAAATTTCCTACACTTGTGTATTAATTTTAATATTGAGATTCTTATAATTAATACATAGGTAAATGAATTTTATTACACGGATTTTTTTTTTATACTGCAGGGTATATTAATTTTCATTCCCATTTTTATACCGTATTTTTAAGAGATAGAGTTGTGATGGGAAATAACATGTATCGTATTATTAACATTCATGGGTATCTTATTTTTCAGTCAACTATCAAGAAAAGTGAAGATCATACTGTAATTTTAATACACTGTTGATAGTAGATGAATTCATATACATTTGTATTAATTATGAATCAAACATATGATTTATTTCAATGCATGTCTACAAAATTTTCAGATTTCATATGAATATTCAATGTTATGTATCTTAAATTCCACATCAGTAACCAAAATTTATGTTCATATTTCAATTTTGGCATACGAGTGTAATAATTTTCATTTCATACACCCGATTTGTAAATTTCATTTACCGTTGTATTGTAAAAGTATTGTAAATTTCATATATTTTTTAACAGTGTAGTAGTGAACAAATCTTGGTAGTTTTAAGCTTTGATAGTGTTTTTTTTGTTGGTTGACATTTCTTTGGTAGAGATCGAGCGGTAGAAATTCTTACGGGTAGGCTTTTTTTTTTGGTAGGCTTGTAAAGGTGCCGAACGAAGTACACACATTTGATGGCTTTATGTTAGTAGACACATCCGCTATACAGAACATATATTAATCCTGACTGGGATAGTAATCTTTCGATTACTCATTTCCAATATTGTTCGGGGGCTAAAGTGAATAGCTCTACGTTAGCATTTACAATGTTTTGCCCCTTGGTTAGGCGTATGTATTGAAAATTCCAATGTTATTCTGACAATAATCATTTCGATTCCTGATACAATTTTCTTGAATTTGCCACCTCGTTTTCTCCACGTATATAAAGACTGCCTGAGACCAGGCAGCCTCAGTATCGGAGCTCTCAGCCCTGATGATGCAAATTGTAACGTTTGCGAAAATATTCAACAATACAAAAATGACTATAATTGAATTTATAAGAAGATTTTCGACTTCTATATATACTTGCAATTTTCAATGGAGACACTCGAGCAACTAAGCTGGCATCGATTAATTAAGACCTTGAGTTTTTTTTTCTTTTTTATAAGAAAATAAAAAATTTTCTATGAGAAAATTTTATTTAGGCCGTGCCATTAGAGCAGCACATTTTTTCCATCACTAAGCTCCGCATTAGCGAAGTAAAAAATAGAGACGACGATAAGTAGGTCGAGCCAAGCAGGAAAAACGAGGTAACATTATTTATATATATCGAATATTATATAACGTCAGGTTTTGAATTACAAGCTCTCATGTGCCAGCCGACCTGTCGTTGACAGAGTGGATAATGAGATCCTGGTTAAGCATATAGACAAGGGCAGACGCCCTTGGAAAGGGCGTAAGCCATCTCTGGTCGACGAGATGCGCCAATGTACATCCTCCTTGAGATGACCTCGCTTTTCCCTCAAGAAAATCTCGAGCTAAGAACATCCCAAGATTTACGAGTACGAGAGTCGAGTTTACGGCGAAAGAAAAATATATGCGAGAATAATAAAAATGCATACGTTCACTCTGGTGGACACAAGAAAAGCTTTTAGTCTCAATATACCGCAGGACTTGAGAAATGTTTCTCCGATAAATTTGAAGGAGACAAACAAAAGAAATATTCCAAGAGGTCAGACACGAGTTAGCGAAGGATAGAACAAAGAAAAAAGAGGGCTAAAAGTATAGGGGCAAAGAGAGAAGATAGAAAGAGGGAGAAAATCCTCGAGGGAAGACGGTCGAACGAGATTTCAAAGTTTGATAAAATAAAGCTCTTTTCCGTAACAGTAAAAATAATTTAAAATAAATAAATAAATAAAATTATCAGAGGACCTTTCTTAAAATGTACAAAGTAAATTTTTATTCTTTTAAGAATTCACTACCAAATAAGACGAAAAAAAAAGAAATACTTTTTGTGTCATGTGAAGTCAATGGTTGACAGACTTTTTGATCAAAATATTTCCTTAATAGAAGAAAAATGGTTTTAAAACGAATTAAAACGAGACTATTGAACAAAAATTATTTAAGCACCAAACATGTACTCCCCAAAATAAGTAAAACATATAGCTCGGTTTAGCTTAAACCAAGGAGCGGACGTGCGCAGATTCGGATTTGAAATTTCACGAGAAACGGAAGTCCGTCCACAGAGGCCTGTAAATATTCGTTTAAAATCACGGCACTGTGTACTCTCGCGTTTCTCGTGGGCTCGCCGTTTTTCCAGACGAAATTCACGTTAATTGAACACACCTCTCTCGTCGAGAGAGCAAATTTATTAACAGCCGACTGTTATATTTTACGTATGTGCATGTATTTCTTGGAGTATATAAAAAAAATACTAAAAATTTGAATCGTGCATTAATAAAAATTCTCTAGTCTCCATAATTTATAATTAATGCCAAATTTATCGAATGCAGAAACCCAAATTGAATTTTATATAGATTTGGAATTCGACGGTAAAAATTAATTATTTATTGAATTAAGAAATTAACTGGATCTTTTGTATGAAGTGGATCACTGGAAGTAAGACTTTCGGGGTTAAAATCCGAAAAAAAATAATAAATTAATAAATAATAATAAATTAAAAATTAAATAAATAATAAATAAATTAAAATAAATACGAAAAAAAACGTGTTGCGCAAAGAGAGCATGGGCAAAGAGGGGTTGAAAGGATTGGAAAAAGGGATGAAACGGGAATCAAGCATCTATTCCTACAACCGGGGTGCACAGACCCACGCACACAGTTCTCCATATTTCCCCGCTGTCTCTCTTTTCCCTGTACCATTTTCTCTTTTTACGTAATAGACCTTTGCCGGATATGACGAAATGGATCAAAAAGAGACGAGCGAGAGCCCCACGAGTGAGAAAAGCCTCTCGTGTGAGCGAATGGGGATTCGCGTATATGTGAGAATCGAAAAAGTAACGAAAGCAAGTAAGGCTGATAGAGGCACGTGGAAAATACGTGCAAAAGCTCGTGATCCCAGACTGGATGAAAACGTATGAATTTTTGCTCCGGGCGATACAGCTTGCTTCATAATTTATTAAAACATAAATAATAATTCATGAAAAACACTGAAATTCACTACCAAGTTGACACAAATTATACAGAGAAAAAAGTGACGATATAAAAAAAAATTAAAAATCACACTTTTCGTTCCCAATCGTATCTAAATCAAAATTGTCCAAAATCAGAATAAAAAATTCTTTCAGTACACAATCTAAATCTCTCAGATAATTCTCGAGTTAACTCGGAGTTAAGCTTGTATATAGAGCAGACAAGCAACGACCTCTCGTCGTTACGGTCTCGTTGTTGATGGCTACGAAGAAAGAGTGATAAGGTTCGGTGGGGCATGAAAATTCTACACCCCTCATTGAGTTGCAACCCTTCCATAATAGACAGACAGCAAACGACCTCTCTTCGTATCTTTACACGACCCTTAACAGTAGCGTTCAATGTCCGCAACGAGTTCTTCTTGAATCTTTGCAAAACCTTTGTGGCATAAAAAAAAGTTCGTTACATTCTTAGCAGAGAAATTTTCGGGACAAAACATCAAAACATTTGAAACTCTGATAAATTTAGTCCTTCTAAATTGATCCCACGATGCGGTGCAATGCATGGATACTTTTTTCGAATTAGTTTTATTAAAAAACAAAAAAAAACAAAAATATGATTCAATCAACAAGAACGTAGAAAATGCACACAGATTTAAGCTCGGAAATTCGTGCTTGAATTCCATCACGAAACAATAATTCAGGGCAACAATGGGAAAACAATTTTAACAAAAAGTGAAAATGAATGAAGACAGAGAGCTCGGTTTACGAGGGGGTCACACCTCTTGTCGTGACCCCAGAACAAGAGGGATGCTTTTCTCTCTCATTCTGTTGCTTTCTTCCATCTTCGTTGTACGAAAGCCCTGGTGCAACTGCGAGAAAGAGGAAAGTTTTACATGGCGTGAAACGCATTCCACGAGAGACCAAGCGTCTTTTCATAAATGTGTGAATATACGAATGTGTGAGTTCGTAGCATGATGCATTGCCAATGGCTAGCTCGAAGCGCCCCGAAGTTATTTATCCCCTTAGCCTTAGCGCCATTCGACGACATTCCCTCGTCCTGGGGACGAAAAGAGGATGGAGTTGGGGCTAAAACTCTGCAGAGAAGGGATGAGGAAGCACATCGAATCCGACGTAAAACGACGAATCGACACCCCTCGGGCTTGCTCCGAGGGGGAGAGAGAGAGAGGAGGGAGGAGAGGCAAAAAGAAAAAAAAAGATAAATAAAAGGAACCCCGTGTTGAGTCTGCATGAAATTGTACACGGCGCGGCGCTCAAGGGCAGACGGAAAAAAGCTGGAATCAAGCAAGAGGGTGAAATTCCTCGACGTGGAATAGCTGGACCTTTGCAAGCTTCATCATACATACGCATTTGTCCATAGACAAGGGTAAAAGCTTGTTGCTCGCCTCTCATTCCTCATATTTTCCCTCGCGACCATTCGAAACTCCATGACAGAGAGTAGATGAAAAAGAAAAAATATATTTTCCAACCCCATCGAGCAGTATCTACTGTTACGTTTGAATTAAATGAACATTGCAAGAACATCCAATTGGCGTATCGATACTACGAATCATTACAAAGAGTTTTTTAACGATTCCACGAAATAAATGAATTATTATCAATTAGGAAACGCTGCCGCAGGGACATCAATCGTTTTATCTGCGAGCAACATTTGAAATTGCAATTGTTCAATTTACGATATTATATTAATTGCCACTGAATCTAATTATTTATTAGTCAAATATCCGAGTTCCTTTTTTTTTTATTTTTAACACGTTAAAAGAGATTAACCGAGGAACGGAGTTAATTGAATGTATTACGTATTATTATAACGTGACTGGGATTTGGGTGATGAAGTAAATCTCTTTTCATCCCCAAGAGGATTTATGGTTGGCGAGGAGATTTTTTTTCATTGTGGTTTTTGTGTACCTAGAGGGCGGATAAATGCTCAATCAACGATGATGATCCCCTCGACAATGTTTGCCGAAAAAATAATAATAATAATAATAATAATAACAACAACAGTGAAAGGGGGAGGGATCAAAAAATTTAGGGATGAAACAACGCTGCCTATACATAAAATACTACGTTACGTATATCCGAGATTTATACACGTAAAAAAAAAAAATCCTATAGGGATATTCTCTTGCTATAAAATGAAGATTTATTCGGATCCGATATACAACTACTGCACGTTAAAATTGTGTGTATACAGAAATCGAGAGAGGGAGAGAGTCTCTATATATACTCAATATAATATTTACGTTCGATGCAGCTGACGGTAAATCGAATGATCGACCATTTAATATCAATAATCCCGAGATTTCTGTTCTGTGTGTGTGTGTGTGTGTGTGTGTGTGTGTGTGTGTGTGTGTGTGTGTGTGTGTGTTGTATGTACCTAAATTTCACAGCGATGAAATAACGACGTGACACCATGATATTTCCTCGCGAATATCGGTTGGTATAAAATAAAATAAAATTTCTCGAAACGCGAGAATGGATCAGCAGGAAGTTGAAAACCGATGGTTGAAAAATGTACATCACAAATTGCGACGGATTTAATAACGCGTCTATAAAACTGATACTCCGTGACGAATGCTCGTGAAAAAGGCGTTGTAATAAAAGGGTGGGGGTAAAATTTTCGAATGACGAAATTTCGAACAGCTAAAATAGCGAATTTTAACATACAATTATATATATATATATCGATAACTGTATGTTAAAATTCGCTATTTTAGCTGTTCGAAATTTCGTCATTCGAAAATTTTACCCCCACCCGTAATAAAAATATAAGGATCTTAAGTAAGGTTAATTTTGGACGAAGAAGAGGGTGCTGGATTCTTTTTTCGTGTCTTTTAAAATTTGTCCAATTGCAAAACGTGTTTTTTTATATATATATTTTCTTCCTTGGGTTGAAAAGTGCGTGAATGTTGTAATTACATTTTTCTTTAGAAGCCTCTTCATAATTTTCACCTTTACGATCCATTCGTAGGATCGTATATAGCCCGTCGTAAAAAATTATCAGGTTGGCCTGATGGTTCAAACGAGGGAATTGGAGTATCACGCCTACCGAAGAAAAAAGAAAAAAAAAAAAGCTCTCTTGGGATCCCCCAGTGTGCTTTTCTACACACGAGACCAACGTGCCTTTAACGATCGTACGGAATTAAATTTACGTTCGTCAGTTCTCCCCTGCTTGTACGCTTGAAAGTTTCAGACCAAAGAAAAAAAAAAAAAAAAGAAAGAAAGAAAGAAAAGAAAAATGAAGAAAAACTTGAGCGATGAAAGGGCAAGCGCGAGATGAAAAGTTTCTCATCAGCGATAAAACCTTTTCTGTCACTTATGTCCCAGGGCTCCTCCTCGCCGAACCTACAAATTTTCTTTTTCTTTGAAACTCAGCACTGAAAGACAGCATTCTGACCGAATCACATAAAATACGTCGTAAGGAAAATTACTACTATTTTTATGGGCATACATTTTTTTTTTTCCATTTTTTGTCGTCAAAATGAATTGAGTGATAAAACGAATCATATCAACTAAACTATATAACCAATAGCTTAGGCCCCAATATTATTTTCTAACAAAATTTGAAACAAAATTTGAAGACACGAAAATGTATTTAAAAAAATCCTTGATAAATGTCCAATAACATACATGTAAACAAAAGAATAATCGATCGAAATTAAATTAAAAATGTAATAACGATGATACGAAAGAAAAATAATCGCATTTACTTTTGTCGCTTTCTTGCATGTTGAAAACAAGTTTCGGAACAAGTAACAATTTGTGAGGAAAATAATTATGATGGGAAAACAGGTGTGACGTTTTCGTTGAGGTTCAACGAACTCTATTGCCAATGTATATGAAAATGAGTCTCTACATATATATACGCGTAGTCCAAGCTCTACGTATATATGAATACGAGGTAAAACGATCAACTCCCGGGACATAAACAGGGTTACATAAATGTTGCGGTTATGTAATAAAATTACCGCGACCGATAAGTCGAAGCCATTATTATCGCTCGGGGATTAGGGGTGGAAAAAGAGTTTTGCGTCTGTTCGTTGTCTTTCCTTTCTTTTTTCTTTTTTTTTTTACTTTATGCCGATACACAGGAAGATAAAAGGTATGCGGAAAATTCGTGAGGGATTTCCAAGCCGAGGAAATGCGAACACAGACAGAAACTCAAACACATACCTGACGCAAAGAAATTCTACATGAATAATCGACGAATCTTTGCCCACTTATGGTGTAGTCTTGTGGTTCGGTAGGCGCGCATGTGGAGTAACAATGGAGGCTGTAAATCGTTGTACATATAGACGATTCAAATTCTTTGGTAAGAATAAGGCTCTATCTCCCGTTCTATATACCCGTGCATAATTTGCGCAGCGCGTATCCTCACGTATGTTTATATATTCACACGAAGAGCCCTATATGCGCCAAAAACCCTTACGCTCGGTAATTCGCGAATTTACAATAATAGGACCAGACATGAACAGGCTAAACGGAATCGAAAACGAGATGCGAGCAGAGGAACGAAATAAACAAACCGGAGGATCTCCATCATGGTAAAATTTTACTATGAAATTCAACTTTTCTCCTAGAGTCGTTTAAAATGACTAAAAATTAAATACAAGGGACACATCTCGAGTTAAGCAAATGTGAAAAATTCCTTTTATTTAAACAATTATGAGCTCATTAATTGTTCAAATGTTAGACTTATTAAGGTAGTTCGGTAGTATTCAGTGCCTGAGAGCAGTATCACATTTTGTATCTGAACTATTGCGATCTCCGTCGTCAGCCGCGCTAGACCAGCTCGTGTTAACAGTGATGCCAAATCTCTGGTGAGTGATGGGGCGAACGCGCGATAGACAATTTTCCATTCAGTTCAACGCGGTCGTCCGTCGCGTAAAATTGCGTTATTAAGCACAAGGCGAGAGGGCCTGAAGTCCTCTCATAATCGACTCATACGCAAGGCGAGAGGACCTGAAGTCCTCTCACATACGATTTACTATAACAAGGCGAGAGTTCCCTGGGTGCTCTCACACACGATCGAAATTAAGAAAAAACGCACAAAGGCTCGATACGATATAACGCGCGAGATCGCAATGGCACATGCCAACGGGCTAGATACGTTTTTATACACGCCATTTTTATTCGTCAATCGTCGTGGGTTTTTATCGCAAGGTTTTTCCCACATGAGTCAATAAAGAAACAAATTCGGTGGCTCAAACGCGAGTGTGTTTTATTTCTCTAAAGAAAACCTCAACCTATGTCCTATCACTTAAAAACAAAAATCCAAAATTATGAGGCAACTTCGCAATGATGAAGCTTCGACAATACAGGTAGAGTTGGAGTCCACGTGTGACCCCACGTGAGAATTTTTTGCATGGAATCGAAAGAAGATAATTTTTTTTTACGTGTTGGTGAATTTAAACTCTTTTTGCAGTGTAATTTTTGAGATATTAGCTATTAAAAATACATTGCGACCATAGGAGAATGCAGATGATGGCACAGGCTAGAACTATCAGTTCGGGAATACTCAAAAATGTGTCGGGCAACCCACGAAAAAAAAAAAATTTATCGCTCTAATCTACGATATGTGAAGCATCTTCTAGGAGAAATTTAACTCCATTAACCGTATAATTATTGAGAAATTGAGAATAAAATTACACACAGCAGAATTCTGTCAGCTTGACTCAGACTTTCTCTCTCTTCTCCCCTCCCCCCCCCCCCCCCTCTCTCTCTCTCTCTCTCTCTCTCTCTCTCTCTCTCTCTCTCTCTCTCTCTCTCTCTCTCTCTCTCTCTCCCCCCCCTCTCCCTCTCCCTCTCCCCCCCCCCCCCCCCCCCTCTCTCTCTCTCTCTCTCCTCTCTCTCTCTCTCTCTCTCTCTCTCTCTCTCTCTCTCTCTCTCTCTCTCTCTCTCTCTCTCTCTCTCTCTCTCTCTCTCTCTCTCTCTCTCTCTCTCTCTCTCTCTCTCTCTCTCTCTCTCTCTCTCTCTCTCTCTATCTCCCCCCCCCTCTCGGAAGTTAGTAAAAAATCAAGACGACTCATTTATGCCCGTTGGTACGAAATGTCAATTAGACGAGTGCCTTTCTTAGCCATCAGCTGCTTCATGTCCAAGTATTTTCTACTCATTGGATATTTCTAGAGCTTTGAGTGAAGGTTCATGTTGGTTCTGTTATTTTTCTTTAATAAAACTGCCCGAAGGAGCTCGTAATCAATTCATCATGCGACAGAAATTTCGAGGTTATGTTTACATTTTCACCGATCCACGGATCTACATGATCTACGGATCTACATGGACTACATGAGTAAGGCCAAAATCTTATTAAATATTAATTGTCATTTAGATGATTTATAAGAGTATACGCGATGTGATAAATTTTATTTTCAATGAAACGATTTTTAAAATCGATTTTGCAATTTAATCATCCATTTACAAATTTGAAAAATGAACTACATTTGGACTCGGCCAAACTCTACCGAACTACCTTAAGCGTTTTGATTTTTTATGTACGATTTAGCTGATAGACTACGAAAAACGCAAAAAAAAAAAAATATGAAAAATCGAAGATTTTCTAACTCTTCATCACCTGGTTCGAATCGACGATAATTATTTCAATTTTTTTTTTTTTTTACGTATTTTCAATTGTTTTAACTTGCCCCAAATGAATCTCCGTTCGCAACGATTAAAACTTTATAACGAAGGTTCGTGTCATTATACTAAGGCATTTATTAAATTGCTCATTTTTTATAAGCAGTTAATTAACGTTATTTGAATAGTGTGTTTCAGTGCAGAAAACATTTTTCGCCAAGTTCAGAAGTTTGTTCATTTAAACGGATCCATCAAAATACATTTGTACATATTGATCATACGTCGGAACTGTAGCTACCCACAGGTGGCCTCCCAATTGCTCAATTCCCATTGCAACGTGACGATATCGAGTTTACTGCGAAAGGGACCAATCGAATGAGTTTTTTCACGACAGGATAACGTTCGCACGGTACAGTTCGATACGTTATGGTAGCTTTAACTTTACATATCTATATATCTATACAAAGGTATATATAATATAGGGTAGTATCGAATGTCGAAATCGTATATCGAAATCCGATCGAACGTGACGAGTAGTCCAGAGGGTTTCGAATTCTTGCAATATTCTCAGTTACAATTTTTTTTCGTACATACTAATTAAACAACATTTGATTAATTCACTATGTATCTATCGAAAAACACATCAAACATTTTTTTTGCTACCAATATTAACCAATTGTTTTCTAGTCTCAATAACTTTGGTACACTGAGAGAAAAGGCCATGGCATATTCCCACAAACTAACATAGTAAAATGTGTTATAGTAAAATTAAGGTAGATCGGTGACGGCTACGTGATCTTTGCAGTACCTATTATAGACCAAAGTTTGCAAATGCAAAATTGTCTTTGAAATTATAATTTTATTATTTTCAAAATATAAACAGCGGAGAATGGATATTTTTATACGATTTTATTGTTCAAAAAATGTTTACCAGTTGAAATTTGACGAGCGTAGTGGATTGTAAAACGTGTTATGGCCGTTACTGTCATCTGCCGAAACTATCAGTTTTGTTTATAACCTATATAGAGTATTTACACAAAGGAATTACGCAACGGCAGAGATTTTGCCAGTTTACCTATTACCATTAATTCTATCGATATTTATCAAATATGGTAAAAACATTCAAAAACAAGAAATAAAAACACAGTCAAATTGGCAAACTGTCACGTCTGAAGGCATGTTCTAGCAGACGCTGAATACAGAGTTGCTACAGAGCGCTCTCGCGCTCTTTCCCGTGTCATTCCTGTGGAAATCTCAATCATTTTACAACGAATAATTTTTTATTTTTCAGTCGATTTTTAACGGTAACGTCCAAAAACTCAAGCACTTTTATATTCAGGAATATTCGCGGAATACAGTGATCAATTTTTATTACGACATCTTGGAAGTACCAAATGTAAAAATTCAATAAGTCTTGACGTGCATACGATTTTTCTATGCTCGTAGGGATAAATGTCTGGAAACAGTCGATTTTTACGAATTAATTACTACCAAACTAGATGGTAAATAGCGTTCAAGTTGCAAATATCAATTCATCTCGTATTTATGTGTAACTATAAAAATTGTTAGTCCTTCATCTTGGATGGCTCAAATTCACCGATCTACCTTAAAACTATAATGTATTGACAGAAATATCATATTATAGTTAATTTAACTATAATTGAAATGTTCATTTGAACATACGATCTGAATGGTGTGTATAACAATATCTTAGATAAAAAGTACTATTACTCGTGGTAAAAAGTTTAACAATACAAAATATGATAAATACAAAACTATGAACAAGTTGCCATGTAGACAAAAATATGATCAACAGTGACATATTTTCATTCTGATCGGACCATCGCAATTTTAATCACCTTTACACTATTTACATAGTAATTATTAATTTCTGGTAAGGGAGAGCGGTTGGTCCGGTAGATAAGGGCTCGGACTCGCACGCCGCGGGTCCCGGGTTCGAATCCCGGCCAAAACATCAATGAAAATTTGAAAATTTTTTCAAGTGTTTCTGCTGCAATCCCGGGTGGTTCGGATTCCACCTTCATAAATCCATGGCGAAACACCTCTCTGTGATGCATGAGCGGTCGGTGTACGGCTTGGTGGCCTCCCTTGGACGGTTCTCATCGCGCGGACGGTGGCTTTTAGCCATGCATTGGCTGGCTCATTGCATCACAGCTGAGGAGGTGCTGCCTGAGCGCCTTTGGTGGCCGTAATTGAGCGCGTGCTCGCATTGCCACCCGTGGAGATTAGTCGGGCGCCGGCTGTATCGGCAAGGTTTTCTGCAGTTTCCCTTCGACCTTGGTAAATGCGATACAGTGCGGGAATAAGTCGGCTGCAGCCGCACGTGTGGGAGAATGGAGGGGAGAGTAGAGGAATAGTTGGAAAGAGTGGGAAGGCTAAGAGGGAAGGACCCTGGGCCGTGGAAGTAACAATCACGGGGGCGATTGGTTACAAAAACCCAGAGTAAGTATTAATTTCCGGTAAGTAAATCTCACTAAAATACTTTGCGACAGTAACTATCAACGAAATATTACGACCAATTTTATTTTTTACCTAGAATAGCTATTTTTTACAGTTACAGTAACCATCTTAGTTGCTAATGGCCAGTAACCATACTAGTTACAGTAACAGTACGGCCCTGATAAGCATGTACCATTTTCTCTTTCATTAATTTACAAAATATGAGCTTAGCAGGTTGGATCAGTGCTAGACTCGCAATACAATGATCTTGAATTCGATTCCACCCAACGGACTAAATTTTTTTTTTTTATAATTGCTTGTATTCATGAATCCGTTTCTCCTTCTGTATAGACATGTAGCAAAATAATTTTTGTAATAATATCTAGAATTAATTATCCACGTGCCTATCTAAAAAAAGAAAAAAAATCGTTACGAATGCAATTAATAAAAAAAAAAAGTTTGCTCGGCGGGATTGAACTCAAAAACGTTGAATTGCGAGTCTAGCTCTTGATCCAACCTGCTAAGTAGATATTTCATCAACCATCGTAAATAAATGGTACATGCATATCAGGGCCGTATGGTTGTTGTAACTTGAATGGTTACTGGCCACTACCAATTACTATCGTTACTGTAACTGGTATAGTTACTGGCCACTAGCATCTAAGATGGTCACTGTAACTGTAAAAAAAGCTATTCTTGCTAGCAATTCAATGACTTCGTCACCGAATTTTCGGAACTTTCGATTTTTTGTGTTGATAACTCAATTGATTATGGTTTCGCCAACGAATTAAAATTCTGACTTTAAATTGGGATTAAGTGATCTTGAGAACAATGAGATACACGTTTTTACTGCAATCTACTTTTTTTTTTTCAATCCGAGTGCACTAATATGTATAGCTTATAGATGAAATTTAATTCCAAAGAACTCCGTAGTAGTCGATAGTTTAGTGGTTAGGGTCCCGAATTAGGTAAGTAGGCATTAGGTAGGAAATCCGTTAGGCAGTTCGATCTCCCGACCCACAGAAAAAATATGTAAATATATATAGTGTGAATACAAACGTTTTTTTCTTTTTTATCGCAAATCGCGTCTGGTCTTTTTGGAATGATTGGACTTTTAAAACAGATGTAATTTTCCTTTAATAAAGTAAGAGAAAATTAAATTAATTAAATTAAAACAATTTCGGCATAGAATCATTCCCGTCCCTATATGGTTTCTTGTATTTCACTATATCGTCATTGGCATGCATATAACATCACGAAAGTTATTAATGGTATCTTGTATAGTACTTCTGACTATACCTATAATTATGTAATTTGTCTTTGATAGTGAAAAGATCTACATATTTTGTACGACATACTAGTATCCACTAGTAGCAGATATTTAACTTTATATGTAAAAATGTCATTGTTGCAATTAATATGAGTAATTAATATATTCGATTATTGAAATACAGTAAATAAAACTATATTTTGGTGTATTACAGTAACCATAAAATATTTCTGTCACCTCAGGGAAACATACTGCATAGTTGAAATATAGTCAGAAATACCATATTTTTTTCTCAGTGTATAGAGTTAAATCCGCATAGGACTTCAACTTTTTTTTACATTCGAACAACGAGTTCAAAATGGAAAATAAAAATTGTGAAAAAAAAAATAAATTAATTAATTAATTACTGATCCAATAGTGTATTTATCGACAAGCATACGACGAGTACGTTTTTTTCTACAATTAACAATTGTTCTCCAGGTGAATAAAAATCTTTATTATTTGTGCAATTAAATCAACAATAAATATTTCCTCTTTTTTCGTATTATCTATAAAAACCCCCCCCCCCCCCATTTTCATAGTCAAAATTGTAAAGAAAAAGAATAATATTATAAGAGATACTGAGATAATGATGAGTAATTGCAAAAAAGGAATTAACGTATCCTCGTCTGATTATAAACGGTTGAGCTCAGAGAGTATTACATGCATCCATTGCGATGCAGGACAATGGATGCAGTCTGTTAGTCAAACTACACACAATGTGTAGTATCATTAGAGGGTTTTCCGAGCAGTGGGCGGGGCGAAGGGGGAGGGGAGGGAGACATACACTGGTAAACTGGAAATGTAGCTGTTATAATGTTGCAATACTACAATACTTGACTGGAACATTCAAGTATTTGTAACATTTGTATCAGACAATGAGCAGGTGCGAGAGAATTGAGTTCGAGCTAAGACGTGAACAATATTATGTGTATACATTAGCGTATGTATTATTAACATTACAAGTATAATACAATGCGGGTGAAAAATCAGATTGCGAGAAGCAGAACCGCCGCAGAACGGAGTATAGAAGGAGCATCGCGAATAACGCGAGACCTAAGGATTATTAAATTAATTAATCGGACCAATTATGATGATCGTAGAGAATAATCACGCTTAGAGGAGAACCTCTACACCGTATAATAAATCCAAGTACATAAACTCCGCTATACACTAATCTATATATACGTTCATACGTATATATATATATTGATAAAAATACATGAGGAATTGCACTTAAGATGCTGAAAATGCACCGTTACGTAGGAGATCCTTAAATAACGCATAGGATTCATAAACAGTTATATTTTTCCGGACCGGAAGGAAGAATTGCAGTTCCGTTATAAGGCTGTGATTTCGTTGAAAGAGAAAATAAAAAAAAGCGAAATAAAATCATGCTCCTTGTGGAAACAAAGATAATCAAGTTAATATTTAAACCTTTTGTATAAATTAGTCACAAAATGTGCTACCTGTTCGAGTTCCATTTGTTCCTATCGGAAGTCAATAGGGATGTGGTTTTTTTATCGAATAAAAAATTGAATATATATTTGCATGTTTCAATGACATTGTTCGACGGGATCGGAGGTCATTGGTCTGACAGCAGAGAAAATGAAGTGATTGGACAAAAACAAAAGAAGAAATGTAACAATGTTTGTGTTTTGTTGACGATGCAACGCATTAACGATCCTTTTTTCTTGGTAGATCAAAAGAGAGCTCTAAGTACGTAATGGATACCGTGGGAAAAGTTTCGGCTCGAGCGGTAATAATAATGTAGTACGTATGTTGATTGAGTGGGTACCTCTCGTTGCTCTCGGCCTTCTCGTGGCTTGCACACAACTTTTCTCCACGCTGTACTACAAACACATACGTAGCCTTCATACGTGGCACTGTTTGCTTTTCCGCTGGAGCAACAGTGGCACTTTATTCACGCTCTGGTGCAAAAACGTGCTCGATTACGTTTGTACACAACAATATATGTATATATATATATACACGTGTAATACAAACGTAAAATAATATTCACAGAAAGACTCACGTATTCGGGTACAAAAGCCGACAAATAATAGTGCAAAAAGAAGAAAAAAAAATGGTCGTGGAATTCTTATCGATCTAGGAAATAAGAAAAAATCGGGAGCACGTGAATCCACGGTTGAAGAGAGAAAATATGAGATAACTTGTGAAAATCTGAAAAGCCCAAGAAAGGGGAAAATTGCAGGAGACGATTTACGAGGGAGAAAGTGAAATTCTTTTTAATTCAGGTTTTCTACCCGTTGTTCGATTGAATTGCTGGGGGACCGAGTCATCAAGAAATCGCAATTAAAAGTGAAAATCTCTTGCATCTCGTCGTTGGTTATGACAGAAAAGAATGCGCGCGCGCGCGCGCGCGAGAGAGAGAGAGAGAGAGAGAGGAAGCGTGTGACAAAAGTGAGAGATCCGGATTTGAAGTTGATCCCGAGAAGACCCTTCGTCGAAAGCGTACAATTAATTTTTCTACTCATCGTTTCATTCCTTCGCGTTTGTCTTGTCTCACACACTCGCGCATTTCGTCGGTTGGCGTTCGGTTAAATTTTATTTCATTACGTCCGTTTCTACTTAGCCCTGCAATTTTTGGTTTCTTTTTTCGTCGTTTCTCTACTCAATCTCTCCATTTTTCCATCAACGAGACTACGACCAGGTGATCGAAAACTTACTTTTTTTTTCTCTCGTACTCTCGAACGAAGAAAAAACAGAAGAGCGAATGGAAGAAGCTCTTCGTTCTTTTCTTCAATAACAATGAAAAGTATTCGATTCGAAACGACGACGTATTTTCACAATTATTATAAGAGATTTCTCGAGGACGAACTTTTGGTGCCATTCATCATGAAGAATAAGAAGGAAAAAAAAATAAATCACCGATCCCCTTGCTATCTGAAGATATTATTACGGACTGAGATAAAAATTCGATGAGGAAGCATTGAAAGAAGAAAACTTTTTACAGACTTTTCTTATTGTTGCAAGATACAGTTGAATTGATACTTTAATTAAGTCGAAAATTGTACTCTTATCAAAGTTATCGATCTCCTATTAATTATTTGAGAGGATTCGAATAAATTTTATTCCAATAAGACAATAAATATAAAATATAAGGAACTCATTACAGTTATCGAATAATCCAACAAAAACGTTAATATCTTAAAAAAAAATAAAATAAAATAAAATAAAATGATACTACATCAAATTTATAATTCAAATGTTACAAAGTATGTTACGTGAGTGCGTTTAAAATGATAATGTAAAGGAAAATACGAAGTGTATTTATATGACCAGAGAGCATTCCAGCACCCACACAAGTACGATTTTTCACGAGTACGACCAGAGTGTAATAAACCTTTGTGACCCTCGACCAACTGGACACGTGAGAGAGCATTGCTCTCGAGTTATGACATCAAGATTCTCCAAGAGTGCAAACATAACAGGTAACTACCATTTTTATGAGAATAAGTGGGTCGATCGTAAATACAAGATTAAACTTAAGGAATAATAATTATTTTTAAGGCGTCAACTATTAAAAAATTCGAGATTGAAACATTTATTCCAATAAAACCGAATGTTCCTTCAATTTGTTTGGCAACAAACTCCAATCGGTCAAACTGTATTACATCCATGGATAAAAACCACTTTACAAAATTTATTATCCCTAAACCTGTAAATATATTTGGCTATTTTTTATCTCAAATGATTCTGTAAGTTGAAGTAAACCAAAGAAAACCACTTTTGCGGAATGAATGTAGTACGTATCCGGAATAGCGAAACTAAAGGGCCGTTTGAACAGAAACCAAACGCGTAACGATCCCCCGAGGGAAGTTTATGTCCAGAGTATAGTGGATAATTCGAAATATAGGTAGTTGAATGGTCGGCGATTAGGAATTGTACATTTGCCACAAGTTCAAAATTACTCGAAACAATTTCACGTTATTTGGAACATCGTTCGTTATTTTTAATTAACTCCACTTACTGACAATGAGGCCCGGATTAATCCATAATAAATTTTCACGTATTTGCTTACCTGTAACAGAAAAAAAGTCACATGATCATTTGCGAACAAAATTGTAGAAAAAAAAAAAAAACATTAAATTAATACTGCCAATTAAGCGCAATAGACGAGGAATTAAGTTTATGAGAATGTTTTCATCATTGAGCAACCAGAGCAGCCGATGATGGACGAGGGTTTTGCTTAGAAGGCTTCAGGCGTCAAAATCGTTGGTATCGTGCATCGAGAAAGGTACACGCATCGTATATAAGGGCGAGGGAAGAAGTGGGGAAAAGAAGAAAGCTGCTAATAATTAGTTCTTAATTGCTATCGTCGAATATACCAATTTACTAATTGGTCTAATCAGACTCGTCTATCGCTTTCTCGTGTATGGGAGTACGTTTTTAAATGTATATACCTATACTTTTTGCAGTCTTCTCATCGTATTGGAGAAAATAGGTCAATAATTTTCGTGAATAAAAAAGTCGATTGATAATTTGTACGAGTACTTCGTATCCAAGAATACGTTTCCAGGAATGAGGTACAACAAAAAAAAATCATTAATACTGACATCGATATTGTTCCCCCGATAATTAGTCAGTTTTTAAACCTTTCAAAAAGGCTGTGTATAGAATGAAAATATTCTGTTAAAAAATTACAACCCCATTAAGGAGGTTGTATCGTTTCTCATGTAAAAATTATTTTCCAACTTTACACAATAAAATTTTGTAAATATAAAGCTTAAGACAGTATTAAACTTCAGGCGGAATATGCCGATGATTCATCGTCTCAAAATTGAGATATTTATTGTTGAAGTTCGCAATTTTTTGAAAGCTCCCATAAGAGTCCATGTTAAACTTGTCATTTTCAACAATTAATATCTCGATTACCAGGCGGTGAAACCTCTCCAAATTTTTCACACGTAATTAAATGCTGTTCAAGAAGATTCACGCCAAATTTCAATACATTAACTTGGAATAATCAAATATAATGTATTTTTCGTACGATGTCATATAAATATCGATACAACATCCTTAAACCGGTTTGTTCTCAGGTATTGATCCATTTTGATCGTAATCTTGTCGACAAGCTTTTAATACAAATGATTTTATTTTTGTTTGTGGAATGTTCCACATAAACCATATATTGTAATTGCATTGAAGTTGAACATCGTTTATCAAAATTGTCTACACATGTCTATCATTTTGTTTCGCAGTGACGTAATAAGCTGTATATCAAAATGTTATATAGCCTAAATTCTATTGGGGATTGTAAGGTTTTTTAGTGAAAGTTTCATTGAAATTGGTTCAGTGGTTCTCGAGTAATAAGCATGCAGTCAAACGTACAAACATACAGAGAGACACACATTTTTTCGTTCACAGATTTATGTATATAGAGAAGAAGAAGAAGAAGAAGAAGAAGAAAAAGAAGAAGAGATGTGGAGTATACGAAAAACTATTTACGTTTGAGGAAAACAAACACGTTGAGCTTCGAGCGAAGAGAATTCGCTTGCCAAGTGGGAAAAGAACAGAGAAGCGTTGTAACACTGCAGTGAAGTTGAGATAGCGAATGTGGAATAAGAAAAGGAGTACGAAGAGGATTTGGTACTGCTATTTATGAGAAAAAGGACGAGCAGCCTCACAAGCCTCGTCGTGCGGAAAAGAAGTTGGAAGTTGAAAAATATATAAAAGCTTGAGAAAGCTAGTAAGAGCGAGAGAGAAAGAACATAACTCTCTTGGATCGGATGACCGGGATTTATCGTTCTTTCCTTCCGACCCAGACATGCTCTTCCTCTTTCGTGAATTTCTCTCTTTCCTCTCTCGATCCATCTTTCTCTTCCAGTCGGCTGATATAGCATACAAAAAGACGCTAGCGCAAATCGCTTTACGTGTTAAAATCATCTATTTTACGCCTTTCCGTTCATCCAGCGGTTACATAAATTTTTATTCCGATTAACTTTTCTTCCTTTCTTCTACTCCTGTTATCTTCAACCATCTGCTCAAACGACTTCGCCACCACCTCCCAGCAGAGAATCTAACATATAAGTAGCTTCCAGAATTTTTAACGTTTTTTCATGAAAAATATACCCTTGTTTATAAAAAGTCGATCAAATATATGACACAAAATCCTACAATGTTGAAATAGCTCGCAATCATTAAAACAGATAATGAGCTAACGATCGCATAAAGATAAAACAATCCTCCTGTACAATAAAGAAATTTATAAAAACAATTAAAAAGGATAAAGATATACAAATAAAATAAAGTACGAAACAAATTCCACTGCTAGACAAAAATCCCATTGGCGTTTGGTTGCACGGTAAAATAAAATCAAAGGATAATTTACGAACGTATATATGTAGATTTGATTTCACGATCAATGAATTGTATAATTTTCTTTAATTAAGGCGTTTCAGTATCGAAATTAGGATGAAAGAGGGGTGGAGGTTCAACGAGAGGGATTCTGTATATTTGCATTGAAACGGTAGAAAATGTCGATGGTTGGTCTGCCCACAGAGTTTCGTTAATTAATTACAGATAATTCGTGGAATCAACTGGCCGGTCAATTCCTCGTGTTTCCACCGCACTCGCCGCCACCCTCCCCCCCTCTCCCCCGCATTCCTCGTTCTATTTACCGCTGTATTGTATGGACCATCTCCATACGTACAAAGACATCAAATACAAACGTACATATATATATATATATACACGCTACTGATTTAATTCTCTTTTGAATTGTAAAACATGTGCGACGATGCGCCGATATCGATGCCGGATTAAGGGGCCAGCCCACTTTGGAGCCACGAAAAAAAGGCTATTTTTGCGATTTTTTTTTAAGGATTTTATAAAGATATGAATATAAAAGTTGTTGGGCTCGATAAATAAAGTCTTGAAATACATAACAAAAAATTTTTTAATTCATTTTTAAGTACAAAAACTATAGTTTAACGTAACGCCTCAAAAATAGGTGAGCTAGGTAGCTCCATCACAACTCGGCAACGGCTTGTCTGAAACAAAAAAATCAAAGTCCATTAGATTCAATATGACACCAGCTACAAAATGACCCTCGGATATAAAGTTTTATCAAAAAATAAAAAAATGGCAGATGAAAAACGAAAAAAGTAAAAAAAACGCGATTTTTTCGCAGTTTTTCACAAAAAAAAAAGAGTAAAAATCAAAATTTCAAAACCATCGAGGGTCATCTTGTTGCGAATCATGTTTACAATGTGTGGTTCAAATTTCAAGAGAATCGGTTTATTAGTTTTAGAGATACGATGGAGCTAGATTTTGAAAACGTTGTTTTGAGAAAAACGCGTTTGAAGTTTATACGCTCAGGTAGACGAAATGAGGCCCTGACGTTCAGGTAAAAAAAAAAATACTTAGAGAGCTCGGATTTTCATAAAATTTTGACACAATATTTCTGAATGTATGTACTTTCGAAAACAGTAAAAAAAAAATGATTTTTTGAAATTTTCAAAGTGGACTGACCCCTTAACCGAGCAATATAGAAGTTAGAGATTTTAGCCAGCGACATGTATACGAACGTAGGCTTTATCAGTATTCGCTCGAAATTTCTATACGGTTATACACATTCGATTAAATAATCACCGATAACACGTTCGAATTGAATACGATTCTATAAATATATCGAGTATGTTACGAAAATGGGAGTGTAACCAACTTTGCTTTGGGGCATTATTACATCGTCGGGATTAAGCTCTATTGTTACCTACCAACAGCCATATATCGTATCAGGCATAACAGAGTTCGTGGACCAAGTACAAAACTACTGGCAAGTAGTAAGGATCAGAGTGCGTCAGCCACGCACAAACCGCACTCCCGAACGAAAACAAAAGCCGCGGCTTATTCCGCATATTAGCTATGTTGAAACAAAGCTCTTGTTATTTTGTAAAGTATACGAGATTCGTATACCGAGTTCGCTTGGTTATGATAAGAGGCAAAGAGAGGGAGAGGAGGGGGGGTGGAATAAAGAGATTAGCTTTTACGATCAACGATTTCATTGAAAGAGCACTCGAACGACTTTATGAAGTTGAATTTTTTATACGCCAAACTGTACTTCAAACTTCAGTTCGCATGACTTTATGGATATTTTTTATGAATTGAATGACAAAAAGAAAAATTAACAAACAAATTTTAACGCTAATTCTTTTTTTGGCCCACCATTATAAAGAATTACGAAAAAAAATTTTTCTCTTTTACTTGCATAAAAAATAGTTCGTCTGAACGTTACTACGTTTGAATATATAAAAAAAGAGGTCAATTCTAAAGATTGTTATTTATTCCAACATTTTCTGAATATTTTATCAAAGATTAAACAATTTCATGCAGTTTCATTATAACATACGTTTATTGTAGATTTTCATTTATTTCATAACTTTTTGTGTAACGTGTATTATAATTTGTAGAATGTTCTTGGACATGACCAGGCAAATTAATTGCTTAAATTCCTTCGATTTAATGTTCTATGTTTCAGCTACATATCTCTACATATTCTGCAGCTACCAAAACTACCCTCAAGGTGAAGGGAAGCTCTGTGGAATATGGCAGAGTCACAACGCTCGAGAAGGGAATTTGCAGGTCGAGAAATAACACCGGCGCAATGATATTGTATCTCTATATACATATATATATGTGTGTGTGTGTGTATATTTTGCTATTCCGGAACAATGCCCGCGGACTCTGAGAAATCCCCTTGCTAATAAAAGTATATTCACTCGAGAGGATAGGGCTCTCTGAGTAACATCGCCAAGGGTTCTTTCTCAAGTTAATCCTACTTCATTGAAGAACCTTCTCGTCTTCAACGATAGATACGGAAGATCACGAGCTGAAGAATCCATTGTTTTTCGTTTCACACCAAGCGAAAAAAAAAGAAAAAAAAAAGTGAAAGGAAAAGCGATAGAGAAGTCATTATGTTCTCCTATCAGGCTTTCTAAAAACTTAAATTCGTTTATCCTTCTAGTTTAAGTGCAATGATATATATTACACCCAAAAAAAAACACATCTAGTCGATTCAACTAGGATCTAGTTCAATCAAATAATTTTTTTTTCCTTGTTAAGGGCAAAACCACTATAACGGCCTCAAAACATGCCTTTTTTCGACAATTTTTTTCGGGTGGAAGGAAAGGTGATAGAATAATAATATTCGGGGGAGTTTTTAAGTATATATTTAACTATACAACAAAAAATTATGATTGAAAAATATTTAAAAATGGCGACACCAGAGCCATTCCCGCGAGGCTTGTTGAATTCGAGGCGTTCTGCGGGCACGCAGGGTAACTGGTGCAATTGCTGATCTGGAATAAAGAAAAAAAAACCTTAATCTAGACACTCATAGCTAGTGAAGTACGTAGGGGATTTTGAAAATATTCATTTTTGTATTATTGGCGAGTGTTTGAATGAAGAGATTTAATGTTCGACAGAAAAAAGGGGTAATTATTTGTTGATAAAAAATGTTTCAATGAACTTATCGAAAATTCCGTACGTATTTCACTTCGAAATGTTATTCTTAAGATACTGTCAAAAATTCAAATGAAAAGAATGAAAATTGGTGGAGTTATGCTGCGTGCCGTTTTGAAAAATCGTGTTTCGAGGAAAACGCGATTAAAGTTTTGAAATGTGGTACTGAAATGACCGAAGCGCTTGGGGAAAGCTCGAAATTTCAATGAAATTTTTTTTTTTCACATATAAACCTTTTTGCCTCATATACAAGAGGGTTCAAAGTATATTTTAAGCCAATAAAAAAAATCGATTTTTTGAAAATTCTACAGTGCTTTTACCCGTTAACCGGCGCTCTGGTCTAGTGGCTAGCGTGTGCTTGTCTCTAAACAAGAGTGTCGAGAGGTCCTCGGTTCGAATCCCGGTCCCGTAGCCTTTTCACAAAAATTAAATATGAGCGTGACCACACCCAGAAAAAAATATCTAGTCGATTCAACTAGGATCTAGTTAAATCAAATAATTTTGTTTCCTTGTTTCACGGCCAAATAGAGGTATATTTAACTTTAAGACTTTTTTTTTATCACAATATTTTTATATTCTTGAATGAAAAATTCAATATATGCATTAAAATCGGACGTATATTTTTATCTTAAAAATTGAACGAATACGAAATTGAAATAAAAATAATATTTATGTTATTATTTATAATATTTATAATATTAATTATACCATATTCAATTAAGAT
Organism: Rhimphoctona megacephalus; assembly: GCA_963989365.1. Classification (NCBI taxonomy): domain Eukaryota; kingdom Metazoa; phylum Arthropoda; class Insecta; order Hymenoptera; family Ichneumonidae; genus Rhimphoctona; species Rhimphoctona megacephalus. The sequence continues at coordinate 9,955,423 of OZ022422.1, read as the reverse complement.
ATTATTCAATAATATTTTTATGGGTCTACGACCTGGGTAGGAACAAAAATTCACGTTCGTCTTCCTAGACATATTCAGTCAGAATACTAATACTACTCTGGTTCCCGCAATTTATGCACATCTAGAGCGTAATTCGTATGTAAGAAATGCCTCGACGCTCTGCGCCACGTGGTGGCCGGAGCAAGAAGCTTTAACGTGGGTACTCGAATAAACGGACCCAAATAGCATTATCCATTTGATTTAAATAGAGCTTTCTAGCTGAAACGAATAGAAATTTTGTTGATTCAAATTTAAAAAATTCGAACAAACGATCCTAGTAGATCTAAATAGACATTTTTTTCTGGGTGCAGCTCCAGATGTATACATGAGTCACATGTATACAGCTGTAGTTCATATTTACATTCTCGTGGCAAAGCGTGATGTAACTCCGGCACCGTGAGGCGAACCCAAGACTGGCTGTAGTGGCACATGTTTTCCGCAGTTTCCCTAGGCCCATGGAATCGAGTGCCATGGCGAATGCGTTACAGAGGGGGAAGTCGGATGTGGCTGCATGGGGGCCTGGTTACTAATCCGGACTAGACCCCCAGGGGGTACTGGCTACTGACCCGGGTCAACCCTGCAATAGGCGAAAGTCTCTTGGCAGGGGGGAAAATATTCTAGCTAAAACGAATAGAAATATTGTTGATTGAAATGAAAAAATTTCGAATAAACGATCCTAGCAGATCTAAATAAAACTTTTATCTGGGTGTAAGTGTATTAATTTTTACAAATCTGTATATTCCAAATGGGCTTAGAAAAAATAAAATTCGATTGTTCTTAGAATTGAGATAAAATAATGGAGACTTTTCATTTTATTTCTATTATCTATATATATATATATATATATATATATATATTTTAATACCTTGCTCATCAAAAGCGTTCGGGAATTTTTTTGCTTTCCCTCGAAAACACGATCGTAGGCTAAAGGAACTATATTTTCATTCGTCACGGTCACGGCACCGCGATAATAATGCCAACAGCAGAAGCGAGTATACGAGCGATTGGACAATTTACTGAGAAATTGGAAAGAGCTAAATTATTAGCGCAAAGTGCGCAGTACGAAAGGTTTCTTCTTACTCCGTTCGTCCAGCCGAATAATAACTTGAGTGAACCTCGCCGGTAGACCTTGTACATACGATGTTACGTTTTATTTTTCTAGAGAATTTTCATTTCCTACCACAAGTTTTATTTCCTTTTTTGCCTCGCGTTCCTCCGGCACATTTCTGTGCGCACTTCGCAGTTTCAACAGAATCGACAAAAAGATGTAAAACTGGATCTGTAGATGTGATTTTTTTTTTTTTTTATTTCTCCGGCTAAACTATTTGGCGAAGAATTTTTTTTTTATTATCATTTTCAAACGAACAATTTTACATCGATTAGACACGGGATAAAGTCGATTTGACGAAGAAATAATGATCGACAACACAATTCATGCATTGTCAGAATGACCGGAGCAAAATGGGGCAGTGGGGCAAAACCGCAAGCTAAAATAAACACATCTGCGAAAAAATTAAAAAAAATTATTTTCACTCAAAAACATTAATTAGTTGCATTGTCTTGATTTTTTTTTTTATGTCATACTTTAGGCATGCGCTGCGCCTTCGTTTTAAGTCAAGACTTAATCGGTAACTTAGTGGTTCTAATTTACTGGTGCATCTAAATGCATAACAGAAAAAATTGATTGTTTCATTAATTTAATCCATTCATTTCTTCCAGGGGCGAAAATATTTTTCTATTTTTTCGAAAGTTGTATCCTATTTTTATTCACGCTGTTCGCATTCAGCACGGGCTTATAGTAACATTAAAAATCAAAATGCTGATCCAATCAATGAATCAGTGTAGCTCGATTAGAAAGAAGAGCAAATCACGTCAAAGTACGAGAAAAGAAAATGATCAAATGACTCCTTAAAATCTAATAAACACCTAACGTGTACAATTTTACCAAAGATTTTCCAAACAATGTCGACTGAAGTGGTCAGTTGAAAATACATAAAAAAAAATAACGACATAATACGGAAGGCTTAAAAGTGAAATGACGAAATCCCAAAATGATTTATGGACGTACGAAGAATCATAAAATTCAAAATTACACGTATAAATAGAGATTGCACATAGAGGCGAGGCTCAGATAAAAAACAACTTATCGAATTAATGTATTTTATCTTTATCTACTACACTGGTTGAGCTGTCCCCAAAGAACAGTGTTGAGAAGGCGTGGGAACCGAAACTCAGACTCGATTTTTTCTTTTTTACTTTACCGGCTCTTTCTCTATATGGTGCGGTGCAGCAGTTACGCGAGCCAGCAAGGGTTAATTTTATTTTGTATCACCGTCTCACTTTTTCTTCACTCTCCCTCCCTCCCGCCCTTTCCCTCTCTCCGTCCCTCCCTCCCTCTCTCTCTCTCTCTCCCCCCCTCTCTCCCCCCTCTCCTCTCTCTCTCTCTCTCTCTCTCTCTCTCTCTCTCTCTCTCTCTCTCTCTCTCTCTCTCTCTCTCTCTCTCTCTCTCTCTCTCTCTCTCTCTCTCTCTCTCTCTCTCTCTCTCTCTCTCTCTCTCTCTCTCTCTCCCCCCCCCTCTTTCTCTCTCTCCCTCCCCCCCCGCTCTCTCTCTCTTTTATCTAAATGGAAACGCTTCTGGACAAGCTTTGTACCTAGTGCTGTATTGCGCAATCGTTACTTGTCGTCGACCAGGTTAACCTCACTCTACAACGAACAGTTCAGGCCCGGGTCGCCTCTCCAGACGATTTTTCTCATAGACGTTGACAACGAGTTTGAAAAAAGATTTCGTGATCATTTTTCGTAAGGATTTTTACTCAATTACGTTTTTAATTAAGTTTTTGGTTTGAATTACTTTTTTTTAAATTCAATTATCAATCTTCAGAGTTTATTTGCGACATTGAGACATCCTGAGGATGTAATTTCCGTAAATATCAATGTATATTTTACGAGCTGATAAGTTTGCGAATCAAGTTTGTGACGCATCACAGGTATAATCCGACTTCGCATTTACACACGATCTATTCTTCTTTTTTCTTTTTTTTTCTCTCCTAAGCACGAATATCATTTCTATTTAAATTCGTTACGCGTTTACCATTTGAATTCGTGTTTTCGTTCTTCAGACTCATAGAAATAGTGGAATGTTTTCTTCGAATAACTTTTGACCCGGCATCAGGGCTTAAGTATGATCATATAAATTTTATGATTTTATTGTTGATTTTTATTATTGTTCAAATGAATATTAAGGAGATCACATTTTATAGAATGCAACTAAACTTTTACGATTAAGTGACGATCAGAATGTTACGAGAAAAAGTATCAAAATTGAAAATTAAATTATGTTTAAAAGAAACGACTTTTCGAAAATCTCTTAAAAGAATCAATGACCAAAGGACAGAAAAAAATATTTTGATATGCTCATTTTTATTTAGACTGCCTAACAACGAAGTGTCGATAATAATCAAATCCCTATTTATTCCTAGACAGGACATTAAACTCACATTGGTGAAAGACTAGTGATGATGCATTTTCTAGTCTTTTTATTTTATCCATCAACAATTCTCTTTCGAGTAAATCCTCCGAGGAGTCACCTCCGGTGTGAGAAAAACACCTGCGGCTTTTACTTTCACGTCTGTCAAACGGTTAATGAAAGGAGTTCGACGAGAGAGAGAGAGAGAGAGAGAGAGAGAGAGAGAGAGAGAGAGAGAGATCGTGGAATACATACTATAGAATTTTTCGTGTTCTATGTATTCCACGCTTCAAATCGTGACTCATTTATCGTGCTAGCGGGGCTATCACTTCTGCAACCTGTTGACGAGAGACGGTGAATCATCGGTTACGAGTGAATCTTGCGAAGGCGTCGATCGTATAAGAAAATCGTTATAAGATCTTTTAAATGGCAGGTTTAAAGGTGTCAGCATCATATTCGTGCTTCAAGAATAGCGAAGAGATATCATTTTTTTCGCTACCTTCGCTAACACTTTTTTAAATGAATTAACGAAATTATCAATAATGACGTTAACAATATTAATGATTGCAAAGGTGCACTAAATAAAAATTGAGAAACAAAAAACGATCGATATTTCAAAATCGTTATTTTCGTAATTATAATGAAGGCGAAAAATGATTAATTTTAATCTAGCGTATAATATGAAGAGAAAATAAATGGGATAAACGATCGTCGAAGCTTGACCGCCGCCAACGCATAATTTTTATACCTATTGCATGATTCATTGTATAGAAACTACTGCAACCAGCATTGAATGAAAGTGCAGTAAACAAGGAGTGTCGAATGATAAATTGCACATATAGACAGACACGATGAAGTCATAGGAATTTCACTCTTCCATTAACCACGATATTAATTTCCTTCGTTACCGTGAATTTGCAGTAATTTCCTGCTCGAATATGCTGCAACTCACCGCGAGTGCTCGTGACTCGGACGATTGACCCCGTTTGATTGAATCGAAACTGTGTGTACAGCTTGTAACTCTATGGGATCGTTTTCATTCGAGAAATTTTTTCAAATAATTTATAATGAATTGTCCTGAACGGTACTAATTGCGAGTGAAAATTACGCCACTTAATTTACATAAAATTATTTGTAAAAATCATATTATTACGATTATATTTATTAATTCGTGGAATATTGAAGAAAGAAAGAAAAGTGCAATAATGAGAGGACATAATAAACTTCAAAATTGGTGAACGTACTTCGAGATTACACAAAAAAATATTATTCAATAAATAAAACAAATGATTTTGAATGAAAAAAAAAAAAAACAATAATTTCAATACGCAGACAGGAAAAAGTACGTCAACCTCTATATTTGATTGTCCAATCGTGTCTATTTTACTCCACCTGCATTGACGTCTGCCAGAATTCACTGACGACGCTGCGAGATGGATTCTTCTGAAATGTAACATTTCAAGTGTTGCCAAGAATAAGGCACGTTTTTTATTCCCACGTCGGAATTCTCAATTTAGATTTTGAAATGATTATATGTTACAGAATTTGCCTTGACAAAGAGATTGAAGAGGAACGTAAATTGACCTATTAACCTCGAACCCCACAACGGGGTAATCAGTGACCCCACAAAAATGTCAAATTTCCTTTCCGAATCAATTTTTTAAAACCATTCCTTCGGTTTTACAGAATTTTCACCATTAAATATTTAGAAAATGCGACTTTATCATAGACCATTCTCTTCGTTATAAAAAAACGAAGAGAATGATATACAATTAAACCTTATTATCGCATACGAGGAACATTTTATGCTAAAGAGAAAATTGGGGTAATTATTTACGCCAGTGTGTGGGGTTTACGTTGAAAAAAATAGATTGTGGGGTTCTAGGGTTGATAAAAATAAAAAAATGTTGCATTATAACAAAAATAGGCAAATTTCATCGAAAATGATAAAAAATATTATCGTTATTACCGATAATACACGCTCTTATGAAAATAAAACAAATTTAAATATAATTTCGAAATAAGAGACGAGAAAAGGCGTAATTAAAAAAAAAAATTAATGTAACGGCAAAGAAAAAGGATCAATCTGGGTTGAACAATGCTATTGTTGTTGATGTATCAAAGATCAAGGGTTGATAAAATACATGTGATACTGTAATACAAAGCGATAATATATAACCGTCACTATTGATGACTCGGTTCAAAGCGAAGGCGGACGCTCACAGCAGGATTGAATTAACGTCGATAGTCTTGGCCGAGAAGCGGAGTTCACCACAATCTTCCTATCTCTAAATATACCATGACCATACACATATAAATGTACAAACATATATATATATATATATATATATATATATATATATGTACATAATAAAATCTTTTGAAATATTTTCTCAAGTGCACTCTCGAAACGCCCTCACTGTATTCACCTCGGCTAGAACTTCGTCATCCTCTCATTTTTTTTGTTTTATTGACCATGAAGAAAAAGATCGCATTTGACCTTCGCATGGCTTTACGAAATCGAAAACTGAGAGGAGCATGTTAAATTGTTCTCAAAAAAGCGTCATTGTTAAATAATTCATGTTTTTTTTTGTTTTAATGTCAGTTTTATAAGCTCGAATGAAAAAACATCATTTTCTTTTCTTCATAACAAAAAAATCCAATCTTATTGCACGTTGATTGTAAAAACCTGGAGAATCGAATGAAGACAAAAAAAAATTACTTTACAAAAAAATATACGGAAGTACGTTTCATAAAAAATTGTACGATAATCGATAAAGTTATGATCCAAGCCACAGCGAGCAGCTTCGTAAGGTCATGCTGCAGTTATTCAACGGTCCAATCAACAAAACCAAAGAAGAGAGCAGACACGAAAAAAAGAAAATAAAAATTCATCACGACTAATTAGAAGTTAAATTAACAAAGCGAGTAGTTAAACAAAAGACTGTGATACGAAAAAAAAAAATCACTAAACAACAAAAAGCACCTAAATATCGAGAAAGAGAGAGAGAGACAGAGAGAGAGAGAGAGAGAGAGAAAGTAAAAAGGCTCCTCCATGACTCCCGAGTCATTCTCTTCGAGAGAGCGGAGGGAGATTTGTGAGTGAATGAGGAAAACATGGTGAAGGCGAAGAATAAAAGATTGTGCATCATGAGAGAAGAATTGCGATGATAACGACGAAGAGAAATAAAAAAATGTGCATTGATAGACGTTATATCACGAGAAGGAGAACACCCTAGCCGTGCGAATGCTCTTGGTAACAGTCAGTACATACGTGTAAACATATGTGTGAATTAGGCGTCGATAATTCGAGAGTATGAGTGGGCTGCGTAGTGTCGAGACGAGGAAGAGAAAGAGGAAGATATTTTGTATGCTGTTTCATATGCAAAGCGTGCAGTTATATCGCATGTACGCACATATTTAAGCACAAATATACGGCTGAAGAATATAAAGAAATAATTCTCGTCACTCGGGTCATTAAATTATGTAGTTACGCCCTTTTCTCAGTGGAAGATCGAGCGATGAACTCATTTGTGCGCGCTCGTCGTGATCGCGAATAGGAGCAACTTCATCAGAACCAGGCAGCTCGTGACTTTATCTCTTCTCTGGATAATACAACTGTCACATTCATAAATTCTGTACCTGTATACGTATAACTTTTTATAACGTGACGAGATATTTGGGCAGTTGAAAACTTATTAGCAATTACAGACAAATTTTTTAAGTAAATTTGGGCAATTAAGAGAATTAACAAAATTTCGTTCAGGCGACTAAAAGGTGTATTCTACTTCGTTAATATTTCACTCCACCGTGAAAGGAATTAGCTAAATTTCGTAATAACGTTAATTTTCACGAGAGGATTATTCATGCCTAGGAAAACGGTTGCTGCGAGAACGATCGTTCCACTGTTTGTAAGTCGAAGAAAAACTTGTAAAAATTAGAAGACGGAGAGACAGAATGAGAGAGAGAGAGAGAGAGGGAGAGAGGAAGAGATAGAATGAGAGAGAGAGAGAGAGAGAAGCACAAAACGATTGAGAAAAGTTGAGGATAAGTGTCCGAGAAAACTTTTGGTTAAAGAAAAAAAAAACTTTGAGTTAAAAAAGTTTTAAGGAAGTCTTTTCGTAACGAGGTTTGTACTCACTGTGTCTTTGAGCACGAGAGTCTACGGGGCAAGGAAGAGCGAAAGTGTAATTTTCGTGCTTGTTTTTCCTGGTTTTAAGAGTTTCCCGGAAGAAATTGAGAAGAAGATGAGAATATGAAAAAAGGATGCAAGAAAGAGACAAAGAAAGAATGAAAAAAAAAAGAAAAGAAAGAATTGGAGTAAAATGTAAAACGAAAAAACATACAAAAAGGGTGAAAAGAGAGACACTTTTCGCTCGCAGCATCCGCACTGACGGAAAACCGTAGATCCCTTTTCCGCCCCAATCTCGTTACTCCGAAGTTTATCCGCGAAGAAGCGTCCGCTCGCGAGAAACATTCACGATCATAACTCTCTTTTCAGCTTCGTTTCTCTCATCTTCTTCGCATGTCCCTCGAGTATTTGCTTTAGTTACTACCTGTTACAACAATTTCTTTTTTTTTTTTTTTTTTTTATCCACGACTACGCTCAAGGTCTTTCAGAGCTCGAATTAGTTTTAGCACTACCCGCCGCCATGGGGAAATCGAACGATCACGAAAAAAGCCTCGCGTGTAAAGGTTCACTCGGAGAGAGTAAACGGGAGAAAAAATTATAAGAAGAAAAAAAAGTTTCGATACGAAGAAACAAGAAAGCATTGAGAAATGGCATTAAATTATTAACATTTAATAACACAACATCGTTTAAATATTTATCTCCCAATGAAAATGGCCAAATTATCTTTTTAATGCGCAATTATTATTACTGTTATTATTATGAGAGAATGTCAAGACTTCTATTTAATAAAAATTTTCCTACTAGTATTTTTTTTTTTTTTTTTAAACGTCATTTTATGTTTAGCGTTTCCATGTTTCCCGACGATTTTTTACAAGTAAGAATGCCATTATTTTTATAGCTGTTTTTAAGAATACGACAAATGATTTTTGCTTTGACGAGAACCGACGAGAAAGTGTCCGTAAGAGCCCGAGCGGACCTCCACCTTCGCGACTACTTAGAATGTGATATATTTAAACGATGTTTTCTATCTCCGTCCTACTCCCGCCCGTCCTTTCTCGAAGTCTCTCACTCACGCGCACACCCTATCGGACGAGGAGCCCCAACCGATTTATGGCAGACCACACCGAGTCGAAAAGGGGCTCTCGAGATATAATCCGCCAGCAGGTTGACAAGTATCCAAAGTCGAGAGGAATATCCTCAAATACGCCGCATAGTCAGCGTGCACCACCTTAATCTTGTCCTTAACCGCGCATCGTTCCAGGAAGTCATGCATTCATAACAATAATAATACGAAAATATTTACCAACTTACCTATAATCTTTCGAATCTCGAAACGTTTTTTTTTTCTTCAAATCTGGCAAACCACAAAAAAAGAAGGAAAGTAAATTCTCGTTTCTTCCCCGTGCCATGAAATTGTACGTTACTTTTTTGAACATATTTGGAAATCAATTTCATCGGAAGCCATTTGCCTGGGTAAAATAATTGATAATTTATCAAAAATCTCAACATTTCTGGTCGTTTTCATCAATGGGAAATATTTTTCATCTATTCGATAAATAAAATAAACATTACAAAATTAAATATAAAATACAATGTGTACAAAGTGAAACTTGAACAGAAAATATAACGGTTTTCAAGCAAACCTCATCTAAAAATAAACGATATGACATTATACTCTAATTTCAATATAAAATATAAACAAACAAGACACCAAGATTTTGGATATAATTACGATTTATTGCGAAATTGTACGAGTGTGAGAAGGTATACATATAAGCAGAGCGTTAATATATATATATATATATATATATATATATATATATATATATATATATATATGCAAAGGTGAAATATCTAGGTGTGAAATCAGGGCGTTACGTAAAACCTTCACTCCACGCCTTGTTGCCTCGATCGGGGCATTGTATATGTATCTCGCGGTATTTTGCAAAGCCCTACGATCATGGTATGACTATCTAATAATCGAAAATACGTCCGCAACAACGAGCCATAATAACGTTCGAATGTGTTCATTTGTATATATAGACAGATATACAAATAAATCCACGAGCAAAGGGGTTTACGTACATTACAAATAATCCCTAAGGCGAATCTTGATTTCTACAAAGCCTCTGCATCATGAGCTACTAAATATACATGTATATACATATGCATAGTATAATAACAGGAGAATTATTCAACAACGGCTTTGTCGATAAAGTTCTCGTTTCAAAGCGTCTTCAAAGAGATTTTATATTTGCCGAAGAGACGTCTCGATCCGCCAATAAACTTTGACGTCTACGTGGTTAAATTTTCTTCTAGTGTTTGCCCTCTGTAGACGTGTATACGTACGTATGAGCCTGAAAATCTTTTGCAAAATTTATAAGGAAAAAGATCAAGTCCGGGTGAGGGATTGAGCCAGACACAGAGATATAATAAAAATAAAAAAGACGCACGATACTTCCGTGATAAGTTTGCTCGATAAACTTCCAACTATAAAAGCAGCCCGAAGCTATTCGAGGCAAAGGGAAAATTCTTGGGAAATAGTGGCGAAGGCTCTTCGAAATATCGTGACTTATATGCATCGACGTATCGCTCTCTTTATCAGACTCAAATTTAAGTGGCGATGGTTTAACGATCGATTGTTTTTTGAAAGTTTCAAATGAAAGTGACAATCATTAACCTTCAACTCTCGAAGTGTTGAATTCGAGAGGCCGAAAAAAAAAAAGAAACAACTGTATTATTTTTGCAAACAATTGTATTGCCCTAATCAATATTTAACGACTTATGTGCTCGTGGAATAGAAAATCTTAAGATCGTACTGTAAATATTTACAGCTCTATTTATACATTCGAAAACTTCGTCGCTACGTTGATATATTATATTTATAATTGATCCAATGGATTAATCGAGTCGGTCAACATCAGCGGCGTAATTAATAGGTGTGCAAGTATAAACTCGGCTTTATTTGGTCAAATTCAACTTTATCGAAAAGATACTTGTTACAAATATTAATAATCGAAATATTCGTCATTATTATCTATGATCTTTTGCCATTTATCGGGTTTTCATCCAGTAAAACTTGAAGTTCTTCGTCTTCAAATTTTTTTACTTCACCTGAACGTGGATCGTTCTCAAGACAAAAATTTCTATCACGAAATCTTGCAAACCACTTTTTTACTGTTGAATGACTCACGAAATGTTTACCCAAAGTCGAATTAATCAATTCCATAGATTGAGCAGCATTTTCTTTTTCATTTGAAAACAGAATAGAATCTCTTATAAAATTGATACACACGGAATGACAGAATGAATTGGATGCGTTTAAGTATATTTTTAATGCAACCAATTTCAGAGCCGAGTTTCTACTTGCACACCTATTAATTATCCTCAGGCTTCTCATATACTCATACGTAGAATAAAAAAAATGTAAATGGTATTCAGTATAGTGACCATACGGAGTGTTAAGGAGGTTGTGTCGATATTTATATGGGGTGGGAGTTAATATGTAAAATAACCAAATTGTAGAACGGTTAATATTTCGAAATTTTAATATTCATAACATTCGATTAACGAAAAGTAAGAAATTCGAAGTTTATATTTTCGATAGTATATTAAGTTAAATATGTATTTGATGTAATATTTTTTCTTTGATCGCGCATTTATTCGAAAATCTATATTCAGACTGTCTATACTTAAAATGTAGATAATATAGATTGTCCTAATTTAAGAAGTTTATATTTTCAAAATTCGGAATAGAGAGCAATTATTTTATTGGGAGACCAAAATATATAGTATGAATAATTGGAAAGTGAATTTTTCGAATGACTAAAAATTAGAAGTATAGAATAGCGAACGTTGTGAAGCACGAAGAACGACAAGCAATACTTTACAGCCCAGAGGCTCTCGCTATTTCAACCGTTCGACTTTCTGGTGTTTCGCTATTTTGACCACATTAATATTTTGTCTGTCATTAAAATATATTTGAAATTGTGAATATTCATAATATTGCCGATTTCAGTATTTGACGACTCGAATGCGTAATAGTCGAACTTTTGTAGAATCGCTATTCCAGCCTTCGTCATTTGGGCTACTGTTATATTTTGTTTTTGACGTATAAATATACTTCGAACTCTTTAATTTCTCATTTTTTTATTTCCAGCATAAAGGCTATAGTAGAATTAATCTGTCTACATAGCTAATATTCTTCCATTTAAAAATTCGCAGTTTTAGCCGTTCGAAGTTTTAATCATTCGAAAATCTTACTCCCACCCTTTATATGACATCATACAAAAAATACATTATATTTGATTATTCCAAGTTAATGTATTGAAATTTGGCGTGAATCTTCTTGAACAGCATTTAATTATGTGTGAAAAATTTGGAGAGGTTTCACCGCCTGGTAATCGAGATTTTCATTGTTGAAAATGACAAGTTTAACATGGGCTCTTATGGAAGCTTTCAAAAAATTGCGAACTTCAACGATAAATATCTCAATTTTGAGACGATGAATCATCGGCATATTCCGCCAGAAGTTTAATACTGTCTTAAGCTTTTTATTTACAAAATTTTATTGTGTAAAGTTGGAAAATAATTTTTACATGAGAAACTATACAACCTCCTTAAATAACTATTTACGTAGGAACAGGGTCAGTAAACTTGGACGTTCCAATTATCAAGAAAATACTGCGATCGCCTCTTTGCGAATTAGTACATGGAATATATATATATATAATTTTATTAATTGGCAGTCAGCATGTGAATGATGTTAAAAGATATAAGTATTTGTGTGTGAGTATTGTGCTTAGACGAGAAATGGAGCTGACAAGTGGTAAAACTCCCATCTCTTTGGACTTTTAAATCACCTCGAACTTCACCAAATACAACAAAGCAGAAGAGTCAATTTTCTTAATTAGATTGTCTCGCCTTGTGAAGGTTTCTTCATCGAGGAAACAGCGTGTATCATCGAGAAAAAAAGTAATGGAGAAATTTTACGATCTCTTTGCCTGGTATCAACGAGATTAAATTTTTATAAAAATTAGACTTGAACTGTGCTATTGTTTTTTGTTCCTATTTTTTAAACATAAACAGAGATAATTAAAAATGCATAAAGCAGTACATTCCTATGGTCTAAAAGTCTTGTAAGTAATGTCCTTCACATTATTCATTATTCATTACCGTCGTAGACTATATTCCGGTGACGAAATAATTTTCTTTTTACATCCCACTCATTTTTTGTTCCCCCTCTCATTATCTCCATTTCTTCCTTGATCCACCTTCGTCTCTTTGTTCTCTCGATTCGTCAAAGTGTTCCCTTTTTTTCTCGAGTGATTACGGCAGTGGCTAAGCGAGATAAAAATAGTAAAAGTAGAGATAAAAAAAAAAGAAATAAAGAAAAACTGAAACGAAAAAGAGAGGAACAGCGAGAGAGTTTAAGCGAAAGAGGAAATGGCCAGACGAGGGGGAACCCGGAAAAGTCGTTTTTCCTCGCGGTCACCGACAATAAAATTATTATTTCTTGTGACCCTTTTAACAGCTCGAGGCAAAGTAGCACGAGATACCTCGGGAGAAGAGTGTTCTCTCTCACTTTATCGTGCATAAAAATAACTGTCAGCAAAGCTCGGTGAGTACAGGAGAAAGGGAGCGAAAAAAAAAAGGTTTTTTTATTTTTTTTATATTTTATTTTCAAAGCATTAAAAGAGCGAGATGAAAGAAAGACTCGGAATCTCTTTCCTCTGGGGAGACAGTACCAGAGTTTTTCGAGCAGGAGCGCGAAAGCAATTTCACGGCTCGCTCGTGCAAACCGAAAGAGCTCTCGTCCCTTCGCCACAGAGAAACATTTACACCCAATGTACAAATGCTTCATCAACGGACACTCACCTTCATCTACAGTTTATAACATCATTTTATTGTGAATCGCTATACATATAATTGACATTATTATAACCTCTGTCATTTCTCGACCTTCTCAAAACCCAAGTATCAATATTTATATTTGTAATAGGTGTGCAAGTAGAAACTCGGCTCTGAAGTTGGTTGCATTAAAAAATATACTTGAACACATTCAATTCGCCCGCTATTTTGGATATATGTAGCTCAGTCATTGCTGTTTTTATGACATAACTTTCAGTCATTTACAAGCCGTCATTCCGCGTGTATCAATTTTATAAGAGACGGATGTCGATAAGCAACATTTACGCCATTTCATTCTATGCTGTTTTCAAATGAAAAAAAAATGCTGCTCAATCTATGGAATTGATTAATTCGACTTTGGGTGAACATTGTGTGAGTCATTCAACAGTAAGAAAGTGGTTTGCAAGATTTCGCGATGGAAATTTTAGTCTTGAGGACTATCCGCGTCCAGGCGAAGTAAAAAAATTTGAAGACAAAGAACTTCAAGTTTTACTGGATGAAAACCCGATAAATGGCAAAAGACCATAGACAGTAATGGCGTATATTTCGATTATTAATCTTTGTAACGAGTATCCTTTCGATAAAGTTGAATTTGACCAAAAAAACGCCGAGTTTCTACTTGCACACCTATTATTCTCCGCTAAATTACAATGAACCGAGTCAAAAAGTTCCAAGAGCAGTTTTATTCGACGTTCAAAGTGCTATAATAATTTTTCCAAAAATTAAGTCATTGGGGATAAACAAAAAACTATTTTATTCGTTTATTGTTCAGCTTTTTAGGAAATTAAAAAAAAGAAATCCATTTTCCAATGGATCAATGAAATAACGTAAACAAATACTTTGAAATTTTGTTTTTTTTCTTTTTTATTTCCTCACGAAAATTCAACATAGACCAAAAAAATGAGTCAATTTGGAAGTTTCATATGCAGGCTTCTATGTAGTGCAAAAGTATGTTCCTGCAAAAGATTAGCCGCGATTCGTTTTACTTCATAATATAATCGATGGAATGTAAATTCAAGTTCATTAACGCGGTGTATTTACAAATCCGGCAAATACGTAGGCTCGAAGGAACACCATATTTTATTACGTAATAAAACAACGCGAAGCAAAAATATAAAAAATAAATAAAAAAAAAAAGCGAGGAGGACCGAAAGAAACGTCTGTAACGTGCCTACGCAACGACATCGTTTGAGTGGGTGTTGTCTACACTCCTGAAATTATTACGAGGACACGATAAAATGCAGTCCAGAATATAAAATTCCACGACGACAGCATTAGCATATTCGGGGAAGACAATTTTGGCAAAAAAAAATAAAAAAGAATAAAAAAAAGGAAAATAAGAACAGAAAAAGAAAAAAGAAACAATTAAATCAGACAAAAAGTCAGTCTGGATAAGCGACTAAGTCGTGAAGAATAAATTTTTCAGTAGGGAATGTACGAAAAGGGCTAAACGTATAAAATGTGCTGAGCCTTAGAATTCTTTTGTTAAAAAAGTTAAATTTATATACTCCGAAAATTGGAGTTTCCCCCCCCCCCCCCCCCCCCTCCTATCTTTTCGGTGTCTGAAGGAAAAGGGAAACAAAGGACAGCGCGATATTAAAGAACTGGAGAAGACGAAGGGAAGAGAAACGAAAAAAAAAATAAGAGCGAGGAAAAGAGTAGAGGAGCGCCCCCCTGCCCCGGATGAAAGAGAAAATGGGAAAAACGTCGAGAAGCTACACCGGGCGATGTATAACTCACTATAGCGTAATAACTTTCTCGCGTTTGGGCGCGATAACAATGAAGGCGATTGCGCAAAGTGAGCTCTTAGCAAAGCGACCCAGGTGCATGCGCTTGTACTTATATGCATACATTAAACGTCCATTGACCGCCCTCGAGTATTGAATTACGTTTACCCACATACACTTCCTACTTTATCGCCACAATTTTTCGATAAGAAAACTAAAACAGCACACAATTCTTCTCAAAGGCAAAAGAAAGATGTTCGTAGCAGCTCTTCAATTTCATCAAATGCTAATTAAAGATTGAATCTTGTAACGGAGTAATTCTTTTTCCATAAATTATATGACAAATTCTCTACTGGAAAATATGCCTGAACAAAAGTGTAACAAAAAGTGAAACACATCGAAAAAAAAAAAAGAAAAAAAACACCCACTTCGCGGATTCGAATAGTATTCGCACAAAATTTGTTATAAAAACTTAATATAATTTAAAACTATGTAATGGCGAAGTAAAAAAAAAAAAATAGAAAGACGAAGCAAAACAATTTAAAAAAACGAGATTAATATAGTTAAACAGTGATTTAATGACGATTAATTGAATAGAGGCTCAAAATGTCCGACTCAGACATTTGCTTCGATGGTGGTTGTAACTCTCATCTAATTATACACGGGGATTGGCCCTCTCGGTTCATTCGTGACGTACGATCATTAGGGATTGGCGATATCGTGTTATATCGTTTGTCCTGTTGCATCTCTCGGGCATGGCCAATCGATGAGGTAAAACAAGCACGATGGGAGACTACGCGATTACGGATACGTGCTGTTCGTGGGAGAAATAGACAAGTTAATGGATACGAGGAGAGAAATAGAGGGCGAGAAGAGGGAAGATGAAAATGGAAAGTGGAAGTCTCCACAATGGTGACTCGCCTTTTGTATTTTCACATTCGCATTGGGATATTCGTGATCCTCGTTATCTTTATTTTCGTTCTGTTGTTCTTTTTACTGGTTCATTTCTATATATAATTACACAAACGCGTGTTAATCGAAGAGGAGAGAGAGAGAGAGAGAGCGAGAGAAGGATATCGGTATAGTCGATTGGCTACGAAAACATCGTGAATCACGGTATCAGGATCTTTCGATTCTAATTGGGGATTTAAAACCATCATTTACCAATGTAATCGAATGTCGTAATGCAATTTGACTATATATAAATGTATAAATACATAAATATATGAGTAGAACGATTTTAATAGAGAAAAAAAATACATAGGTGTAAATAAGTCTTGCACGTTAATTTGTATGTTATTATTAATTTCAAAATAAATAGTACAAAGAAAAAAATGAACTGTACACTGTTAAAAAATATATGAAATTTACAATACTTTTACAATACAACGGTAAATAAAATTTACAAACCGGGTGTATGAAATGAAAATTATTACACTCGTATGCCAAAATTGAAATATGAACATAAATTTTGGTTACTGATGTGGAATTTAAGATACATAACATTGAATATTCATATGAAATCTGAAATTTTTGTGGACATGCATTGAAATAAATCATATGTTTGATTGATAATTAATACAAATGTATATATGAATTCATCTACTATCAACAATGTATTAAAATTACAGTATGATCTTCACTTTTCTTGACAGTTGACTGAAAAATAAGATACACATGAATGTTAATAATACGATACATGTTATTTCCCATCATAACTCTATCTCTTAAAAATACGGTATAAAAATGGGAATGAAAATTAATATACCCTGCAGTATAAAAAAAAAATCCGTGTATTAAAATTCATTTACCTATGTATTAATTATAAGAATCTCAATATTAAAATTAATACACAAGTGTAGGAAATTCGTAATGCTTTGTGGGCACCGTGCTTCGCGCTCTGGCCACCGCGTGGCGCAGAGCGTCGACTTTCTCATAGGAGGCACGTGCTTCGGACGAGGATATATACTGTGACGTTGTGGCTCGGCCACAACGCCTCGCGTCGTGATGGGATCCACTACGGCACTCACTCACGCTGTTAGCATCGTTAAATCGCTATGTTTCTTTGTATTTCGTAACATTTTTATGCTAAGCACTTTTCATTGTATAATTTGCCCGAGTTAACCCTTCTCCGTATTATTCTTCGTTAGTTTTAAGTTTTCGGCTTCTACAACGCACGTCGTCATCGAGAAACACGAATATTCATCGTACACATGTCTTAGCCCCCCCCCCCCCTTTCCTGAACAAGAGTCCCTTCGAATTATTGAATTCCTCCCTAATAAAATAACCCCCCCCCCCCCTCCCAAGTTTCCCCAAAGGCGAATTCATCGATGCTGAGTCAAAGGAGCCGAGTCATGGAACCGAATCAAAACCAACGTCGCCTCGAGTAAGGAATTGTCTCCACCTCGAGAAAACCCAGTTACGAGTTCCCTGGCGTCGAGGTTCCGAGTCCCCGACGAGTCATCGTCGCCTGGTACGCATCAGCCCTGCTGTCATAATATTCGGCGTTCGAACGTTCACGCGCAAGGCCGAGTTCGCCGACAATTACGCAATCGTCCACCGCGGCGCCAGCCTGCAGGGACGCGTCTCTCAGCGCCACGTCTGGATCATCGATCAATCAAGGAGCTGTGACGTCACGCCAGCACGCCAATCCAGCCCCGACAGTCCAGTCCCCTTCCTCTCCCCTCACTCCTCTCGTCGCCGAACACAACGCAATGCGCGAGATAATTACTCGCCATTGGTCAATCATCGGCGCGCGCATCGATCAATAATCGATAATTTATGCGCAACGAGGACGAAGCATGGAAAAACTTCACTTCCGTCACGACCCCGGCGTGCGTGCCATCGCCCCAGTTTTGCCCACCATTTAATTGTTTCCCGAATTGTATTTTATTTCATCGCTTACTCCCCATATTGTGTTGCAACGACCACCGGCCTCGTATTGATTTGATGGATTAAGAGAGTATTTTTGGGATCCGAGAAGAAGTACCAAGTAAGTCGTTTATGCTCAATTTTCACCACGGCGAAAATTGGACACGTGGTCATCTCACCACTTTTCGCCGTGGTCCGTGCTCTCGATTTCGCCGGTCGAACATTTTTGGTTATTAATTCGCCCCTCGTATTTGACTGTAATTACTTTGCCCTATTTTTCATCCGCGAGTGAGTGCTGTGCTGTAGTGCTAATTTTTAAGTCCCTCCGAAAACCCGACCGCGTCCGATCTCGCCCCCCCCCCCTCCGTCGTCCCTCGCCCTTTGATATTATCTTTCGCGACGCGTAAATCAGCTCGCTATTTGGTTTCTTTAGTTTTTGTTACATTATCACGGGTATTATAAGACGCCTGAGTGACAGGTGCCCGTCGACCCGAGTTTATTGAGTCCTTGCTCAACGATTTTATTGCAAATTCAATCTTGTTATTAATTTCGTTCCATTTCTTTTCGAGCTAGCCCCCATTTTGTACATCCCCCCCCCCCCCCCCCCGCGTGCTGTTAGTCATAAGTCTATTATTTTGTTAATTAATTCGAGAGAACAGAGAAACTAATATTGATTTATTTTGTTGTTTTTATTGTAAAATCAACTGGCGCCCAAACCGAATTACTGTTTGACAAATAAAGCCAAATTTATTTTTGTGACTGTCTCTCTTAAATTTCTGATTTTTAATTTATTTTTGCTTCCCTGAATTTTTACCCTTTTCAGGGACCGGTGGCGAAAACCGTCACAATACAAGTCGCTCGAATCTAAGAAAATAAAAAAAATCCCAAACATGAAAATGGTAAACACCAAACTTAACACAAAATGTTGAGATTATAATAAAAATTTTTACGGCGACAATTGCTCGACTTGATTGCCACGGTATCAAGTGGTGATAAGTCACGCTAACTAATTTCTTGAGATGTCTGCATGATTTCGACCTTCAACTTTAAAAAATCGAACACAATAGTACGCCAATTAATGTAATGTTCCCCTTAAAAACTCATAATAATTGAATTTAATTAATATTCATTCGTATATTAATATTCAAAAAGGATCACCAAATTTTATGATACATCTCTAGAAATATCGTAGACATATGTAATGCGAAAACGTTATACGGTGCCTGAAATTTAGTAATCTTGAATCTGAAAATTACTATGCTGATAACATGAACTTTAATATACCTGTATAGTAATATTAGTAGATGTTTCGTATTTTTAATATGCACAAGGTCAACATTTCTTACATGTATATGATTTTTCAAATACACAAGTATATTAATTTTACTGAACAGTGCTCGTGTCATTAAAATACCGCGTCTCTCAATTTTCCTCAGCGTATCTGAATTTTCATATACGGTATCCGCATAAAAGCTGCCTATACATGTGTATTAATTTTCATATGGAAATTTTTTACAGTGTAGTTTTTACTAGGATTTCCATGAAACTTTACAGTTTTCCACATTAGTAGCGCCTTCCGGAAGCGTAAACATCAATTTTAATGAAACTTTAAACAAAATCTACAAGTCCCTGTGGTTGAAAATACTAACACTGTAAATGACATGTCGTATGTCATCATCAAACGAATTTTTACAGTGTCGAAAAGTAAAACAGCACACGCTACATTCACCTCGTTTTTACAGTGTAAAACACCGTAAAAAGTACACTAAATAATAAACTGAAATAATCCTCATCAGAATTACCTAAACATAAAATTGTTTAAAACAAATAAAATTTAAAAAAATTCTTTAACCCTAAAGCCCCACAACAGAATAATTAGTTACTCCACGAAAATATCAAATTTCCTTCTCGAACCAATTTTTTAAACCCAGTCTTTCCGTTTTATAGAGTTTTCACCATTATAAATATTTACAAAATGCGACTTTATCATACACCATTCTCTTCGTTATCAAAAAACAAAGAGAATAGTATACAATTAAACCTTATTATCGCGTACGAGGAACATTTTATATTAAAGAGAAGGTTGGGGTAATTATTTATCCCAGTGTGTGGGGTTTACGTTGGAAAAAATAGATTGTGGGGTTCTAGGGTTAATTACAAATGCATTTTCAATCATACTTTCCATCACTCCTGACATAAATTTCTACATAAAAATTTTCCTACCTACAATGGGATTCGATCTGACCTATCTACCTATCTACGACCTAACGCGAACGGACGTTACCTATTACACTATAGTGTAAAAACAAATGTGTTGTTGCCAACACACATTAAGAGTGTTCTGTACTTAACGCCATAAGCAAATTATAGATTCTTTGTCGCCATTTTCTACACGTTTTAAAGTGTGTTGAAAATCTACAGTTTGCTTATAGCGTTAACGGGAGAAACCAGTTTAGGAGGCCGAAATTTTGGTGTTTTTCGCGAATTTTTTAAACAGGGAAGGAATAATCAGAATTTGTTTAAACTTGGAGGATATTTTATTCATATTTTGAAGTACACTTTGTAATTTTTTCAAGTCATTTCCGCTGGAAATAGTGGAGTTAGAAGCTGCTGTCCATGGACGATCGCCATCCGAGTTTTTTGCTGGTGGGCATTCCTGAAGTCACAATTTTTATCTGCAATCATTGCAATTTTCTTTTTTCGTTAACAACATATTTCCTAAGAATATGAACCTAATTGTGATCAAAAAAGTTGAAAATTGCATGTTTTCGAGGCGTTTGAACACAATACCATGTTTTTATACCATGTTTTTCTCCTTTTTTGCATTAAAAAAATATTTTTAATAATAATATCATCCCAGGGTTAGGTTCATATAGATTATAATTGAATAAAGAATGTTCACACAAATTTTCAAAACGATTGGTCAATAACTTTTTGAGCTAGAATGCCCACCAGTTGAAAAAAAGTCGTCCATGGACAGCAGCTTCTAACTCCACTATTTCCGGCGGAAATGACTTGAAAAAATTACAAAGTGTACTTCAAAATATGAATAAAATATCCTCCAAGTTTAAACAAATTCTGATTATTCCTTCCCTGTTAAAAAAAAATCACGAAAAACATCAAAATTTCGGCCTCCTGAACTGGTTTCTCCCGTTAAGTACAGAACATACAAGTGTGTTGTTTTAGACGACACACTTATTTGTACAGTGTACTATACCTATTTAGTAATTATTGATAAAAAAAAAGTTATACGTACATATCTAATCCGGAATATAATCGGTAACGTCAATGAATAATCTATGAGACGAGTCTTTTGAAAGCAAGAAAAATTTGAAATATAAAAAATATCATATTTTCATATATTACGATGTATCATATCCGTAACGCTTTCGTGTAGTTGAAAATTCGCCTCCCCTCTCCCCCCTCAATTGTTTGAGCTACAATAAGCAAATACAGCAACAGTCTTCAATAAATGTTTCACCTTGAAATTTCCTGGCTCACGTGTTTGGAGAAATGACAGTGTACACTGTAAAAATTGAAAGTAATATAGCAAATTTTGTAGTAAGTTTTCGAATTTTTACTGGGCACACTGCAATTTCTAATTTATGTCGACGATAATTTTCTCAATAGGAAATGCACAATTTTTATATTTTCTAATTACAATTTTTCGTGAATGCCGTTTAACATTTTTTTACAATTTTCAATATCAGTAAACAGTATTGGTTTACAGTTTATTTTCCTAAAGGTACTGAAGATTTTACTGGGGGCACTGTAAATTTTACATTTCATACACAGTGGGATTCCTCGCTTTTATTTATAATTCCTGCTATAATTTTTTTGCTGTGGACATTGAATTTTTTACAGTTTAGATCAGCATTAATAACTGATCAAAGCGTAAAAAACACATTAAATTCATTATTTTGTAATGGAACGCACTGTAAAACGAGTAATTTACAGTTTTCAACTGTACATTTTGTTTTAGTTTTAGTAATTTTTAAATATCAACCATTCATTTTTACAGATAATTTTTTTCCGTGTACTAAACTACGATAAACTATTGATAAGAACGACATCTTCATAGTTTTTTTTTCTCTATAATTGGATTTTACAGCATTTTATTTATTTTTCACAAATAAGAATAATGTCTACAGATTTTTATTTCATGTTTGTTAAAGTGCTCAAAATGGATTACGCGATAGGCGTTTTTCGTCCGCAAACTTTCGAGAATGTACGTAGCCTTGCTATTACTTTTTGTTTCTTTTTTAAGCTCGTGGGAAATTACATCTGCTGCCGCTCTTTGGAAATACTTCTTTTTTTTTCTCTTTCAGGGCTTGAAAAAGCCTTCTCACCTCGTTACGAGAGTGTACACGCGTGTATATAGCTATGAAGCGTAGTTACGATATGAGATAGTGTAGGTCTTTTTGATATAATGTAGACTCATCTCGAGAAGTTTGTACATACATCAAGAAAAAAATCGAGAATGGTTCAGACATGCTATATCGGAGTTTCCAACGATGAAGAGAGACTGTAAGAGTCGATCGCGTACACGGGAAGAATTTCCACTGGTTTCGTAGTAAGGAGAAATGTGTATAGTAGTGGAGAAAAGAAGGGGTGGGCATAGAGAGAACGTTCCAGAGTGCCAGAAATCGATGTTTGCCCCCACATCTCATGGGTGCTTTGGCTTGTGAAATCGAGAGAGGAGACAGAGAGGAGAGAGAGAGAGAGAGAGAGAAAAAAGGAAGGAAAGAGAGAGAGAGAGAAAGAGAGCGAGATAGAATCTTCCCCTATGCTCTCGAGAATTTTTCGTACAGCATCTTTCCCCCTTTTAGTGTATCCCTTCAGCATCCCCCACAGCCTCAATGATTTTTTGTTCTGCTGCTAGCACTTACTAGCTCTCGTTGATTTTTTTTTCATACCCAGTAAAATAATGTAAGCTCCGAAATAACATTGTCTCAACGGAACTGGCTCTCGAGGTTGTGCAAGATTCACGAAAACATTTTAATCCCTAATTATTTAGAGTAGTAATACAAAAAATAGGAGCACGTTTAGCATAAAAAATTAAAAGGAGCTTTCGCTTTTGGTTGAAAGTGGTAGGGAATATGGGAATAATTAAAACATAAAATGCGAATAATAATTTGCTGTTTTTGAAGACAGATTCCAAGTTTTACTATAAAATCGTTGTTAGCCTAAATAATGATATTCGAGCTGGAAGATTTTTTACTTTTTTTTTTAATAAATAAATAAATAAATAAACTAGTAGCATTGAGTTTTTTTGAATGTTTTGCTGTGGGATTATTCTTACATTTGTTTCCATTCAGCACAGAAAGGAGGGTAAACTAGCACAATTTTTTCTCTTTTACCGCAAATCCACCCTCGTCACAATATTACCTTTCTTCAGATCTCTTGTTTCGCTATATACGCCTAAATATAGAGAATAAGCAGAGAAAAAAGGTCCTTCTGGGTTGCTACCGTGTGCATTCGGTCCGAGGACTCGCTCATTCGTCATTCTTCTCAAAGTCCTCTCCCTTTTACCTTGAAAAGACAAGAGAGAAAATTTACCATCGAAACGAGACAAGGAAACTTGAGATTCGCCATTGGGGAAAGAAAAAACGAGGCCAACGATACTCAAACCCTTGGTTCCTTCTAATAAATAAATATCTTATGAAAATGTGACAACGGCTAGAATTTTGTCCTGTTAGAATGCTCGAAATACTCGAAAACTTTGTCATATCAACGGGGAAGAATATTTCACCGATAATAATAAGAGGAAACTATGAATTTACATAACTTATTCACGGTTTCAACAATTCTCAATAATGTCTGAATGAAGAATTACTTAAAAATCATTTTATATTAGGAAAAGGTAAAATAAAAAAGCAATATAAAAAAGTGGTTTAATTATTATTATTTTTTTTTATATACATTAATTAGTAAGAATTGTTGAAAGATTATTTTTCAACAACAAACATAGAAATCGTTTGCTTCTTTTATTCGAAATAAGCGCAATTCCCATGCCGAGCAAAACACAGATAGCATTTCAAGCCGAAAATCAATGACCCCATCACAAAGTCCTCGAATGCTCGTGTTCCCTATAATCCCTATCCCATAGCCGAAATAACGACGATGGTAAAGATTTCCAAAAATGTTCAAGCCTATATATCTACCCTCGAAAATCGTGAACCCTCAGTTATTCCACGGTTATTAGCATCCTATTGTGAAAAGGGCGAAACTTGTTGTGTGTCGAAAGGGCACGAAAAGTCCTTTTGACTTGAGGGTATCTATCGATAAATCTATGAAATATGAGGGGTTGAAAATATATAGGAAAAGCGACGTTTGTATATTATCATATATTTAACGTGCCTCTGTCTACGACGAACAAGTTCATGGATACGGTTTGACGTTGCCCAAGCCTCGTATGTACAAGTATGGGGCATTCCACGCCAAATCGACGTACGTCAGACCCTTCCATTCTTTGATTTGACTAAAAATTTTATATGTTGTATGACCCATTGAAAGAAGCTCTCTTGATTTTTTTCAGATTTTTTTGTTCGTACACTTTTGAGATATGATTTTTTTTATTTTTTTATTTTTTTTCAAAATTCGATGTTTTTTCTTCAAATGACTGTAACTCTCTCAAAAATCGACCAAATCGTACTTTCTTTTTTTAGAAAGGTTGGTTTTTCACCGTACTGTTAGAAAAAAATATACGAAAGAATGACTAATATTTCTATTCCGTATTTTTTCTCAATTTAAAGCAAATTAAAGCAAAACAAAACATTGGTTTTAAGAAGTTTACCCTTTTTTATTTTTTTTTTAAATTCACAAAAAACTTTGACCAATTACATGATTTTTGAGACTAGTTCCATCGTGGGCGGATTTTTCATTATACGTTTTTTATCATTTTGAAAAAAAAAATCATTTTTTTTCCAGTCAATTTGGATCAAAATGAACTTTTTTTTGAATGTAGGCTTTTATCAGACTCTTGGAAAAAATTACGAAATAACAATTGAAAATCGTTCCCTATATTTTTTTCAACGTTTAAGCAAAAA
This sequence comes from Rhimphoctona megacephalus, assembly GCA_963989365.1. Lineage (NCBI taxonomy): Eukaryota > Metazoa > Arthropoda > Insecta > Hymenoptera > Ichneumonidae > Rhimphoctona > Rhimphoctona megacephalus. The sequence continues at coordinate 9,930,229 of OZ022422.1, read as the reverse complement.
GTCATTAAATTTAAGATGTTGGAGACGCTTTTGATTTATTTCAACAAATTCACAAAAAAAACCTTGACCAATTAAATGATTTTTGAAACCAGTCCCATCGTGGAGAGATATTTTTTCATATTTCTTTTCGTAGTTTCAAAAAAAATTTCATTCTTTTTTTTTTTAGTCAATTCGTACCAAATTGGACGTTTTTTGTATTAGAAATGTTGGTGTGAAACAAAATATCAAAAAATAGTTCGATCTGGTCCAAATGGACTGAAAAAAAAAAGAATTTTTTTTTTTCAAAATAAGAAAAAAAATATAAGGAAAAATCTGTCCACGACGAGACTGGTCTCAAAAATCATATAATTGGTCAAAGTTTTTTGGTGAATTTTTTGCAAAAATTTAAAAAGGGCAAACATCTTAAAACCAATATATTTCTTTTTTTTTATTTAAATTTCTTTAAATTGAGAAAAAATATGGAATACAAATATTAATCTTTCTTTCGTATTTTTTTTCTAACAGTACGGTGAAAAACCAACCTTTCTAAAAAAAAAAAAAGTTCGATTTGGTCGATTTTTCAAAGAGTCACAGCCATTACAAGAAAAAAAAACATCGAATTTTGACGAAAAATCATAGCTCACAAGTGTATTGACAAAAAAATCTGAAAAAAATCAAGAGAGCTTCTTTTGATGGGTCATACAACATATAAAATTTTCAGACAAATCAAAGAATGAAAGAAAATCAAAGAAATCTGACGTAGGTCGATTTGACGTGGAATGCCCTGTATATAAACCAAGGGGCAGGGGCATTTCCCCTCTTGCCCAAGCTGTCTGGCTATGACAATGTTCTGCCCATTACAAGCTATATCTCGGAGCCTGGTCACAGAGAGAAAGAAAGAGAAAGCTCGCTGGGTTAAAAGGGGACAGAGGGTGAGGGTGCTCGCAATGAGTAGAGAATCCCCTCGGGCACCAACGAAGGCGGGGGTGGTCGTGGTGGTGGTGGTGGTAAACGCGGGGTGTCCTTGCCTATAGCGAGGAGCATGGAGAGTTGGGGTACAAAGTATGCGTATACATAGTGGAATAATGCAAAAGCGTCGAAGAGACAATATCAGGAGACACGTATCCATAAACTAAAGCTACACTGAAACAGGGGTAGCCCGGCAAAAAAAAAAAATCACTGACAAGCTCATGCGAAGCCAAAAGATAAAAAAAACGTAATGTCTCAAATTGTATCGAACCAATAGCTGATGGAAAACCAATGCAATACGAGTAATTGAAAAATCAATACAAACGTACAGGATATGAAAACCTAAGATAAAAAAAAAAATTAAATTTTACATTAGAGGGAATCGCATGATAAAACGTACAAATGGACATGGACAAAGTGCTGCTCTCAACTTTCGATCGATATGAGAAAAAAAGACTGCTATTTATTAGGATAATGCTGCTACATACCGATACTGAATAAAAAAAAATGTTTAAATGAAACAAAAACCAGCTGGAGCGAGGTATTAAATAAATGGCAGCAGAGTACACTCTGACAAAAATGACGAAATAATCGTTACAAAAAGAGCTAACGAGCGAACCCCCAAAAGAGTAAAATGCGAAGGTACAAAGATGAAAGAGGGTTGAAAGTGGAAAGAGGACTCGAGGAATTGGGGATTATCGAAACGAGAGAGCCCACGAGACTTGCGGCGATGGTATAGGTTAGATAAGGACAAGGGGTTGAGAAGAAAGGGATGAGGGAGAGATAGGGAGGACCGTGAAACCACGGTGAAGGGTTGAGAAGAGGGAGGGATCGTTCCTGAGGGAAGTTAAGCTTGTGGTGTACATGAGGCGAGGATTCTGACGTAGTATAACGGTATATATAATAAGAGTGAGAGGGGTAATTAGCAAGCAGAGCGAGAGAGAGAGAGAGAGAGAGAGAGAGAGAGAGAGAGAGAGAGAGAGAGAGAGAGAGAGAGAGAGAGAGAGAGAGAGAGAGAGAGCGAGAGCGAGAGAGGGAGGGAGGGAGGGAGGGAGGGAGAGATTACAGCCATTTTGGGAGAAGGATTGTAAAGGGGTGTGAGGGAAAACAGGGCGGTATATGGTTTCCTCCCTTTAACGCACTGCACACACGCATTTCGTCGTGGTTTGTCCTCGAGCATCGAATCTCTCTGGCCCGTCTGTCACCACAAACCTCCCAGTGATCTGTATATATACGCATGTTCAAGGGTTAATTATGGTCCACCATAGTAACATATATCTTTGTCCCGTGAAAACTCTCTCCACGAGTTTAGGTTTTCACCTACGTGGGAGTCCTATTTCTTTTGGAAGTTTAACAACGAGGTTCCTTTGAATTTTGGAGAAGAAATTGAATTCAAATAGAGAAAGGAAGGGGTAGGGAATGAACGTAAATGAAAGACAGACTGAGAGAGGAACAGAATCGAGGAAACTTATGAAAAAAAATAAATAAATACATAAAGAAATGAGAAAATTTTGAAAAAGTTATATTTTAAGTATGTCTGATATTTTAAGAGGGGACAACCATTTAGAACCTTCAAAAAAACGATTTTTTTTTGTTTTAAAAGTTACTTTAATATTTGTAGAATACGAAAAACTTCATTACTTAGGCCAATAGCAGATTAGTTCGTTATAATCGTAATAATCGTAATAATCGTAATAATAGTAATAATAATTAGTTCGTAATAATAATAAAAATAGTAATAATAGTAGATTAGGCGGCATAGCAGATTAGTTCGTAAGTGGCTTTATCAAACACTTTTCCATTGCCAAAACTTTAAACGCATTTTTCTGGAAACTTTTTTTTTCACTATGTGTTTTTTTGGTGCCAAAGATTGTTCAGAGACTATTGAACCAATCGGGCTAGAATTTTGCACACGTTTTCGTAACATATAAGACCACTTGGTGAACCTAAACATATTTTTAATTTCTCAAAATAAACTAGTTTTTTTGATCAGCGAAGAAGAAAAAAATTATCAAAAATATCGTTTTTTTTAATTTTATGTCTGCCATTTCTCCAATTCTTAACTTATTATTAAATGATTAGGTTTATCAAGTGAACACAGGCATATACTGACCACATCCTTTTGCCCTTCTGTTTCAGATCATTTTTCATGGCGCTACAATTGGCACCGTAAAAAACAGCCTAATGCGTAAAAATGCTATATCTCCGTCAATTTTCAATCTTTAATAATGATTAAAAATGGAAAATACTCGTTGAAATATTTATAATAAACTGTCAAAATTTCAAAGAGATCCATTTATTTCTTCCCCTTTAAAAAAATTCTTAAAAATCTACTCAATTTCGGCGTTCTAAATGGTTGTCCCCCCTTAACTAAACCATTTCACTAATTTCGTAATATCAAAATTGAATTGAATACTTTGGCTCTGAGATACGACAGAATCTCGAAGTACTGTTTAAAATTATCAAATTATGGTGCCAATATAATAATTTTGTTTTGTGTACTTTTTTTTTTAATGCTCTTTAACATAATTTACGATTTTGAAAATGATTGCGTTGAAAATGAAACGTAAAGTGCGACAAAATCGACATTTGCATGCTTTTTTATATCTATACATATATATACTTTTTCTCTTATCGCACCAATACCGAAATTTCTCTCAGCCGTGCAATTTTAATAAGTGCCAGCGCGCCGTTCAAGTAACGAGACTAATATCATTATAAAACGTTTATTAAGGGATAATGAAACCATTAGAGGTGCCCGGACGATTTCCACGAGTCTTAACATCGTGCCTGAAAATCTGGCGTGGCAATGCCCGCGTAAACCCATTCGAGAAAACATACCAAAGTTAGCGAACCATCGATAAAATTCGGTAGAATAATATTTGAGCTCGTATTCGAGAAACTACAAATTTTTAATCCGATTACCGAAAAGTTACATGAATATTCAGTTGAAACTAATCAAAACGATGAAAATTAAAAAATAAACAAAAATTCTTTCGTAATTAACAAACAACGGACTAAGTTGTTTAATTGTTTAATCATTCAATTCAATTGTTTATAATTTTTCGTTTATTAATTGTATAATGGATTAGAAAACGTTAATTCATCGTTTCAATTGTTCTAAAAATTTAACATATATTTTTTATAATTTTGTAAAAATGTTAAGACAAAAATTTTAGTTTAAATGTACGTTCGACAAATTCACTTGTCGATCAATGTTAAGAATTAAATTTAGTACGCGACCGCCCGACAGGCGGCGTCGCGACGCCCCGATTCTCGTACGTGGTGTCGTCCCGGTGCGAATACTTATGAAAGACCGCGCGCTACGAGAATTCGTGCCTTAAACTAATGAGTAAGGAAAATATAGAGCTTTGGTAACGCTTAGCTATGCTCATATAAAGCGAACATATTTTTGAAGGGGCACAGGTCGTCCCAGAAGCTGCTTGAACTACTTTTTCGAGCGGCTCGGTGAAGTGATCTGCCTCGTTAATTAATCGAAAAATATTTATTCACTAAAAAGTGTTGAAATAAAGTAAATTTTTAAAATTTATTTCACACATTAGAATAACACATTTTACATTTACAAAAACAATTTGTATGAGAAAATTTTAACTCGGCAAATTATGTCGAATTGAAGTATAAAAAAAAGAAGAAGAATTTTATCATTTTTTAATTAGCAATTATTGTTCTCTATGGAATAAGTGTTTTAAGGTGATCTATCAGTCGGTAAAAATCTTGCTGCACGTTTTTTTCGGAGGCTTGAGATATTTCAAGAAAGAAAAAAGTTACACGTTATTCTCCTTTTATCAGAGAAAACAAGGTGTAACTTTCGCTTTTCTTGAAATGTTAAGCGTCTCCGAGAAAAACCTGTATCTACTTTTTAGTTGTTTCTCTCGCACTCATGCAACTGTGATAGAGCGTCTTAAACGAATTAAATTGAATTAATTAAAATTTTTAATGAATATAAACAAATTTTTTCATATGCAATAAATTGCAACTAAATTGAATATCTGAATGATATTGCGCCAATTTAATTCGGCATTAAATTACTCCAAATAAAATTGTATGGCCTTGAAAAGAAGTCAGTTAATAATACTCCTAATAAATTCGAAGTCACGTATGAAGAAGATGAGAAAGCATATATATAAAATAGAATTATTATAAATGTTTTATGCATAGCCTTATGCATCAACATTTCGAATTTTTACTGCTGATCAAAACTTGTACGTGGAGTTTAATCTCCCATAGACTCTGATGATCCACACGAGTGAAAAAGATTTGAAATCTCTTGAATACTGCTCATCCTGACCGTTTAATCTTCGACACGCGTCATATTTCGTAGCATATTTCGAGACTCAATGAAATCCTATACAGGCTTTGAAGAACATAAAGAAAAAAAATAATAAATACACGATAAGCTTTGTGAAGGAAAAAAATACCGTTATCGAGTCGGGTGTACCAAAAGGTAAGGATTTCGTTTAACTTATCGTGTCATTTCGTGTAAATATGCAGCATAATGTTTCGAAGGGTGGAAAATCAAAGAAAAATTTACTATTTTTACGTCACGATAAAAAGAACGATACAATTTTCACAGTTTCCAAATTTCTACTTTCAAATTGTTCCAAAAAGTTTAATTGTGATTATTATCGAAATAAAGTACTAAATCACTCTTAATTTCTTTAATTTTATTTTAAAAAAGTACAATTATCTTTCTTCTTTGCTTTTCACCAGTCAATTTCGTATTTTTTAAAATAGCTCAATTTTTTCTTGTAAATATGGCAGCTAAAATAGAATCTACAAACATATGGTTCTTTCTCAATATTCCACAGACTCAATGTACCATCACGATGTTATGGGAATGTAAAAAAAGAAAAAAAAAGTTTTGCGGCAACGACGGAAACCTCAACGTCACGATATAAAATGGCTAGTGGTGAAAGACTATGTCGTTAAAATGGTCAAGGGTTATGGATTGTCGACGTACGGATGAGGATAGTGGTACAGGATCATTTATAGGTGGAAAACGATCGGTTCTATCGCACTTTGAAAGCCTGCGGGCTTGTTCGACAACATGCGCAATACGTATAGAAGAGCAGCGTTGGAGCAAATCGAAGACCAACGGGGGAGTTGGCAGGCCTCGTTCGAAGCCTACACCTAAATATATGTATATATATATACAAATAGCGAAAGCTATGGATCTCGTTGTAAACTCGCACGTCTAATGCACACGGGATTCGCTCTCTCGTCGTGCGACTCGCGACACACCGAAATAATCTCATTCAGTCACCCTCCATGCGATTTGGGAGTGTACACCACTCTCGATTCAAAACCTCTCGATCCTATGCAGGGAATATAATCGTATATAGGCGATACGACCCTTCCACCCTCTCCCTTGCGTTTCCCCATAGTATGACCCTTTACGTGGTTATCCACACCCCATATCGTATTTCCTACGAATTTTCACCATCGACAGACGAAAAGTTAGAAAAAAAAGATCGTACAACTTTGGGCTTAACTTTCAACTTTTTTTAAAGTAAGTTTTCAAGTCAAAACTCTTTTAATCGATAAAATTCGCCGGGATACTTATAATTCGATAAAGGTGTGATTATATTTATTACCATTTTACCGAAGCTGGTAAAGGTGAACACTCTTTTTTATCATAACATTTTAGTTGTTTAACCCTTTGAGCCATACATTTTTCCTTACGTGCAATCGACTTGAAATTTGGTACTCAGGGGTTTTTGGGGTCGCTGATTACGAATCTGAACTCGAAATTTGGAAATTCAAAATGGCGGAACCAATATGGCGGACCAAAATGCAAAAAATTACTTGATATTAATGAAATTCGATATTCTCAGGTTTTTGGGGTCGCTGATTACGAATCTGAACTCTAAATTTAGAAATTCAAAATGGCGGATCCAAAATGGCGGACCAAAATGCAAAAAATTACTTGACATTAATGAAACTCGATATTCTCAGGTTTTTGGGTTCGCTGATTACGAATCTGAACTCTAAATTTGGAAATTCAAAATGGCGGATCCAAAATGGCGGACCAAAATGCAAAAAATTACTTGATATTAATGAAATTCGGTATTCGCAGGTTTTTGGGGTCGCTGATTACGAATCTGAACTCGAAATTTGAAAATTCAAAATGGTGGATCCAATATGGCGGACCAAAATGCAAAAAATTACTTGATATTAATGAAATTCGGTATTCGCAGGTTTTTGGGGTCACTGATTACGAATCTGAACTCGAAATTTGGAAATTCAAAATGGTGGATCCAATATGGCGGACGAAAATGCAAAAAATTACTTGATATTAATGAAATTCGGTATTCGCAGATTTTTAGGGTTGCTGATTACGACCCTGAACTCGAAATTTGGAAATTCAAAATGATGGATCCAATATGGCGGACCAAAATGTAAAAAAATACTTGATATTAATGAAATTCGGCATTCTCAGGTTTTTGGGATTGCTGATTACGAATATGAACTCGAAATTTGGAAATTCAAAATCGTGGATCCAATAAGGCGGACCAAAATGCAAAAAAATACTTGATATTAACGGGACAGACCTAGTTGGAACGTCAAAAAAAAGGCCTTTTTTCCGATTTTTTTTTGGTCAAACGATAAAATAATTCACAACAAAAGTTCTTCCGTTTAAAAGATACATATGTAATGTATATGTTGCAATTTTTTCAACGCAATACATATCGAAATAAGCTGGTGACCGTCAATTGCCGAGGACGCTGCAAAAAAAAACACGGTTTGCGGTGATCAAGCTCACGCTGCAACGGCTCATCTGAAACAAAAAAAACGGAGGGGATTTTTAGTTAATGATATAATGCTCCGGTTGAACGAAGGGTTTTGAAAATTTCCATTTTTCACAAAATGGCGGCCGTTAAAAGTCAAAAGTGTTTTTTTGACCAAAATATCAGTTCCATTTTTTGCTATTAAAAATAAAAATAATTATCCAAAAAAAAAATCCTTCGTTCATATGGAGGACTACCATGTATAGAAGAAGTGATATAAATTTCAACCCGATCGGTAAAGCCGTTCTCGAGCTACAGTGATCACCGACTTCAAAAACATGGTTTCGAGAAAAACGCACTTGAAGTCCGCTACCTGCTTACCTATGGCTCAGACACGACGTGCTACAAAGTCTTGTATTTCGGCGAATAATGGTCCGATTTACATTTACCTGGGCGGAAAATGTTCGTAAGAGATTCTACTTTTTGAAAATGAAATAAAAAAAAATCGATTTTTCGAAATTCTAACTAGGTCTGTCCCGTTAATGAAATTCGGTATTCTTAGGTTTTTGGGGTCGCTGATTACGAATTTGAATTCGAAATTTGGAAATTCAAAATGGTGGATCCAATATGACGGACCAAAATGCAAAAAATTACTTGATATTAATGAAATTCGGTATTCGCAGGTTTTTGGGGTCGCTGATTACGAATCTGAACTCGAAATTTGGAAATTCAAAATGGTGGATCCAATATAGCGGACCAAAATGTAAAAAATTACTTGATATTAATGAAATTCAGTATTCTTAGGTTTTTGGGGTTGCTGATTACGAATCTGAACTCGAAATTTGGAAATTCAAAATGGTGGATCTAATATGGTGAACCAAAATACAAAAAATTACTGGATATTATCCACCGATTTTTGGGGGTCGCTGATGACGAATCTGAACTCGAAATTTGGAAATTCAAAATGGTGGATCCAATATGGCGGACCAAAATGCAAAAAAATACTTGATATTAATGAAATTCGGTATTCTTAGGTTTTTGGGGTCGCTGATTACGAATCTGAATTCGAAATTTGGAAATTCAAAATGGTGGATCCAATATGACGGACCAAAATGCAAAAAAATACTTGATATTAATGAAATTCGGTATTCGCAGGTTTTTGGGGTTGCTGATTACGAATCTGAACTCGAAGTTTGGAAATTCAAAATGGTGGATCTAATATAGCGGACCAAAATGTAAAAAATTACTTGATATTAATGAACCTCAGTATTCTTAGGTTTTTGGGGTTGCTGATTACGAATCTGAACTCGAAATTTGGAAATTCAAAATGGTGGATCTAATATGGTGAACCAAAATACAAAAAATTACTGGATATTATCCACCGATTTTTAGGGTCGCTGATGACGAATCTGAACTCGAAATTTGGAAATTCAAAATTGCGGATCCAATATGGCGGACCAAAATGCAAATAATTACTTGATATTATGGAAACTAGTATAATGAAATGTAACTCTCGAAGATCACAATTGAATCAGCAAAAAAAAAAAAAAGAATTATTGCGTTCACCGTATCGCCCAAAAAATTAAGTTACTCTTTTCAGTTGTATTTTCACTATTTCGTATATGAAAAGTGATGGAACATTTTTGTCCAGCATAAATGTGGCGGCAAACCGCTCGGTACGTGACATGAAATTCAAATTCGTACACGAAAGGCACAGGCTTGGATTCAGAAGGGGGGGTGAGGGCGAGGGGGGAGGGGGGAGGGGGAGGGGTTAACACACGCGGCTCGTTGAATTTTCAACTGAAATTCGTTGTTAAACGACGAGAATGTTCACGTGTGTCGGAATGTGTTTGACAACTTGCTGCGCTGTCGGCCCTCTGCCTGGTATCGAGATTTTTCTTTTTTTTTTTAATTCGCGTCTCGCGCATACTCCGCACGGCTATGAGTAAATTCCGTTACTACGAAATATTCTTCATGTCAACCCACGAGCAAATTCTACAAGCAAAAAAAAAAAAAATTGGTAAACTGATTTTCTCCAAATCCTAGGTCAATACTTTGAAAAAGGGGCAGCAAAATATATTAAAAAATTGCAATCCTGCCGGTCCCCTGAACAAACATTATTAATAAATAACAAAAAAAGAAAAAAAAAATATGTTGCAACAATATTTCTCATAAAATATACTTTTATCATTGAATTTTTACACCATTTTTATTTATTTTTTTGGACAATACATTTTTTTGCAAGAAATACGAAAAGAATAATCAAGCTTGAATTTGATGTTAATTGAAAATGCTAACGAGGCCGGATCGAGTTCGCAAGTGTCTTTTCCGACGAGAGGAAATAAACGTGTGCAATTTCGTACGAGAAATCAGTTAAGAGAATTTCGAAAAAAGATGATATCACAGAGGGGTCTTGGCCGAAATTTCAAAGGAGGATATTGTATGACGTTGCACGCTCCGGTATAATTGGTACTCAGCACGCGAGCCAGTATATCAGAATCATGAGAAGCAAAGTTAACTCGACTCCCCGTGATCCACTATTTCACCAAAAATATACAAGTATAGAAATAATACCAAGAAACTTTGTATATATATAGACGTAAATTCCTACGAGAATTCCGTTTTGTTTTTTTTTTTTTTTTTTTTTTTTTCAAAATCACTGCGAGAGCGATTAGCTCGGCACGCGAGAGCGAGCGAATTCGGTCGAAAAATCATGAAAACGGTCGACGGTAAATTAACGACTGTGCTTCATAACGTTACACTTAAGAAACGTTGAGTATTCTCCGAAGGATTTATTCAACAAAAAATCAAGAGAACAAAATCGGTTGGCAATGACCGATTTATCATGGAATTCCAATGGAAGAACTAGTCAAACTCCAAAAATCAAATGTATAAAAACAATAAAGACGATTACGAAAAGTAAATAAATTAATTTGTATCGATCGACG